>JBAMCF010000861.1:0-569842 GCA_037075285.1 Drosophila lutescens
GCCCCTCTACCAATTTAAAGTCATGCCGTTCGGGCTGTGTAATGCCACGAGCACAATGTCGCGCTTAATGGACAAGGTCGTTCCAGCTCATCTCAGAAACGAGGTGTTCATTTATCTAGACGATTTGTTGGTAATTTCTGCTAGTTTCGAAAGGCATCTCGAAGTGCTAAGGGAAGTAGCTCTTCACATAAGGCGTGCAGGTTTGACGATCAACATTGGCAAAAGTCACTTCTGCATGCTGCGTGTGCGCTATTTAGGCCATATAATAGGAGACGGTGGAATACGCACCGACCCTGAAAAGGTGGCCGCCATCACAAACTTTCCGCTACCCAGAAGTTTGCGCAGCTTGAGAAGTTTTATGGGCTTGTGCGGGTGGTATCGCAAGTTCGTTCCAAATTTTGCATCACAATCCGCTCCTCTGACTGATCTGATGACCACGAAACGGAAGTTTAGCTTGACGGATGAGGCAATTAAAGCTTTTGAACAGTTAAAGCGGTGTCTAAGTGAGGCTCCGGTCTTGTGTAGCCCCGATTTTGCTAAACCATTTGCGATACATTGTGATGCAAGTAAAACCGGTGTAGGTGCAGTCTTAGTGCAAGTCTCTGAAGAAGGAGACGAGCGTCCTATTGCGTTCATTTCGAAGAAACTGAACAAGGCTCAGCGTAACTATACAGTTACCGAGCAAGAATGTTTAGCTGCGATTGTTGCTCTTAAGAATTTTAGGGCGTATGTAGAAGGGCATAAGTTTAAAATCATAACCGATCATGCATCATTGAAATGGTTAATGTCCAATAATGACCTAAATTCACGCTTAGCTCGATGGGCCTTAGCGTTGCAAAGGTATAATTTTGACATTGAGCATCGTAAGGGTTCCCTTAACATAGTTCCCGACTCATTGTCTCGCGTCAACGAGGATACAGTAGCCGCTTTAGACTTGCGTGAAGGGTTGCTCGTTGATCTTAATTCTGAATATTTCAAGTCCGCTGATTACGTTGATCTTGTAGAGAAAGTAGAAGCAAACCAAACTAATTTTCCTGATCTCAAGACCGACAGCGGCTATGTTTATCGAAAAGCCGAACACTTGACAGGAGAGCAAGTTCACGACGAGTATGCGTGGAAGCTCTGGATACCCAGAGAATTAGTACCCGAAATCCTTTCGCGAGCGCATGATAGTCCTTTGTCGTCCCACGGTGGCATACACAAGACCATTGAGAGAGTGAGACGGTACTATTTCTGGCCTGGCCTTGTATCAGACATAAAGACTTATATCAATGCCTGTGAGGTGTGTAAAACCACAAAAGCTCCAAATTGCGTACTTCGACCTCCTTTAGGGAAAGCCCCTGAAAGTCAGCGGTTTTTCCAACGTCTTTTTATCGATTTCCTGGGACCTTATCCTAGGTCGAGAAGTGGAAACATTGGAATTTTTATAGTTTTAGATCACTTTTCTAAGTATGTGTTTCTAAAAGCAGTTCGGAAGATTGATACGGGAGTCGTAATAAAATACCTTGAAGGGGAATTGTTTATGGCGTATGGAGCACCGGAAACAGTTGTGTCCGATAACGGCTCGCAATTTCGCTCTCATGCTTTTCAGAAGCTCATGCAGCAGTACGGTGTTACACACACACTGACTGCAGTGCATTCGCCCCAGGCTAACGCGTCTGAGCGCGTTAATCGATCTGTAATCTCCGCAATTAGGGCTTACTTGCGCCCTGACCAAAAGGACTGGGACGAGTATCTAAGCAGGATATGTTGTGCTCTAAGATCCTCTGTACATGCTAGTATAGGGACTTCTCCATACTACATGGTCTTTGGACAACATATGATTACTTCCGGTTCCGCTTACTCTCTGTTAAGGAAATTAAACTTGTTGGATGATCGATCCTTGAAGTTCAATCGGGAAGATTCGTTTGACATTGTTCGTGATAAAGCTAGTAAGCGAATGCAGGAAAAGCACGACGAAAACGAAAAGCGTTATAATCTTCGTTCTCGAATCGTGTCCTTTGCCGAAGGGCAAGAAGTATTTCGTCGGAACTTTAAACAGAGTTGTTTTCAGACTGGCTACAATGCCAAATTCGGTCCTTCTTTTGTAAAAGCGAGAGTTCGGAAAAAGCTAGGAAGCGCTTATTACGAACTAGAAGATTTACAAGGACGGTTGTTAGGCACATATCATGCGAAAGATATCCGACAGTAACGCGTCTTCAGTCGTTAATCAGTCTAGGGTATCAGCAAGGACATACCCTAGCCTGATTCTATCGGGGGGGCTTTGTAGCGGCGACTGAAGCGACGTTTCTTTTAGTTCAGCCTGAAAGTAGTCTATGGGGTTTTTTATTTTTTTTTTTTAGTTTAATCTAAGCTTCGGTTTAAACCCTAATTGGCAGCTTTGTTTAATTAGTATTTTTTTGGAGATGCCAACTGATAGGGACTATCGTGATATCGTAGTATCAGCCGGACCAGGGTAGCTCCGGAAAGCTTATGACTTGGTAATCAGCTGCGATGCATTTCCGTCGGCAGCCTAGGCCAACATATTCCGGATCCGTTCTATTTCTTTTCAATCGAACCGTCGTGGCGTGCACATGCAAAATTTTGAGTTCCGAGTTCCATCCAGAAAATTCGAAATCTAAACTCGGGTACGCGTGCATATCGCTAGTATTGCGATTCGAAAGTGAAAAGATAAATAAAGATAGCAGCCAAAGCTGAAACGTTTCCCGTAAGTTCCCCGGCGAATTGCTAGTTTTCCGAATCTAATCCCATCCGTGTTTTAGGGAAAATTAAAGCCGTCCCGGCTCCTAACGTGTGTCCCGGCCAGCAGCGAGTTTTCCGTTGGGTAGGATTGGCAAAATTTTGGCCGCCAACGACCCGGGAAAAATTCAGCATAACCCCAAAACGTTCTCGGGGCTCAATCGAAAGGTAGAGATGCTTGAGAATAGTGTATTTTATTAGGTGTTTACCGTTACCGCTCCCAATTGTTAGGTTGTGCCCAGTTAGCGGGATGTAAAGTCGAGGTTGACAGGCGTACCTAACTAAAAAAATACGGATGTCCACGGGAGCACCCCCATGAAAACCAGGCGTACCTAACCAAAAAAAATACGGATGTCCACCGGAGCACCCCATAAAACCAGGAGTACCTAGCCATCGAAATACGCGGATGTCCCCAGGAGCACCCCCATAAAACTCACGTGTATCTAACCAACGAACACCCATGCACTTCATCCCCATGAGGCCAGACATATACATGTGGATGCGCAAGTGATTACCAGCAGTGTCGCACACATCAACAGCAGCAGCAGCTTTCACGCATGCGCAGCGAACTTACGGCGGGTTTTTCTGCGCACCTGGCGTTTATGCATTTGCACACCTACACAGCCGCCAATCCTACACACGTGCGGGTGATCTCTTGGCAGCCCTCACACACATAAGCAGCAGCAGTGGACATGTGTGAATAAATTTTTGCAACGTCTTCGAAGCAGAACCTCATATTTTTTTTTTGAGTGATATTTTTTTTTTGATTGACTTGTACATAAGCACCCCCATGCAGCAACGGTCTGCACATACACACGTGGGCGTAGTCAAACACAACCTATAATGTCAAATGGGTTTAACCCTCTATTGTCTTTTGGAGAAAATTTCTAAAATCGACTCAGTCGCTTGCAAAACTTGCGAACGTTTCTAACCTGCAACTAAAGTCAAAACCATGTGGAAACCAAATCATTGGAAAATCCATGAAATATAATGAAGTGTTTAAAAATAATTAGTTTGTTTTAAATACAACCTAAATTTAATTACCTATTTTCGCGTCTAAGATATCGGGACAAATAATGGCTAAAAGTTTTATTTAAATCGTTTTGCAAAAATATCGAGTGTTTTTGAGTTTATCTTAACCCTATGGTGCAAGACGCCATAATCTTTTACAGCACACCAGAGTCGGGAGATCGATCTTTCGCCGAAGGATAAGTTGCCGTGAGTTATATAATTTTCTCTTTATTCTTGTACATCTTTATATTTTGAAAACTAAACATAAACTTTTGATTGAATGGCCACTTGAATAATACTTGAGTCCCGAATCTAATGATGAAGTTTGTTTTTTCTGAATTTATAAACTAAACTATTAATTAAGGAATACAATAATGGAAAATATTTTAAGTACTTGCGCCAACATGAAAAGAATTTATTTGAATTAATATTTGGTTTAAAACCAACAAAACAAATTAGTTTACACGCTGAAAGAAATTTGAAAGGCAAAACATTTTGTCAATCCTACGCGATTTAAAACAAACGAAACAAATTGGCCTTGTACACTGAAACAAATTGAAATCTAAACTAAACTTTAAAAAAATTACATACCTTATTATTACATTATTGTTATTTACAATTATTATTACATACCCATGCCATTGTATAAACTATATTACTATTTCTATACCCATTACTATATTTCGATTGAAATTATATGCTAATTCTCATGAATATTAATTATAATCTATTTTCGTAAACTGTTTATTAAAATGGAGGCCTAAAACCCCCAATTAACTGAACTCAGCTGATGTTTTCACGGTCTTAGGGTAGATAAGGGGTCACCAGAGCCATGCTCTTGCGGCAGGTGATCATAGGTAGGGAGGGCAACATGCGAGCTCAACAACATCCGAGGCTTCGCATTCGTTAAGATTTCTCTCTTTCTTTTCTTTCATTTCTCCTTATTCTTGAGTCTTTGAGTTCTAGTTTTTCCGAATTTATTTATATTTTCTTCCGGTTTAGTTAACTAACTTATGATTTTGTCGCAAGCACGCTCAATTCTTGGTCTGTTAATAATAATATGTAGATAGTGTCAGGATCTGTATAAAGCAAGAACAACACCCCCAAAGCCGACGAGTTAGTGCCGGACCCTATAGCGTGCCCGCAAGTACAGATTCCTCGATTCAAACACTTCAGTCGAACGTTACACGCTACAGGCGTCACAGGCTGCAGCCAGTTCATAATTTGCCCCGCACTGGTAAAAATGGTGGGGGCTTAAAGAGGAACAGGGAAGTGGGAAATATAAAAAATGTTAACTTATTTATTTATTTTTTTTTTTTTGTAAAAGGTGTATATTTATTTAACAATAACTTATCACTTTATTTCTTAAAATTATTGATATAGGTGTCTAAAAGTAGGCAATGAAAAAAATCTTCTGTATTCAATATATTTATAGTTGCCTAAAAGTATGCAATGAAAACCTTCAGACACCTTCATAGGTAATTTCGAAACCTAAGTGATTTCTTTGGTACTCTCCCATTTGAACTTTAAGAATTCGTCGAGGCCTAAGATAAGATTACTTTAAAAATGTGCATTCATGTTATACCTTATTTTCAAGGAAAAATCAGGCTACACATTTGATAGAAAAACAACCATTTATTTTCTGTGTGACTCCAAGACACGTATCTGTCAGGCAAACCCCCCGATTCCCAGACTGCCCCTTAGGTTCATTATCGAGCAGCACAACTCTGACGCCAAATGACACAAAGTCATTGGAGCGTTCAGGAGTGATTAAATTAGAACTCAACTTGGCCAAGTTGAACTCCCCGCTGCAGTTCACCGAGTGCAGCAGCAGCATCTCTGGACAAACTTCTTTGCATCTCCGACTCGGGCCTTTTGTCCCGACCCGTCACCCATTCAATTCCTTTGCCGGGTTCATTTCTTTGCGCGATAAGCAACTTTGGCCAAGCAAACTGGCGTTTAATTTAATTAGTAAGGAAAACAGGAGGCGTTTCGGGTGGCAGGGGCACGAATGAGCTGGCTGATAGGAGGATGCTGTTGATTGAGAGATGCTGGAGCGGAGCTCAAAGCAAACGGAAAGCGGATTTGTAGCAGCAGTTCTGATGGAGGTCCTTTGCAGGATCCCGCGGATCCTGTAGCTCGCAGGGACAGCAGCGGTACATCAGCGAGGCCGGCTTAGTTTGGACAACCTGCTGGGGCAAATCTACGCTGGGAGTGACAGGAGGTATGCGAATGGGCTGCATGCCGGAAGATTCATTGATGCAGGCTTTAGAAGGAGGATGCCAGGATGTGGCGGAGCTGTGGCTGCTGCCCGTTCTCGATTCCTCATCCTCATCCTCATCCTTGTCCTCGTCACCGCCCCCGGCATTCGGCTTAACTCCTTCCTGCTGTAAATCATTCGTCGAGAGTGAAGGATGCTCCGCATTCGCGTCATGCATGGCATGCATTGTTGTCCTTTCGGGGGGCGTGGCTGCCACTGGCGATGTCCTCGCCGGGATTTCGCTGGAGTCATCCAATGTGGCACTGGTTCGCAGCAGGGTGGCGGCATTCGAGGGGGAGAGGTTTTCCATCGAGTAAGCGCAGCCCTCCAGCAACTTGGTTAGGAACTTGTTCGTCGGCAGCACAGGTCTGCGCTTTCGCCAGGTGGCCGCCTCCTCCCGTCCGGTTATCCTGCTCTGCACCACCGGCCGTGTTATCCCGGCGAAGAGCTTCTGCCGCAGCTTACTCTCCGAGCGGCACATCTCGAAGGCGTTGGCGATGGTCAGGAAAATCTGCTCCGCCAATAGAGCCCGGCGGGGCGTGTAGAAGTCCCGGCAGACAGGACAACGCTCGGAGCGGATGCGACAGTCAACGCAGAGCAGGTGTCCATTTTGGCACTGCATCGCCGGCGGGGAGATGGTCACCCCGCAGACAGGACACTCGACGAGGCGCAGGATGCTCTCCAGGACGAGCGACAGGCGTCGCAGACTCGTGGGCATGGGGGCGCAGCAGATGCTCTGTTGATTTCCACAAAAAATATGTCGGTTTAATGTTAGAGAGATTGTTGCTTCAGAAATGAGAGAGTTTTGGTTTTAGACATCACTCACATTATTATCACAGTCCTTATCACACTCACTGTTCCAGCAGAGAATTGTGACGCAATCCTTTTGGCTTTTGACCATTTTGGCAATTTCACTAACTCTTAGCCCCAAAACATCGTGGCCATTTACCTGAAAATACATAAGCCTCACTGTTTTAAGGGGAATGTCTGGTGATGGAGTTCCGAACTTAAATGTTGTTTTCTTATTCTTAGAAATAGCTGTAATACCCAAAGCATATCAGGTATCTAAATATTTGCATCAGACAAGCTAAAGAAAAAGCAAATAAATAAAGCAAAATATGGCCAACACATTTTCTAACTGTAGATGTTAACCCACCGTCAACCGGCACTGTTAACCCAATGAGCTGTTATCTGATAACTCGCTCGCTTTTGCTTGTTTTAAATATCTAAATATTTACCTTGCGCTAATTAATCTTTGTCAGTTAGCCGCTTTAACGACTGCGTTCGAGATGTGTCATTAGTATTAGGCCCGTCTAGGGCGGGTTTTGCATTCGCCAGCTGTTTCAGGTGCCCAGTGCCTCCTCACCTCACCATCCCCCTCCGCCATTAAAAGTGCTGAATAGACCCTATGAGAAGCAATTAAATTTTACTGCATTGCTATTTTAAGCAAGCAATATCCACGAAGAACAACAAAAGCTAGTGACTGCAAAGTCCAGACCTTAGGTATACAGTCCAACTTCCATAGGTAAAACTTCAGTTCAGTCGGCTTTGGCTCAAAGTTGGTACATTTTAAGTGACTATATTGAAACAAGATTTTCCTACAAAATTTAATCTAAATTTGTTCTAAGAAGCCATTTCTTTCTAACATTATTTAACCCTGACATCGAAATCGATATTATAGCTTTTTGAAATTAAATTAAATTCTTATTAAACTAGCTTAAGTAAATTATAAACTATTTATCAAATATTGTAAAAATAATAATTAAAATGATTAAATTAGTGGAGAACCTAAGGGCAGATCATTCAAGTAAATTCTGTTCGGTATTATTGTTTGATTTATTCGAAATCCCCATGCCAAGCCCAATTCTTTGCACTTGCCAGAACTGAAATCACGCTGGACAGTTTTCGGTGGCAACTACGTGTGGCACGGTACTACACTCACCTCCAGAACACAATCGCCGGGTTTTAGGCCGCAGAGTGCGGCAGGTGTGCCGGCGGCCACCTCGCATACCTGTCGGTTTGGGGGATATGGCATTAGGAGGGGCGGGATCTACGATGGCTGGCGACATTGTTACCCATGGATAGGGGTCCCACTTGCTGCGGGTCAGCTGGAAGCCGTAGTTCTCCATGGCAGGAGCAGCCCGCGGGATCCTCAGCAGGCGAACGGAGGAGCCAAAGTCGTTCTCCGCACCATTTTCAGCGGGCGTGGCCTGAAATCCTCCCGACGATTTCCTCATCTCTGGCTGGAAAACTCACTCGATACGAACCGAAATAAAATGCGACTGGCGAGAGACGTGTTCAACGTGCGCTCTCAGTTGGCAAACTGTTTTTCGTGTGTGTTTTTTTTTTCATTTTCGAGCCAGCTGGCTATATGTGGGCCGCCTGAAAAGTTGCCGAGCGGCGACGCAATCGGCTACGACAAACATTTTGGCCTCAACTTTTGGCCAAGCTCTCTGCTAGCATCTAACGGCTAACAGCTCCCAGCATCACCCGTTTAACCCCTGCCCCTCGAACACTTTGTGTTGTAAGATCCGAAATCCGAGATCGGAGATCCGATGCTGACAGCCAGTTGAGATCATGGAAATTGGTCTTGTGAAGCTAAGTAAATATTTGAACTTTCGGCTGGCAGCGGCTGTTGGGTGCGCTACAAAGTCGCAGGTAAAAGCGATGTGATGTGATAAAAACATGAACAAACAAATACATTTTTCAGCAATTAAGTCATAATGAGACCTTTTTGAAGAAGTTTGGTTTGAAGGCGAGACTGCTCGCCAGATTCTTTGAAAGTTTTACTGCAAGTTACGGTAATTCTGCGGAAGTGAAATCGAGAACATGGCAGTATTTCATTATTATGAAGGTTTTGTATTTATTATATATATTTTCACTAAAAATCAACTTCACCAAATGCAAAAATGAAATACCAAATGTTTACACTACAAACTTGTAATCAGATAAAATAGCTATTAGCTGTAATGTACACGAAACTTAATCAGCTTAATTCCATTTCGTTGACTTTACAAGTTTTCCGACTTTGTAATTAAATTTGAAAATAAACAGCGTTATTTTTCAGCTTAATTGCAGTGCTAAATGGCAGTGCGTTGTCAATTGAGTGGCGAGTGGCAAGTGGACCAAAATATTGTTATTTGAAATGCCGAAGAAATAAAAACAACAAACGTGGCGCAGCGTGAAGGTGTCAGGGCGCGATAAACATAAACAATGGGGCCCTAAATAAATAATCGGGCCCAAAACCGACTCGTCCATTAACCCTAACAATGATAACCGATGGAAATTGGCAGCTGACAAATGGATTTGGCACGGCATGGCCAACAAACCATCGCAATCCGTTTGACTTTCGCTTTTTGGTTGCCTATCGCCGGTTTAACTGCCATTGAGGCGGTAATTTAAGTTTGGCGCTCGGCCGAAAACATTGCCCAAATAGCATTGAAATTGGTAATTTCATTAAATTTTGCGCCCAGCTAAACTGACCCTGGATGGCATTGTGGTGTGTGTGATTTCATTTGGGCTTTTCAATTTGCCAGTTCAATTCGATTTGGCCGAATTTATGTGGCATCGAGTGGGCCACAGAAGCGTTCGGCAGCCAAAAGCCGTCAGCAGTGTCAAAATTACCGAATACTTGGCCCGGGCAATAACATCAAAATTCATGTTTCCCGAAAGGTAATTGACTTTTATTAATCGGCCGGCAATTAGGCCGCCTGGCCCAAAGGCAAATGGCCAGATTCAAGTGCAATTCCGCCTCTCAAAATATTGCTTATGGCCAATTGGGGTTTTGAAAAACCGATCGAAAGCTCGCTGCTGGTTCAAAGCTCTCCCCAAAGGGGGCGCCTCTTGTTTGAGCCATGTTTTGAGGTCTGCTGGTCAGCTGTGAAGACAACGCGGCTCAGTTTCTTCGCAACTGGCAGTCGGTGAAGTGCGCAAGCGCCGCAAGTTCCGCAAGCAAACGCGAAGTGCGAAGCGCCGGCGCCAAATAGAGTGATTACGATACGATCTACGATCGCAGAGGGGCAAAAAGTCATCTAGCGTGGCCGAGAGTTGTGAAAATTGATTAACCAGCAAAGGAAAAAAAACGGTGTGTAATGGTTAACAAGGCAGGCGATGGCTAATGGCCCAAATGACCTTACTAACAACTAAGCGACTTCCAAGTTAAGCCAAGTTGGCTTAGGTCAAGGTCCGGTTAAGACCCCTTATACCCCAATAAAAACCGAAAAACGCGGAAGTGTAACGCACAATTATAAACGCATTTGCTGGATACTCGCATAATTAAAGGCGGCAAACAAGTTTGCTTCTATTTCCTAGCTCCAAAGCAAACAAACGGGTCTAAATTGAATTAGAAACGCGCCAAGAGCAGCGCATAAATCATACGTATACGCAATGCTTGCGCAAATCTCACACAAACGCACACTGTGCGAAAATGGAGGTGGAAAAAAAGGCAAATCACGTTCAATTCGGCAATCCCAGAGTCTCAGCTCCCAGGCGGCTAATTGTAGAGCTGCAGCGTCAATGGCGCATGCGCAACTTTTTAGCCCGCTTTTGGGTTTCTGGGTCTCTGGCTCTGGCGCTTTTTTATTTGTTTATCTTTTTTGGATTTTTTTCGGTTTTTTCGCTTGCGGTTTCTTTCGTGTAATTGTGACGCAATTTTCGTGTGAGTTTGTTTTAGTCTCGCCTCGCCAGTTTTGCCACTGACTCAATCTCGATACACTGAAAACGAAAACGAAAGCGGCGACTGCAGTGTGCAAAGTGCATTACCTTCGATCGTCAGTCAGTTGCAATTCGCACGCGTGTAAGCTCAGTTCGCTTCCTCCAGAAGAGAGAAAAACCAACCAACAGCGTTAACTTTACGGTATAAACAATTAAATTTAGGCCCGAATTGGAGCGTTACCAGTGGCAGCCAGCCTGCGTTTTGGGGTTTGCGTAATTCTTTGCCAAGTGTCGCGCTTCATTGACTTGGGCCATCACAAAAAAGAGAAACAACAGTCTGCTGTGGGTACTTAGTGGGTGCAGCTTCGGATAATAATTAAATCGAACCCCTAGTTGCCCTTCCAAGGGATGAGGTATGATACATAATTGAATCGATGGCCAGCTTATTGTTCAATGATTTATTTACTTTTCGCCGTGCCCACTTCAGTAAACCGACGTCATAGCGATTTCATGGCCAATGTCAGTAGAAGTGAAGTGAAGTGATTTGAACAAGTTTGCCGCACTCGAACTCGAACTCGTACTCGTACTCACATCTGTATCCGCGTGCGTAGACAGCCGGAGAGGAAGCTATAAATTCTACACCATCTACTCCGCGAGTTTGGAGTGCCAGAAACATAATCAATTTCGCTGCGAGAATCTTCTTAGCTGACAGCCAAGCGAATCTGACGCAATTCATGGCTTCCACTTCGATTTCGAGTTGGCCAATGACAATGCCAGTGACTAAGCGTAAGAACAGCTGGGTTCTGGCCTCTATAGCCATTCCACATATATGTCTGTGAGTTCCGGGGCTTAATTGATTTTCGTTAGTGCTAAAAACTTTTCAAGAAACCCTTTCCTTTCCCGTACTTCTTTTTTTCTGGATTTCTGGCCTGGTCCCGGAAAACTTTTGATTTATGTGAGCAAATTTTACGGCTGGCGAACGTGGCGTATGCGTAATTACGGCCACTTGGCACCAAACTTTCTGGCTAATTAATTGGGCTTCGCCTCGAAGCTGCCGAAAGGTGAAAGAATCGCCCGCCGAAAGGTGCAAATGAGTCGAGTTGAGTGCTGGAAATCAGAGGATGCCCCAATCCACACACACACTCGGTGGGGCATAATAAATGCGAGTGTGTACGTGATGGGCATGTCAACTAGTGTGTTTCGGGGTCTCGGGCCCCCTGAGACAAACGCAATAAAACAGTTTGGCAACATATATGCCCAGGTAATTAGATGAGCATTGGTGTGTGTGCGTCTGCCAGACGCCCCAAGTGTTGAAAATTGGCCAAATTTATGTTGGCCAACGCAACGTGCGACCTTGTGGTTTGTGGTGACCGAGTGTCCGAGTGGCCAAGTGCCAGATTTAATTTGAACTCTCCTCTTTAACAACCATTACAGCCAAAATGCTTCAGTTGTGCACCATCTACGCCTGCGCGAACGGCACCTTGGGCCTGAACTTGAGTCGTGCCCCCTGGGATCCGTATCCGTGGGTCAGCGGGGTGCAGGCCAAGTCGAGTGCGGAAAGGGGCGGCGTGCGGATGGGAGACACCCTCCTGGAGTTAAACGGAGCCGATGTCCTGGGCCTGAGGATCAGTGAGCTGGCCAGTCGGCTGCAGGATCACTGGCAGAGCGGCGCCGAGGTCGTGACCCTGATGATGTGGCGTCAACAGGGGAACATTGACCAGAACGAGGATCCTGCCGAGGCATCTCATGCTGTGGTAAGTTGTCTCTACTTGTTGGCCTAATTAAGGCGGAGTGACTATATGGGCCATTGTCTTACTTGAGTGCGCCAGCGAGCGTTACGTAATACTGATTGGCTTAATCGCTGCTGCTGCTGTAATTAGTAATTAGTCGGTGAAGCAGCTTGGTCCGCTTGCTTTGTGGGCCTAAGCCCCAGAATTAAACCGCAATACAAGGTTGCTTGGCTTAAAAAACACATGTAAGATTTGTCCGAAGCTAATAATACGTAATCGCAATTGACTGGCCATCAAATGCTGTTTACTTGAGCTTTATTGCGCAAATATAAACTAGGTTGCCTGCATTTTATCTTAGGATGAACCTTCAGTTCTTTGTTTAGTTTAATTTTTATTTATTTTTATATGTATCTTGTTTTTCTAAAAGTTATGAAATCATTTAATTGCAAATAAAGTTCGCCGAAAGCAATAAAAAGCCTTGAAGTCATAATCGAAATTAGATTTATTAAAATTGAACTAAAATTAAAAAGTCACCGAATGACCTTGGCATTTCCTGGAAACTCAGGTCCACCTCAATACACTGGTAAATTGAGATCCTGAGGTGAGCCTTCAGGTGTTCAACCATGCAGGTGTCCACGTGTCGTTGTAAATTGTTTATCTGCCGACCAAGAAGCTGTTTACTTTATTAAATGCAATTGAATCGAAATAATGCAATTTCCTTCTTGACACATTATGTGTACTTTATTACAATTCAATTGACCCAAATGTCCTCGCCGAGGACAGTCGAAATTTAAGGCCGGCCAGGACATTCGCACACACATACACAGTATACCGTGTATGTACAGGTGGCAGGCAGGGAAAGTCCATTTCAATCAATGCCGAGGGCTGTGAATCACAGAATGTGTGCCAGATTGACCCGTTAAACAGATTAAACTTGCAACCGCACTCGGCCATAGGACATTATGTGTCTTTCGAATGCAGGCGACCCTTTTCGGGGGCAGGGGGCATCATTCAAACACAAGTCGATTTGATAATCGAATGCAGGATGCAGAACTTAATGGAAATCGGCTTAAATCGAAGCCTCACATAGCGACTGTGTCGTGGCAAACACGCCGAAAATTTAAATATAATTAAGAGCAGGCGTCCGATTCAATTGATTGAATTTCCCGAAGTGCCGCTTAACCTTGAAGTGGCGTCCTTAAATTAACCAGCGCTCTTTCTGCTTTCTACTTGCAGCAGCACGGAATTAATCAACAATCGCTGCAAAAGTTTGCAACATGCCTGCAACATATTTCCCAATTACTGGAGTGTCCTGTGTGCCTTGAGGTAAGTGGAATATGGGCGCTGCGGAATGCGGGATGAGGGGGCTGGGAATGGGCTGACGGGTTGATGGGATGATGGGATGCTCGGCCATAAGGCCGCCTGCATGTGCATTGCATATCGATGAGCCCGGCTGGCTTTAGTTTTAGTTCGTCATTATCTAACTCAGCTGGGCTCGAACTCTCGACCCAACTCGCCCGAAACTTAGTTGGCCAGTTGGCCTCTTGTTTGCCTTTGTGGGCCGCTGCCGTCAATCTCACTTTGAGAAAAATATTGCCGGGAATATCATCTAAATAGCATCTATGTAGGTCATATTATTATGGCTTTTATTTTAAAATAATAAAACAATTTTTTTGCATTTGTTTTTTATTTTAGATATGTAAGATACACAAAGAAAATTTTAGGAAATATGTATCAAAGTTGGGTTCTGAATTTTTTAAAGAATTCTTTGCTTATAAAGTAACTACAACAGTAACATAATAGAAAAAGTTATTGAATTAATTTATTAGTTACATATTATTATTAAAATAATATTAATACAAATTCTATTGATAGTTGTCTTTTCATTTTTGTTGAGTTCAATCTGTAAAATATATGTTGGCTTAGGAATTCTTTGCTTATATAGGAACTAATACAGTAAATATACTATTATCAAATGAACCATAATTAAATATTCTGTTGACAGGGAGCAAGTTGATTTTCTTTAATTCCTAGCTTCTTCTAAAGGAATGGGTATATCATATTGTCAGGACTTGTTCTCTGTGCAGTGGCAGTCCCTTTGGCAGTACCAGGGCCATCCTCTTCCGGGCCTGCGTTGATTTTGCTGCGCAAGTTTGTTGCTAATCACTTGGCTGTATATAAAGTTTGCAACGTCGGGCTGCCGGTGATTGCGCGCCCCCGTGCTCCACGTCCACGTCCGCATCCAAGTCCATGTCCCATGTCTCCGCTCCTGGAATCCCCGCTCCTTTCTCCCAGGTACGGTAGCTTTGTTGACTCAATTACTCAAACGACGCACATGGCCCGTTCCGATCCGATCCGATCCGGCCCTCCATGTTGCCAGTTAATAGCCGTCGGTTATGTTGCCAGGCCAAGTTTTTTATATTCGGCCGGCTGCTCGCCTGCTTTATTTTGTCCTATATCCGAGTAGGTTTTTGATAAATGTTTGCCCTGGCATGTGATTTGATTAGTTTTGCAAAATATATACATCCAGAGCGGGCCGTGTGATTGATTATGTCGTTTAAAAATCAAATATTGGCGATTAGTGTGTGTCGAGTGTGTGGGTGGGTGGATGGGCGGCTAGGCAGCGGAAGTCAGTGTGAATAATCGTGTCAATCGCCTGCAGGCCAGCTTCTGATTTTGCTGTTCTCTGTTTTCTGTTTTTGATGCCGTGCGATGTGATGTGATGTCCGAAGCCCAGAGCTCGTTGTGCATTTAAATTAAGGCTGTTGGCGAGGGCCGGACTTTAAATTTATTTATGCCCAGCTTGTCAGCAAAAACATAAATTTAATTAATTAGACAAGATAAAGAGTGGACAGAGTGGAGTCTGGGTGAGGAGGTATCCCCTTTGCTGGCCATTTAAAATTCAGAGTTATTTTCAAATGAAATTCTCGCCTGCAGCTCAGAGTGCCGGAGTGTCAGTGTGTAACCATAAATTAAGCATATGCAGGGAGTCAGGGGGGTGGGGGTGGCTGAAGCAAGGACATCCCGGAGATATCCTGGACTGGACACGGCCACGCTGCAACGCCTTTCGGAGCCGAGCCGAGCGAGTTGGCCACAGAGCAGCTTGAACTCCACTTGCAGCTGCACTGAATAATTTGTTTATTAACCCGAAATCAGTTTATGCTGCTCCGTCCTGCGGCTGAGTGTTGCCAGGACGAGAGTCCTTCGCATTTGGTCATTATTACTGTGGCACGAAGCCGGCATTATATTGTATTATGAGCGCACACATACACATGTACTTCTGCCATCTCCCTCGTTATGCACATGTGTGTGCAAACACGCACACAAGTCCATTAAGTTATTAAGGGATTTTGTTTTGCTAGATTTTCAATAGTTTCCCTTGAATGCTAATCGCCTGCATTAGCCTGCATCCAGTCGGATAAGGATTTGCCTGCGCTTCTCCTTGTTTGACATTAAATCGGGCTTGAAATTGTTTTTGTTCCATTTAAATATGCATAAATTTGCTGGCCATTTAATTTTCATAAATATTGCAAACAAACAGCTCAGCTCTCCGGCTCTCGATGGCAATATGATTAATTCATTTTCGATCAGCCCGGCGGCGCTTTAGTTAATATAAACTATAAACTATAAATATGAACTGGCCACCAAATCCAACGGAGCACTGGGAATCGAATCAATACGGCTCAAGATATTTTACAATATGCCCGAAAGCAGGCTACGACAATTTCGATTACTCTGCGACAGATGCTGAAAAGTGGGCTAAAACCAAAACTAAAACCACTCGGCTTTGGCCATTTCCGCCGCCATTTCCACATTTCCACACTTCCACTTGCCCCATTTTGTTTTCGCTCAGCTGCATTTAATTGATTTCTATCACTAATTGGAGTCTTTGTTTATGCATGCTGGGGTATTAAAATTAAAAGCTTTTGCTCATGCCATTTAAGCCAATCAAAAACAATAAAAGACGAATAACATTAAAAATGTCTGCCATGGCACACGTGCACGTTCCTTAAATCCCTTAAATCGCTTTGGTATTTTATTTGCCTGACATGTTAGAAAGTTAGGGCATTTTTTCAGCTATTAAAGAGAGTATTTAATGGTCATCTCCATTAAAGAAAATATCTGGATAATAGCTACGGAATCATATCATATTACATTTGAAAAAATATCTCAAATACTGCTACTGATTATGATATCATTTTTTACGTTAATGGGGCCCCAGTCATAACTTTTTCTTTCCGTGCACGTGCGTTCTCCATCTTTACGTTTTTATCTGGTCAGATTGCAATCGAATCGCTTTACATTTGTAATACTTCGATTGCAGTTTTGCCAAATCGTAGCAAAAAGTATGAGAGCTGCCATACAAAAATTGTTTCTTTATTCAGCTCGTAGCAAATTTATGTTCGCCAGCATATTTACAACAGTTTTTGGCTGAATACACGCACAGACAGGCAGAGACAAAAAGCATTGGCCAAATATCGATACATATTGCCCGGTCCCTTAGTCTATTTTCAGTGTTCGAATTTCTGAGTTCGTTTGTATATATGTCTGATATTTTTTGCCCAATTCTGCATTTGTGTTTTTGTGCTTTTGTGAGGGACCGACTTCAAATGCGCAAAAGTATTTGGGTGCGCATCAAACACAGTTGTATTATTTTAAATCCGCTTGCAATATTTTCAATTTGATTTTCAATTTAAATGGAAAGCTTGCTGCGCACAGCGCTGCCAATATAATACATTTTTCATGTCGATTCGAGCAAGAGCAATCGGAGCTGCAGTTGTTGGACTTAAGGAGACCCTGGACTGCAGGTTCCGGGGGCGAAACAAGAGGCAAATGTGGGCAATAATCAAATTTAGCTTCCGTTTGTGCATTACGAACGACGATATGCAGACTAGAATTGGTTTTAGTTTAAATGCGATTGGGAAAACAATAATGAAGCAATAGGGGCTTGGGTTCGATGGCCATAATATATATATATTTATAATTAATTGATATTATCCCCCCTCTGAATAATTACACACAACCCTCTTTCTCTTCTCCTTTGACTGAAATCAGGTCATCAAACCACCTGGCTGGCAGTGCTGCAATGGACACGTGCTCTGCAATAATTGCCGCAGTCGCTCCGTGAAGTGCCCGGTGTGCCGCGTTCCTTTGGGGCCGAGGGGCCGCTGCCTGCTGTCGGACAAATTGTTCACCCTGCTGGCGGAGAGCTTTCCCTGCGACGGGAGGGGCGGTAAGTGGTGACTGGTTCCGAAGGACATGTATTCGCGACTTTTATCTATTTAATCTGCGCAAAACGATACCCGAATTAGCCCTGTCATTAGGCAACAGCTGTCTGTTTCTGACAGCTTCTGGGAATATTCTCTTGAAAGGCAGAGGCAGAGGTGGCTGTCTTTCACCATCACTTAAATTCAGTTTCCTACAGCCTTTAAAAATTTATAGAATTTAGCTCAGAATTTAAATGTTGTGCTCAAGGAGTCCCTGGATTTTCTGGATTTTTTCTCATAGCTTGAAAAATATTTATTGCGAGCAGAATATTTTAGGAAAATCTCTCTTTTATAATTTAATTATAACCCAGTTTCTGATGAAGATATATGATCTTTAAGGTGCTAACCCCCCCTACAAATAGGTATTGGCCCCGCCCTGCCTTAATATATCCTGTAATATATCCTGTGGCAACATCCTGCCTGGCCTGAGTCCTCATTTAGGTGGGCCAAAAACTTTTCCACGACGGCAAGTGTCAATGTTTCACTTAAATCTCAACCGAGAGTCGGCGTAAATGAAAGAAAGATGTGACGAGAAAGCGGAGCCGAGTCAAGAGTGCTTGAAATTGAGCGCAATGGCTCATCTTCGCTTGTTGTTCCTTTTATAGCATAATTATGTAACATAAATTGCTAAAGTTTTTCGCTCTTTGCCCCGCTGCCATCGCCATCTTGCTGGCATTGCGTTACGTTCGCTGTTGTTTTTCTTTTTCGCTGTGGCGGCTTCGTTTAAAGTTTAGCCGTCCTTGTTGCCATTTTCAATCTGTGTCCGCCAACTTAACTTCGAGTGAAGTTTACAGCGGAGGTAACAAGCAGCAGCAGCAACAGCAACAGCAAAAGCAACTGAATTTTCCGCTGTTGTCTGCATTTGTTTTTACTTGTTGGTCCTAATTTTTTACCACTTTTCCCCAGGACCCCGAGTCCTTTGCTTTGTTTTCCCCAGCTTATGCTGTGCTTAGTGCGTTTTTATTGCTTCTACATTAAGTGTGCATTCTTTATGTTCTGCCGAGATTCGCCCGTAGCTCATATTTATTTAGATATAGTTGTAGGATATTTATTTACTGTTTTTTTGCCCCATTTTCATTTGCCACTTGAACTTTCTGAGTCAAGAGTTGGGGCGAACAAACCGTAACGAGCGCAAATGGACAATTGCAGCGGCAGGAAAACTTGCCAAGCAACTAGGACTAGATACCCCGGCTGTATTTATTGTATTTACCTTTCCGAATCCATCCTCCAGCGACCTTTTCTAATGGTTGTCTCTTCTTTCCAGGGAAAACCAACCAGGTGACTGCGGCCCAGGGCCACGAAAAACTGAGCAGCGTCAACAAGTGCACAAATGAATATCATAATCAACCGAAAATGGCGTTTGCCAAGTCGAGTTGCGGCAAGTCGAAGTGCGGCAAGCAAATCTCCAGGCAACTGCCCGTTTCGGTGGACCGAAAAGCCGAGGAAAATGCCGGACGCCAAACATTTCCCAGTGAAATCAGGAGGAAGGGCCAGAAGGAGGAGGAGGAGGCTGTCGTCCTGCAGCGTTGCACGATGATAAAAGTGCAGCAGCGGCAGCACCAGGAGACTTCGGCCGAGGACTTTTCGGCTGGAGGAGCAGGTCACAACAATATGCTCGTTAAACCAAAGTTAAAGTTGAGCAAGAAAAGTTGGCGGATTACAGGGCCAGATCAAGACGGATTGCGCTGCGATGAAGTTGCCACCATGAATAATGCCGGCCAGGTGGGCCACCAGCAGCAGAAGGAGGAGGAGATGTCAGCCAGCGAGTATCAAAATTATCATTGCCCCACTGGGAAATCATGCGGCCACAGTTACCAACTTGGTAGCCAGCCAGTGGACAACAAATTGTCAACAGTCGCGATGCAGGACGCCGCAGCACAGGATTCGCTAGGTGCATCCTTATCAGCGGGGAGCCATATACAGGCGGAATCGGAGGCGGCGGGGTCAATAGGTCGGCGGGAATGGCAGCTGCTGCGCCATTTGAGCGGCGACCATCGGTTGGCAGTGCTGCAAATCTACGGCACGTTCGGCGAGCGGTTGCACGTCCGCCCCCAGCTGCCCCAGGAGGGCGTGGCCTGCCTGCGGCTGAGCGAGGAGTCCACCAGCAGTACCACCATCAGAGTGCACACATTTTTCTTGGCTGTCATTGCAACCGGCGGAGGCGTCGGTGACGACGAGCACGCCGTCTTCCTGTGGCACCTGGACCACCTGCCGCAAGGACCCACTTTCGAGGCTGTCATCGAGACAGAGGGCATCACTGGGTTCCTGGCACCTGCACACTCACTCCGCCGCAGCTGGCCAGAGATTAGGGCTTCCGGCCAGTTCCTCACCTGCCGCAATCCGTCGGCTTCGAGCTTCGAGGTGACCCTCAAATACAGGTAGACCTCCCAAAGACTGGTTTCCCCCCAAAGTATAGGAATAGTATTAAGGCTACCTAATTAGCTCTAAGAACTTTAAGAACCCAAGACTACGAACTGATTGCTGGCTAAATGCAGCGATAGAGCAAACCAAAATGAAAATCAAAATAAAAAGAGTGAAATGTATGCTTTGTAAATTATATTTGCATTTTTTCAACGCGAACGCGTATTTATACGAAAAATGCAAAACGCAATTTGGAAATGTGTTTAATTTGCAATATTTTTAATTAATAAAAACATTTAGAAATGTGCTGGCCTGGCAGTTTGAAAGTCGTGGCAGGTGAACGATGAAGTTGGGGTCTCTATGAACCTGCAGATGCCCTGTAAAATATGTGATGCCACCATGATTTGTATTTATTTGGCTATTTTTATCAGGAAAACCCTATCTTTTAACACACGATCCTTGGATTTTTTTTCGGCAGCATAAAGCTTTATGCCATTTTCAAGAGCATCTCAATTTCGTGAGTACTTCCTTGTGGTGGTGGTTGAAAAATATTTCTGATATTTGTACTGAAAAATGAAAGCGGAAAACCGACAGCAGCGACGGTTTCGCTGGTAACTAGCGCCTGTCTGTTTGCTGCCTCCTGATAATTGACTTGCATGCAAATTAATGTTTTTGCCCCCTGCGAAGCGCGTGGGCGTAAATTGCTGCCCTGTCTGACAAACAGTAAACACGGTCAATGCAGCGGCGAGTCATTTTCATCAACGCCGCGCCATACATAAATCTCTGCGCCATCGATGTTTACCATATTTAAGGAAAAAATTCCAATTTGATACAACAAAAATCACGGCACTGTAACAACATGTGTGCGCAGCAAATAGAGCAAGGCGGTTTTATTATCCTTTTTGTTTTTTTTTCGATGTCCTGCCTTTCCACACTATCGCCTGTTTGTTTTTGATGAGCCATCATCATCATCATCGTCATCTTATATACTGCAATGGCAACTCCAATGTCCAATGGCAACTGCACTCGGCACTGCACACAATCGAAAAAGTGTGCATAGTTAAAATAAATTAAATATTTTCGCAAGCGAAACTTTTTTCGACGCGGCTGATGAGGAGATGATCTGGTTGGAGCACGGATAATGGCGGTGACACACAGCGATTGGTTATCTTTGTCAGGGGTCGTCCATCAGGTAAATTAAAAATATTCCAGCGAAGCAATTAAATTACGTCCTTGGTGGGGAGTGAAAATAAAGGCAATATGATGAGCCAGTCAAAATGCAAATTTCCAGAAAACAATTTACAAGACAGGCGGCAGTTTTTCAATGAAATCTGTGCTTGCATTTTCACGAAGAAGAAATAATTACTTCAATTTAAAATAAAATATTTGAAAGCTCTTAGCTTCTATTAACATAGTGGTTTAAGGTAGGTCAGGGACCTTTATGTGACAAAAAGCGAAAGCATTAAATGATGAAATAACCCTCATGTAGAAGAATGTCCTATGTGTATGGGTCTATTAATAACCCAGCCCTATCTCGCTCAGATAAATTATGATTATATGTCAATTATTTATCAGCTAATTGGTTTGCCTTAGAAAACTAAGGGGAATATTGAATCGAAGATAAACGACCGGGCGACTTCCCCCCTATAAATATGAACACTTCTCTCACTGCCCGCTCTTTTCTACCCTCCACAATCTCATTCTGCTCACTTTTCTCCCACTGGAGGTTTGCTTTGCGCTGCTTGTTTGTTTGCCAATTAGTTTTAATCGAAGAGCGCTCGCTGGCTCTCCGCTCGCCAATCGCTTGTTTAAATTGCTTTTCTAATTAATGCGCTGGTCAAATATTTGCCAGTGCATGTGTTGTGTTGTATAGTAATAAAAAGAGGAAGCAGCTCCAAGATCCCGGGTTCTTGGGCTACTTTGATTCGATTCCGCCTTTCCGGCGGTCGTGTCGCGCGTGTTCCGTGGCCTATATTACCTGGATTCTCGATTCTCTCGGTCTCGTCGGTCAAGTGGCATAGCACCTCGGTCTCTTTGGCCCACTGCCATTCTCTTCGGCTGTCAGTTTCTGGAGTCAAGAACAGCAGACCACGTCATCGTTTGATTGCGTCAGCTTTCGCTCTTTGTGCCACGCTCTTTGATGAGTTTGTTCCACTCGTCGACTCTGTTTTGTTTTGTTTTGCTCCCATATTAAACAGCCGGTCGAAATGAGCAGCGATTTCGGTAAGCTCAATATATTAGTGTTTTCGCCATTTAGCACTGGCGATTTTCGATTTCACACATTCGGCGTTAATTTACGAGTTTATGGTTAATCAATTAAATGCCACTTTTTGCCCGAGTGCCAATAAATAAGTCGTGTGCAAATACAGTCCAACTTCCATAACATAATACACCAGGAAATTAACTCATTTATTTATATACTGCGGATGGGCAAATGAATACGAGACTTCTACTCAACTGGAAGATTTAAAAACGATATTAATTTAAATGTTTTTCATTAATGGTCTTTCGATAACAAAATTCACCGTAAATTAAACTATTTAAATGCAAAATATATTCTACATATTTTATAAATTTGTAGCTACTCAACCTGGGGAATTAAAAGCAATATGATTTTTAGTGTTTTTCATTATTAGTAAGTAGATTATTTTAGTAATTTTGATCAATATGATTTGATTTTTTTTAAATAAACTAACAAAATATTATTCGAGCTATTTAGTTTAGAAACATTATTGACGAAATTAGTGGAGCAATAATTCGAACATAGGTTGGTAACGTAAAAAACAAATTTAATTGCAAGTGGAAAATTTCAGTTTTTGGCCTATCAAATCCTCATTAAATATTGGATCACCTTCAGATTTAATGGACGTGGTGGCCGGTAGTGATGGTCCGCCTTTGCAAGCCTTTCGAAGCAGCAATTCCTTCGACGAGTCTAACGAGAAGACCTCCTCTCAGCAGGACTTTGAGCGGGATCGGGATGCCAATCTGACGCCGTTGCATATGCTGCGGCGGGCCAGCGAAACGGTAACTGCTAGTATAATGGAGCCGGAAAAGGAACATCTCCTAGGCGACAAGCCGCAGGCTCCACCGCGCAGCCATGGAACCTCGATGGCGAATCCCTCCGAAGGTGAGTAATACGCTTAATTGTGCAGTGTCGTTGGGGAGGAACTCAAAAAATGCCGAGCTGAAGCAAAGCGAAAGTATTTGTTCCGCAAATTCCTGCCTTTTTCCACACATCCTCATATACATACATATATGTCTGGGAAAAGGATGCTGAAGAGAGACATCCAGGAGCACAACTCTGTGCCAACTCTGTGCGCTTTGTTGGCCAGCCAACCGAAGTGGCTCCGACAGCCAAGTGCACAAAGCGTGCTCAGATATGCACTTCAGCACATATTCATAGTTTGTTTATGCAAAGTTTTTGTTTCGCCAGCTAGAGAGGGAGCGAGATCCTGGCGAAATCACAGCCCCCTCTCTGAGCTGGCAGGAGCTGATTGAGGCATTTCGATTTTAAGTGTACCGCACAATCACATCTTGCACAACGGGTTACGGGGTAAGGGGTAAGGCGTAGGGGTATCCGACGTATACGTAATATTTCCGCATATTGACGCCAGAGCGTCTGCGATTGGCAGTGCAGAAACTGCTGTCCCGGCTCAAACTCAAACTCAGGCATTTCCCTGGTCTCCCATCTGACTTGTGGAATTTTTGCAACGTTCTCGGGTTGGCCAGCCATATGTGCAGGAGGAGGAGTAGGACCACTTCTGGCCGGGTTATTGTTTACGCTCTTCTGTTTTGGCAGGTGGTCGCTGCTGGTTTTTCGCCCACAACCAAACAGCTATTATTGTTGAAGCCCCCCGAAGCGAGCTGCAATTGTTTTGCATCTGTCCAAATACGGGGTTTTTGCGCCCGAGCCCTGGCCTTTGCCAACTTTCGCAAGGGGGGGTAAAGGAAAAGGATTTCCCTTTGGGCCATGGCCGCTGTGGAATTTTCACACGAATAATGAGCCGTTTTAGTTGCGCCCAAATGCCCACAATCAGACAACTAACACGAGTGGCAAAAGCCCGCGGCTCTCGGCAAAGTATGTTTCCATGAATATGCATTAGCCGGGGCTCATTTCCTGTGCATTTCATTTCGCATTTGCTATTTGCTGTTCGCTTTGCATTCGAGTTGTGCCCTCGAAGGCTGCACCACTGATTCAGATTCAGATTCAAATTCTGCTGCTGCTTCTGATTCCGATTCCCGTTTCCATTTCGACTCTCTGACTCTGATTTGACTCTGGAAGTCATATTTAAATAAGTTTGCGCACCGCTGCAGGCTGCACTAATGCTCGCATGTGCAGGCGCTCGTTTATATTAAATAAATTCCATTTAAATGCAGCGTCCCGGGCAATTCCTCAAGCTCAACCTTGAATGGTGCTTCAAGCACCGAGCTGCACCGAGCTCCACCCACCTGTACACCTTTCACATGTCGCTTCTGCCTGTGAGTGAAACGGCGACATTTCTGTTAACTAAAGCCAACATGATATACGCTTGGCACACACAAACATTCTCTCGGCTATTGATAAATGCATTGCATTGCGCATTCGCCCCGTGCGCCCGTGTGCACGTCAGTTCATTACGTATACGCAGTGTGCGACATTTATAAATGCCAGCATGACTGTGCCTCGGCATAATGATTGCCAAATGAATGGGAGAATGCTAACCGTCACGAAAACCCTTTCGACGCCATTTCAATGCTGCTGATGCGTTTTGCCCAACAGCATTCCGCAGCTGTTGGCCCACTTGACGCGTCCTTTTAAGTGCAGGCTCTGAAGGATCTGGCACTTGCACTTGCACCACTGCTAATTACTAAAACTGCGCTTAATCGGGGCTTTCGCCATTTCACCTTTGACCACCTGGCAGGCTTGTTTAGTTGGCTTCGCCGTTTTCAATTTGTCGCCTTATTTGCCTAGCGCTGAATGGCGCCTTATGACCTGGTTTTTCCCTACTATTTGTACTTAGTTTCCCAGCCCGGAGCCAAGAAAGTGCCAGTTTCCACTGATTTGCGATGTATGAGCACTAAATTAGATGCGAATCGCTGGGGCGTGAGTTCATCTCTTGGCAGGAAGTGCGTGACAACGGAATGCAATCTTCCTTCCTTCGCCAGAAAGAAATTATTTTCTGAATGCGCGCTGCATGCGCCGGTTAACAGTGGAGTTGCATGGAGTCTGGTTCCGAGTCGGGATTCAGGACGCGCCAAGGATGCCGGCTGGCGTAGTTAAAAGGTGCTACGCTTAAGTAAACATAAATAAAATAAATGTGTGCTGCGTACGGGCAAAGTGATTTGATATATGCTGCAGACAGAGCTGGAGTTTCAGACTCAGACAGGCGGAACTTCAAGTTCTTAGGATGAAAAGAGAGAAAAAAGAAAGAGAAATGAGAAGTAGGGGCAAAAGTCATCACCGTGTGCAATTTACCGTTTAAACATATTGAAAAAGCAACTGACGTTTGCCAGTAAATAATGAATAGTTGAATAACTGATATAAATCACCAGAGATACAAATGTACCCTCCTCCTGCCAAGCAATTTATGACACTTTTTGTTGCTATAACAATCTAAGTGTTAAGTGACAGGAAAAAACTTTTGCCACTTCGGAAAGTGCAATAAATTCTCCATCAGACCTTAAAGAACTTTTTCGAATATCTAGCCGGTGGCCCCAAGTTGTTTAGTTTTCGGGCCGGCCTCGTCTGGAGCAGTGTTTGCCTCGCTTCCAATTAACACCTCAGATGCGCACTCGCACTCGCCCCTCACGCAATAGTCGTAGTCCGCACATGACAACCGAATGACAAAAACTTTTGCAGCTGCAACTGCAGCTCCATATCCTTGGCCATTACTTCTTTCCATCAGCAGCAGGATCTTGGTTTTTTGCGCCCAGTTCCCATAATTTGTGTGGAAACTTCTTCAGCAATTGAAAAGCGAAATGCTCGCCATCTAGCATCCAGCGGACGGGCTTAAAAGAACTTTTGCATTATTTTCGTGCCTGGTCACTTGAAAGTTGCAGAAAATATGACAAGATAAAATGCCAGAAAGTGCCAGCGGCAAGTGGGCGGCGTGCAGCGATACGGGGGCGTGGCACCCCGAACGGAACGAAACGGCAACGCCAACTGCCAAAGGTAATAATCAATGGGGCGGCCAAAGAGCCAAAGAAGCCTTAATGACCTGCCCAACTTGCAGTTCAAGTTGGCTCAACGGCTTCTTTGTGCCGCTCTCGTCGAGTGCAGCGCATGAATATGAAATATGAAATTTGAAATATCACAGCGGCGCCAAGACCTCCGAAAGTGCTCTCTTACAATACCTGAGCGCTATCTCCGCTGACACCTTTGCACAATTTATGCACAATTTTTTCAGGGCAGCGACCGAGGCGGTAAAAAAGTGTAAAAGTAAGTGCCGCAAAAACTTTTAAATGAGGCACATAATTCAAAAAGATGGAGGAGAAATCTTGGGGAAATGATAACCGACATTTTCCCGCACCCAACGCTCCTAGTCAACTTTACTACGGCGGAGATATTTTAAATTAATTAGCCAAACTTAAATATTTGTTGTAGTTCAAACGCGAACTTCGCATTGAACTTGTAAATATTCAATAGGCTCGCAGCCATAATGAACTCAACTCAACCGAGAGTTTAGCCCCGCTGAAATGGCAAATATTTGCAGGGCGTACATAAGTTTCCTGTTGGTTATGGCTAATTAATTGATAAGCAAATGCTCGTAATCATAATTGCGCCCCGGGTCAAATGAGTGTTTGTTTTGGAGAGCAGTAGCATTACTTCCCCAACTATACAGCAGCAAGGGCCCAGGACTTTCCCTGGCATTTACAACGCACTTTAATCAGTTGAAAAACCTATATAGACGTAAAATCCTAATCTTGATCGGTTTCCGACTGCTCTTCGGATTAGCACCTCCAGCACCCTGTTCAGTGTCAAATTCACCGAATAATCCCATATGTTCTCATTATCGCCCTGTGGTTCTCCGTCGACTCTCGCCATTTGCTCGCTAATTTTAAGTTATTAAACAAATATTTTGTGTGTTTCGCTCGCGTGCCCGCGAGAGCGTCTCGAACTCCTAGATATATGTTTTTTATTAGCATAAGATAAAAGGTATAGACGGCAGAGGCTGTGGAGCTTTCCACAGAACGCTCACATCTCAGTTGTCCGCCGCCACTGAACGCGATTAGTCGGTGCCGGGCACTGAAATTAGTGCGGTTCGGTTATGAAATAATTTCAATAAAATTAATAAAATTGCAATTTCCATTGAATGCTAATATATGATGCCAGTGAACAGTTCTAGCTTTATGAGTGCTGCGGCTAACACAAACTAATTTATTTATCGGCTGCCCGCCCAGGTAAGCCCATTCAACGTCAGGGAAAACCATAATTTCCCTACCTTCGTCATTGTGCCGACTGTTGCGAATCACTATTTCTATTGGCGCTCTGGGTTTTACATCATTTTAGCCCGCACACTGAAATGTTCGTTATTGTTTAACAAGTTTGTATTTTTAATGTTATAATTTCAGCTTCCGCGCATCCAAAGCAGATTACTCTATTATTTTAAATGAAATTATAATTAAAACTATTTTGTTTCGAAATTGCACTGTGAGGAGAGCCAACAGTTTCCCTTTGTCGGTGATTATTTTGATTGCCGGTGTTTTGCATTGCTTCATTTTTGTTATCTCTATCAAATAGTTGTATACATCAGGAATAGTTATACCCGTTAATCGTAGACTAAAAGGGTATATTGTATTCGTGCAAGCGTACACTCAAAAAAAAAATCGACTAAAATCGCCCTTGGTTTTAGAAAATCGCCTATGAATTTGCTTTACTGGCGATTTTGTCTATATTAAAGAAAGTAGGTTTCTTAAATCAAAGGCATTTTTTTTTTAAATCAAAAGAAAAAAGACTACAATTTAGAAATTTCTTGCTAGAAAGTAGAAAAATTTTTTCTTAGAATTTAGAAATAAAGGTTTTCTAAAAAATAGAAATACGTTTTTTTTTTAATATAGACAAATATTTTCTAAAAAACAAAAAAAATCCTCAAATCCAGAAAATACAAAAATCTTTTTTCGGGCTTCGGGAATCGGAATAATGCCCGGTTGTATCTGTGACGCCACGTCCCCTGCCCTTGTGTTGTTGTTTTTCGTTCTTGTTTGTCATATTATTCGAATTTCCTTTAATTGAGCACATGGGTGGATGATGTATACATTTATGTAAATGCACTTGTAGTTTCAAATTGGAACTGTAATAATAACTGAAATGAGTATACAAATTACAAATTATAAATATAAAAACCCAATAACTTACTATTTTGAGAAAAACATCTTGGGTCGCCCCACGCGGGAATCGAACCGCTTGCCTCACGGTTTGCAGTCAAGCACTCTACTAGCTGCGCCACGGAAGCATCACGTGAGGCGCTGTACAAAGTCTATTCACATTTTGTTCTCCTCTTTTTAGTCAAATTGATCTGGCTCTCTTCTAGTTATTCCCCCTAGTTATTCATTTAATTTTGCTCGTAAATATTTCATGATTAATATTAATATTTATATGCCAATATATATTTTATTATGGTTTAATAGTAACAGTAATTGAATGTTTCAAATTTGAAGAACCTAAA
Source organism: Drosophila lutescens (assembly GCA_037075285.1). Taxonomy (NCBI): domain Eukaryota; kingdom Metazoa; phylum Arthropoda; class Insecta; order Diptera; family Drosophilidae; genus Drosophila; species Drosophila lutescens. The sequence goes on from JBAMCF010000861.1 coordinate 28,667, forward strand.
CATCATTTTTACCAAAATATAACTACTCATGATTAAAAAAAAATGCAATACATTTTTTTTTATTAATATGTAAATATTAGGGATAAAAAAAAAAAAGACAACATGAGTGTTTCGGCTCGACGTGGGATTGAACTCACACTTGCGGCTATAAACTTGAATAACATATACATGCACGCACGCGTTAGACCCCTAGGCTACCAATAAAGGAAATTTTTTTCGATTTAAGACAATTTTTTCTAAGGTTAAAAAAAAAATTTCTAAAAAGTGTATAAGAAGGGAAACTGATCAAATAAGGTTACATTTTTTATTTTTTAGAAAAATATTTCAAAAAACAGACACATTTTTTCTGAATGTTAGAAAAATAATTAATCATTTTTTCTGTTTTCTAGAAAACCAATATTTCTATTTTGTATAAATATGTATAATTTTGACGGCGATTTTTTTTTGTTTTTAGAAAAGTTTAGTCTTTTTTTTTCTAAAATCAATGGCGATTTTAACCCTCAAATAAAAAAAGGAAGATTAGAAAAAATCACCTTATAATTTAGAAAAAAAAGGAGTTTTCTGCATTTCAGAAAAAAAATTCTAAAAAATTCGTTTAATAGAGAATTTTTTCTGAAGTTTAGAAAATTTTTCCCCCTTTTAGAATATATTTCTAAAGCACAGTAAATTTTTCTTTTTTCTATATTTAAGAAAAATAATTTTTTGAGTGTATGTAACATAAAGTATATATATTCTTGATCAGGGTCACTAGCCGAGTCTATCTAGCCATGTCCGTCCTGACTGTCTTTCTGTATGTCTGAACGCTGAGATCTCGAAAACTACAAAAGCTAGAAAGTTGGGATTACCCACACATATTCTTGGGCTTCCTACACAGCGCAAGTTTGTTTCAGCCGAGGGCCACGCTCCCTCTAACGACCACAATCGAAAAGTAAAAATGCAGTCTTATTGTGTTACTTCGAAATACATATCGAAATGTAGAATACATTTTTCAAATCGACCCATTCGTTATGCGCGATCGGAGTTTTATATCTGCATCTCCCTCGCACTCCCTTTAGCTGAGTAACGGGTATCTGATAGTCGGGGCACCCGACTATAGCGTTCTCTCTTGTATTATTTTTATCTATTTCGTTTCCTATTTTTTGTCTCGGAAAATAAAAAACTTAACAATGACAGACAATCCTAAATTCGATTTTATTTAATATCTACAATAAAATATGTCAAACGAGGTGAAATGATTTCAATCTTATTTAAATCAATAACAAAAAATGTGTTTTTAATACATTGATTCTACTTGTGGAAATTCAATAAGAGGGATTTAAAATCAAATTAAGTAAAGCTTTTATTTGCGGTTGTAATAATGCGAGCTCTATTAGCCATGATTTCGCATTCACCATTTATACACTTGTGCTCCTTGCATTATGACACCCAATTAGCATCGGCAATCAATTTAGTCGTGTGTGCCAAAGAGTCGCATGACGCGCTGAATCACAATCGACACGTGATCGATGGACCAATACGCAAACAGCGAAATTGTCACCCCGAACAACTGGAACTGGAACTGGAGTTCGCACCGTCGAGAATTGGCGCTAAATATTTGCGCACAATTAACACGTAGCCATTCGGGTGGTGACAAATAATGACAAGCAGATTGTCTTCTAAAATCAAATACAAACAGGGATAAAAAGGGCAAAGAAGCTGGAATCGAATCAAAAATCAAGTGCTGATTGCAGGGCCTACGGAAAACGGAATAGACTGTGCATAGCAATTGAGATGGGAAGTGGATTGTGAATTCTTGTTATTAGAACGGCGCTTCATATGCAAATATCGTGTCTCCACTCCAATTAGCCGGCGTGGAGGCGTCAATTGCTCGGAATGGTTCGCATTCGCAATCGCATTCGGATTCCCAGCGAACCGACATTAAGTGCGCTAATTATAAATGGAAATATTTATGTATTTCCTAGCACCTAGCATCGCTTATGCCTTCGCCTTTCTCAACCTGTGAAGTTGTCGCGGCAACAATGAAGCCAATTATGGAGGCGACTCTAGGAGACCGTGCACCCGGCAGTCTGTCTGTCTGGCTGTCTGTCTCCCTAGGCCCGTCCTTGTTCTCGTCCTGGCCCAGGTGAAGACAGCTTCCTGCCGGCAGCGGTGTCCTCGTCCTCGTCTCGACATTTCCCCTGCACCTCCTCCTGTGCCAGTGCCTGTGCCTCCTCGGCGCAATCAACGGTTGTCAATCTTTGTTGCAATCTTCATTTCGCCATCGCCTTGAGTGGTAGGAGCTTGTGTGTCTGCTGCACTTTGCAATTTAAACGATCCAACTGCTGTTGGGCTTTCGTTATGCATGAGGAGCAGGAATGAATGCCGAATGGGCTAAATGCAGCTGCTTGGCGCTTATAAGCCAGTCGATGGTCCTGCTCTATTTGCTTTCGCCGTTGCGTACACAGCAATAAATATTAAAAATATTTTGTAGGTCAAGTATTTAAGTAAAAGGATTTCGAAATAGCAAGCAAGTATCTAAGTAAGTGCAGCCAAAAAGATAGCAAAAAATAATAAAAATTCGATCTTTCTAAATTAATAAATTGAACTTCCAGTATATTGTTGCATACTTTTAGACACCTTTAATGAGAATTCGATACTCATGTGATTTAAAAACACTTAAAGAGGGTTTTTTTTTAAATTTTGGTCTAAAAGAATGCAGTAAAAATACGAATTCTTTAGACTTCTGAATGAATTACTGCATGTTACTGCATAATTTAATACACATTTATACTAATTTTAAAAATCTTGGGATTTCTAGGACCATTAATTTCAGAAGTGCTTACTATAGAAACTTGTAAAAATGTTTTAAAACGATGCAAGATTTCAAAAGCATTTTCTTTAACACATAATAACTATCTGATTTCTCCGAGTGAGTCTGCCGCTGACATATCTATTAAGACATTTAAATCTGTTTGCCACTTACAGCCAAGCGCAGCAGACAGCAGCAAAATCAGTGGCAGCTGCAACACCAAGAGCAGCACAATAACAACACAGCATTGGCGCCAGGTGACAATATGACACAAGGAGCAGCGCCGCAGGACTCGCAGGGCGACATCCTGCCGACCCGCCCGCTGCATACCAAATTAGACATACAGAAAATCCCAGAGGATGCGGGAGGCGACGCCGCACAAAACGCTGCAACAATAATTTTAACGCCGACATCATTAAATTTAACAAATACAACACAAAATGTTGCCGGCAACAATGCGGGCAACTCCGGCTCCAGTTACCCAACTCAAACCCAAACTCCGGGCGGAGGCCGTGGCGACGAGTACAAAGGGCCCAAATGGTAAGTGAAAAGCTCATGTGGCCAGCACTCCGGGTTTTCCCGGGCTTGCCATTGTGCGGATTTGTGCTTAACCCTTTGAATGCACTTCCGGCGGGACAGCAGCGCCGCCATTCACACTTGCATTGCACGCGTTTTTCGCATATCCGTTGGCTGCCTTTCTCCTTTCTTTTTCCTTCACTTCGTTTTGTATTTTGTATCCAGTAACCAGTATTTCGTATTTTGTATTTTGTATTTCTTTTGTGCGCCAACAATGTCGACGTGGAAGTTGCCGCTGCACTAGGCAGCAGCGCGTGCTTCCGCTGTGTTTTGGGAACGAGAACTCGAATGGGAATGGGATGCGATGGGGGTCCTGTTACCAGGCATATCTCATTCTCATATCCCCCGACGTCTAGTCGCTGGCGAGCCCGATTTCTTGTTCCCTTTTTGGCTGCGACACTTAGTTTAATAGCTGGCGAAATGCCTTGTTGGCTGCTGGCGTTTATTCACCATGTTCACAACAACAGCGCGGCGTATGAGTTACAGTGTTACGTATCCGACCCGTGGGTGTGTGTGCTTCATTGTGGCTATGCAGCGGGGATCCTCCCTCCTCCTGTCTCGCTCTACTTGGATATCTTTAGCAGCAGGGCGAAGAAGCTGTAGGCATTGTTGATGGTCTGCCAAAAGTTATGGGTTTAAATGGAGGAATAAAGGGATTGTAGTATTTATCTTACCCTTACAAAGATGGGCAATCCTATTTCGAAAAACACCCCAGCTCGCACTTTCACCGGCCGCTTGAGGAACTCCATGTAGCAGTTGAGCAGCTTTCGAGTGCCCACCGAGTACTCCAGCCAGTTGGTGCCAAAGACACTATCCGTAAGGGCATTGGCATGGAAGGTCAGCTCATTGCCGTAATAGCAGGGCAGGAAAATCTGGACGATCATGACGGCCACGAACTGCACGGTGGTGAGGAAGAGGCCGGGTCGCTGCTTAAAGCCCATGTGCACCAGTCGATAGGCACTGAAGCAGATTATGAAGGCGCTGAAGACCACCTGGGATAGGACATAGGGGGAAACTAGGACTTCACACTGCCTCGTCAGTCGACGCACTTTAGCGTGGAGCTGGAAAATCTTTCGCAATTCCGGCTTGGCCCTCTCCTCGGGTGCAGTTTTCAGAGCCTGCAGTCGCATTCCCATCAGCCTAAAGAGCGAGGCGATCTGGAACATGAAATAGCAGCCCAGAGTGTCCAGGAGAATATTGGATAGGCAGCACAGGGTCATGGCCAGCACATTGTAGCCCCAGGCGTAGAAATATCGCTCCTTGGTGCGCCACTCAAAGGGCACGTAGTAGCCGAAGGGCAGCTCGTACTCCTCCTGGAAAAATACGCTCATGTAACCCATTAGGGCCACGAAAAGGCTGCCACCGATGTACCAGTAGAAGATGCGCTTAAAGTCCCTTTGATTTCGCTGCCAAAACTCAATTTCTTCGGCATTTCGAAGATTATATGCAGGATCGTGTTGTAATTCGTCGATGAGGCTAGCTGCTTCACTGCGTCGATACCAAATATTCAGGAGCTTAGTGACCAGGGCCAGTTCGGTTATGGACATGTACAGAACCTGACCCGCTTCCTCGAAATCCGATGAGGTAATGGCCTCATACCACATGAGTGCTATATAGGTAAACGTCAGCGGCAGGTGCAGCACAAAGGGATAAATGCGCTTTAGACTGGTCAAAAGGCCATCTTGTTCCTTGTTTTCCCATTTTAAAAGTCCTATCCACCGCTGGACCACCAACAGAGATTGGATGGCACTCAGTCGATTCGTAGACTCCATTAGCAGCAGATTAATTTTAATTTACTTAGTGAAGAACCCACAGACTTTTTCTGCTTTTATAGCCCTTGGGGTTTCAAAAGGCCTTAATAGGTCACCTTGGGAGGTTTTTTTTTAAGGCTGAACTAGGGAGGTATTATTTAAGTTTGCTCAACAGGAACTGACTTTTTACATCCTAGTTCCTGTGTAGTTCGTTAAAATTATTCCTTGCATCCTTCAAATAAAATATATCAGTAGGCTCTTATATGGAGTGTTGAGGAACCGGTTCATTTTGTGAGCTCAGTTCCCAAGTTGCTCCGTCCCTGATTTGTTTAGGTAAGAAGCCAAAATATTTACTCAATTAATGAGTAGGGCAATTACAATAATTAGCTTGCTGACATTAGTATCTTTTAATTGTTGACCGTCACTAAATGGGTAAGTCACGCAATGGACAGCCGGGATGACAGGGGAAATAACCCCATCATTGTAGTATTCGTTCCTAAACTATTTAATTTGAGAATCAGTGCACCCAAACCTGTGCAGCAGTAAGGAGGTTTGATTTTCGGGGTCCTAATATGTTTCTGACTTTATAAAGGGCATATGACAATTTTGTACAATTTTCATTATAAAAAAATCCATATTTTCATCATACCTCGTTGAGCTCGATATTAGATTTCCAATCAATTGGCTTCAACCTGAAAATTTTTAGTTTGTCAATTTTTTGCAAAAAATCAAGATGCAACCCCTTACAAAAAATTCGAAAATTGGTCAGAAAATAAATTTTCCGGAAAGTGATGGGGATAATTAGTTTAGGTTGTTAGCTGTCCAAAGCATTTGTTCTTTTACCTGAAGGCCTTGATTTTTCCAAGTTACGACTTAAAAACCTCCAAAAAGAAGCAGAAAAAGAAGAAGAAAACTTCCCCCCTAAAAAAGAAAAAGGCAAAGTATTTTTGATTTAAAGCAGTGTAAATCTTGTTTATGTTTATCTTGTTGTTGTGATTCAATGAAACAATACATCAATATATTTTAAAATTGACCATATATTTATTAAACATTAAATAGTTGTTGAAAATGCAAAACTTCATTTATTTCGATACATTGAGTAACAGGGCGAAGAAGCTGTAGGCATTGTTGATGGTCTGCAAGATCCAAAGAAAGGATTATAGTTTTAGAGACGAGAAGCACAGATTTAACAGTCACCTTTACAAAAATGGGCAATCCGACGGCGAAGAAGTTGCCAGCTCGAATGGTAACCGGCTTCTTAAGGTGCTCCATGTAGCCATTGAGCAACTTGCGAACCGGCGGCCGACATTGCAGCCAGTCGGTGTGGTAGACCTCGTTGGTCAGCTGGTTGGCATGGTCTCGTTATCTCGTTGCCGTAGTAACACGGCAGGAAAATCTGCAGGATCATTACGCTGACGAACTGCAGCATGGCTATAAACTGCCCGGGATTATCCCGGATTCCCACGTGCTGCAGGCGGTATCCACTGAAGCAGATGATTAGGGCACTTAGAATGATCTGGGATAGGATGTAAGGGGAAACAATGGTCTGGCACGCTAGGGTTAATCTGTAATATTATATGGATATCAAAAGAGGAAAGGGTATTTTGTGTATAACTAGACCTTCGCACACTCTCATGCAATATGAAGATCCTACGCAATTCGTGCCCAAAGTGGGCCTCGTCCCGCATATTTTTCAGACTCCTCAATCGTAGACCCAACAGGCGGTACAGCAGGGAGATGTGGAACAGGAAGTAGCAGCCCAGGGTGTCCAGTGTGATGTTCGAGATGCAGGTCAGCGTCATCCCAGCCATATCGTAGCCATAGGCGAACCAGTATCGCCTCTCGTTTCGCCACTCGAATGGCACGTAGTAGGCGAAGGGCAGTTCGTAGTCCTCCAGGAAGAGCACCCCGGTACAACCGCTGTAAACCACGCCCAGGCTTATCAGGATGTAGATATAAAAGAACCACTTGAAGTATCGCTGCTCCCGGCTCCAGAAATCCAACTCCTCCCGATTGCGAAGTTCGTAGGCCGGAGAATGCCGTCAGCTCATCCATCAGCTGCCAGGCTTCAGTACGATGCCGCCATATGCTCAGGATCTTTACCACCAGGGCCATCTCGGTGATGGACATGTAGAGCACCTGGCCAGCCTCCTCCAAGTCGCTGGAGATGAAGGCCTCCAGCCACATGAGTCCGATGAAGGTGAAGGTTATGGGCAGGTGCAGCAGAAAGCGATAGTTGTGCTTGAGGAAGCCCGAGAAAGTCCACTCCTCTCCAGCTTTCAGGGACCAGGGCCAGAGGCCAAATAGTTGCATGACCAGGAGAATCAGGCGCATGGATTCAATGCGTTCCTCGTCGCTTTCCATTTTACTCCTGGTTTTAGTCTCCTTTGAGCAGTCTGCTTTTATAGCCCTAAGTCGGCTCGGTAATTAGCAGCAATTAAGTGTACATAATTTAAGGAGAGACACACGAAACTCCCTATGAAGGCAGGAGTTCCTTATTATATTCTTGGCCTTTATAACAGTTGCTTAAACTCTTTTCAGGTGGCTACATTTCCGGTCGCACTGGATGAACGTTTCCGAGCTGGTGGCCCTGCTGGCCATCTTCCTGGGCCTCTGGGCCATGGGCTGGGTCCTGCTGCCGGAATTCTCGCAGCCACAAACGGTCATCATGCGCATTGCATTCCTCTTCGTGGGCGCCCAGATCTCTGGGATTCTGGTGACCTTCGTCCACCTGCCCGACATGCTGGGCATGCTCTTCTTCGGCGTGCTCTATGCCAATCTGGGCCTGGCCAATTTCGAGGGCTATCAGAAGTTCGAGCTGTTCTTGAGGTGAGACTTGAGTTTAAGTAAATACGACGGAATACTGTAAAATGTGGTTTTCCAGGGAAATGGCCCTGATCAACATCATGTTGCTGGCCGGCCTCGGCTTGGATGGCGATGCCTTCAAGCGACTGTGGTTCATGATTCTCCGCCTGACCCTTCTGCCCACCGTTGTGGAGGTGGCGGCCATCGCCGGACTGTCCTACCTCACACTCTCGATGCCCTGGCTGTGGGGCATCGCTTTGGGGTGAGTGAGGAGCTAATGGAATACTTGGGTTAACGGAAGTATTTAATGGGCTCATGGCGTCCCGGGGGTAATGTTACAGCCTGGTCATCACCGCCGTCTCCCCCAATGTGGTCGTCACCGTGATGCTGAAGCTCAAGGAGGATCGCCTCGGCCTGAACAGCGGCATCCACACGCTCATCTACGCCATGACCACATGCAACGACGTGGTGGCCATCTTCATGTTCGGCGTGATAATCAGCGTAATATTCTCAACGAGTGCGTACCACCCGCCGTGCCCGGCCATCGGAATCGGAATCAGAGTCAGAATAAGAGTTAAATAAACCCCAACTCCGCTTACTTGCAGCCTCGCTCACGCAGCAAGTGCTGCAGGGTCCCATTGGCATCGGGATTGGACTCGTTTTCGGCTATCTCTACGGCTCGATGCTCCAGTACTTGCCGTCGCGCAACGCGGTAAGCTGCCAGACAAAGGCGTCCTTTCGTCCTTCGTCCTTTTCGTCCTGCTGCTCGTTCTCGAGCGGGCTGCACTTAAAATGCACATTCAGTGAACACTTAGACACTCAATCAGCGCATTTAATGATGCAAAACGCGCGCCAGTCTCTCGGGGGAGGGAGCTGCGCCATATGTACGTGGGGCTTGAGAAGACTGCACTGGGAAAAAAAGATGTCCTAGATGGAGAGAAAAATGTAAAAAACTGAATTTACCTAATTGACTGTTGGGGAAAAATATTTAAATAATTTTTAAATGACAATTAGAAATATGTATCTTAATAACTAACTATATTTTGAAAGTTAAGAGGGTTCTCTACATTTATATTATTTATTTATCATTTTTTTATCCAAGACAACATAAATACTTGCCGTTTGATTTGGAATTAGGTTGCCAGAGATTTTTTAGCACTAGGGAAATTTTTTTTTGGTAGAAAGAAATATCTTGAAGTCAAGCAAACAATCCCAGACTTGGAAGCCATTTTTTCGCTCAGTGCTAGCTTCCGCTCAGCCCCTCTGCGCTATTGTTTGTGTGGGTGCATTTTGCATAAAAAGACACTTACATGCATAGCGGCAGCGACAACGACAACGGCAACGGCAAGGCAACGACAACGACGGAGCTGGCGACATTTGCGACGACAGTTACTGCCAGCATCTATGTGAAGTTATGCCGGGGACATCGAGGCAGCCGCAGCCAGAGCCACAAAACTCATTGCCGCAACTTACACCGCTAATGGCGCGCATAATCAAACGCCATGGGTGGTGGTGCACACTGAATGCGCTGCACCGCCCAACCACCCAGGGCAACCCATCCAGCCTCCATATACACACACTCCCGCCGAGTTCTCATAACTTTTGTTTTCTGCAAGTCGCGCTCGCCTTTGCCATCGTCAAGTGGCATCCACATCCGCATCCACGCAGGGCTGCAGTTTGTACAAAAATTTCACGCTGAGCGCCGTTGAAGTTGCATCCTTGCATATTTTACACACCCACCAACCGCCCAGCCACCCATCAACCACACACATACCATGTATATATACAGCCATGGGCTATTCACTGTCATCTCCCAAAGGGGTTTAAATGGGGAGGGGCTACAAAGGGGCCAAAAGGGGGGCTGTCATCAGGCCTCGGTTTCGGTCTCAGCATCTTTTCGCATGTCATTGCTACCGCCTTTATTTTATTATTATTACGCAGTCACCTGAAATTTTGCATTCAACGTCACCTTTTGCCACTTATTTTCCGCGAGCCAGTTGACAGTATTTTTCAATAAAATATTCGCGCAAAAGTTTGTAATTCAACAAGATGGCGGAAGCTCAAGTTGGAAAATTAAGTGTGCCGGTGTGAAAGAAAACTTCAGTTTTTCCCATAATAAAGGGTAGTAAGTAGCCTAACGATGTGCCATCGAAGGCAATTTCATGCCATGCTGCCTAGAACGACTAGTTTAAAGTTAAATAAAAATATCTCGGCAAAGGCGAGGGTGAAAATTGAATTGAAATTGCAGCAATTTGCGGTGTTTCAACGGGCTGGTAAGAAAATCACCAGGAAAATTAAAAGATTCCAATCAGTCTCAACACCAGCCGGGAAAACTGACAGGTTGACACTGCTGATATTACGAAATATCCAAAAATTCCATGCTGAGAAAACATTGTTGCAGTCCAGATTTATCAGATCTAAACCGTTGTAGAAGTCATTTTAGTACATTTTTTGAGCTGGGGAAAAAACGTGGTATATGCAAACAAAAACAAAGGGGGGAGGACAGTAGCTTTTTCCTAGTTTTTCCTCGGCTGCAGCAAACGTTGCGTATACGCAGCTGACCGCACATACACACACACAACACCAACAAGGGGTAAAAAAGCAGTTTCCATCAGATTTCGTTTTTTTTCGTAGCAACGCCTAACTCACCTGTTTTGCCATTCACTCTGCTCATATCTGTATCTGTCTTTTCCCCGTCCCTTGCAGACGTACGCAAATGGGCTCCGTTTCGTCCTCACCGTCTTGGGCGGAACCATCGCCGTGATGGGCAGCCGCGTCATCGGTTATACGTCGGCAGGAGCTCTGGGTTGTGTAACGACCGCCTTTATTGCGAGGATTGGCTGGCGGCGGGAGGAGGCCAGACTGACGCCCCAGCAGCTGCAGGCCCAGCAGATTGTGAGTATTGAGCACTGGACAAAAGTTAGGAGTCCTTGAGGTATCCATTTTCGTTATATAAGGGACGAAACAATTAAAATTTTAATAAACAAATAAAATTTTCAAAAGATATTTAATCTGTATTTTCCAATTAAAAAATAGAATTTTATCCAAAACAAAGACAAAAATGGTTTCAAATGTCATATCTCGTTGAGTTCGTAATTGAATTCTTAATCGATGGGCGTTCAAATCTAGAAACATTATTTTAGAACGATTTTTTTTTAAACGTGATAACACTCTTTTTTGAAAAATTCAATTTTTTGGCAAAAATTGCATATCCCGAAATCTCTCGTTAGCTTAGGTTATAAATTAATAATTATTACCTGGACAAAAAAGTCGTTCTTTTAGCTGGGTTACCTAATTTAACAGAGTTGCAACGAAAATACGCAGAAAATTATTAATATTTATGCTATAAAAACGTAATTTTAATTTTCTCCATAAAATTCAATATTTGATCTCAAAGCAAAAATTTTGCAATACATTTGTATTCAAACATAGAAACTTCCATTTTCGACTATTTGCTGGATACTTTTATAATTTAAAATACAATTTAAATCATGTAAGACTGGGTTTAACACCAAAATCGCCTTCATAATTTCTTCCTGTGCTCAGGATCAGCACTTGGTCCAGTCGGTTGGCTCTCTGAGCTCCAGACTTTGGCTTTGCCTCAACCTTTGGGTCTCTGAGTGCTTTTGGGGTATTGGACCCGCACGCTCTTTTTCTGTTTTGTTTGGTTTCGGGTCAAGAAAAATGTTCCCTGGCAAAAGTGCCATTTTTTATGCCTGTGCCGCTGCAGCCGTAAAAAGCGCCTGTGTGTGCGGGATTTTTGCTAGGTAATTTGTGACATCACGTCCTTGTCCCATGTCAGAGTTGACTGCCGGCTCTCGATTTGTTTCGAGCAAGTGTTGTTGTTTTTATCCCCATTTCCCCATTTACCTTTGCCTTAAACTTTTAACCCAGATCCAAGGCGAGGCGGTGTTTCTGCACTCGAACTGCACTTGAGTTCCAAGGCAACGCTCCGTAAGCCGATTGGCTCGGTTCCTCCTCCCTTGGCAGATAGTTGGGGTGATTTAAATGGGGGAAATATAATGAACTAATAACATCTTATTGATTACACCCTCTCCTCTTGCAGGCCAGTGTGCCCAAGCGTCTGGACCTCATGTGGAAGTTCCTCAAGCCCGTCTCGTTTGCGCTCATCGGCAAGGAAATTAATTTCAACGTGCTGCAGGGCCATGTAATCGGTTATGGCGCATTGTTGGTGCTCGTCGGAAGTTTGGTAATTAAAATGGTCGCCGGAGGCGTGGCCGGTGGTGCAACAAATGTTCGCCCCGGTCACTTACTTAATTTCTTTCGGTTCTCAGCCAGTTTGTGCGGGGAATAGCCGGGTCCCTGGTCCTGGTCCCCACGGTTTTGGGCCTGTTAAAGGAAAGAACAAAAACCAAGTGGAGATTCCGGCTGTGGGTAGGGATTGGGATTGGGGGTGAACCGAAATGAAAATGTTCCGGCACCGCAATGCAAATGTTACCTGCACACAAACAACACAGGGAAAACCGGGGGAAAAAACCATCTAGAGATGACCACTTTCTTGTTCTTGTTTTCAGTTTCGCCTGGCTTTTGCATATTTATCCACATATGGCGGAAATCTGTCGAGAAAGGAACGTGCCTACATTACAATTTCCGGTTTTCCCAAAGCAACTGTCCAAGTAAGTTTCCCGTTCCGCGTGTCATGTTGCTGCGGTTCCCATTGCCATTCCCCCTTCCCCTTTCACCATTTTCCACTCCCGCTTCATTTTCCATTTTCCATTTCCCATCCGTTGTCTACTGGCCTGGTGGCGCTTTTTATTTCATTGCCGGTCATTTCACTCGCTTGCCACCAGCAGACTGCCCAGACTGGCTGTCCTCCTTGTCCACCAGGTTGTCCTGGCCCGGCCTGTCCTGGCCTGTCCTGGTGTTTTCCCCATGCTTAAGTTATACACGTATTTGCAGGTCATGTTCTCTTTCGGCCAGAGTCATCGCAGGTCCTGCTCCTTCTGCTCCTGCGGCTGCAGTTGGCATGCCAGCCTTTTGTTTGCAGTTTAACCGCAAGCGGACATTTTGTTTATGTCGCCTGTGCGAGCGAACTGTGCGTCTGTGGTTGCCAGAAATTTAAATGTTCCGCTGGCTTACTTACTTCCCCAAAAAACCAGAAAGAAAAAAGAGTTGGTAACATGTGCGCCTGTCTAACTTTTCCCTAATATGCGGTGCATATTTCACTGTCCACCTTTTTCGTACTGATTTAATTAAAACTGCACAGCAAACCGCATTTAATCTGACTCCGCTGCATATCACATATCACTCATACGCAGCGGTGGCCTAATGTCTCTCTCCCCCTCCTTCTCCCGTTTCCCCCCTAGGCCGCCCTGGGTCCAGTGGCTTTGGACATGGCACGTGCTGCCAGCGTGGCCAGTGCCGAGCAGCTGGCCCTGGCCAGCAATGTGCTCATCATCTCGGTGCTGGCGATTATATTCACCGCTCCGCTGGGCGCCATCCTCATGCTGCGACTGGCACCCCTCTGGCTGAAGCACGGAGATGCCGTGGAGGCAGTGGACACCCCGACCACGCCCGACCCGGCACCGACGAACACCAATTCCTTCAAGAGGACATAGCCGAAGGACCCCTGGAAGCCGAAAGTTTTAATCCACGCCGTACTTACCTAGCCCTCCTAGCCGTACTTATACTTACGTGTACTTAGTCGCATTCGGTAATACGCTGTTCAAATAAAAATAAATGCGAAAAGTTGCCAACATATTTTCCTCAAAGGTTGCCCTTTTCATTTCAATTCATTCCCAATCCAAAGCACCTTTTTTTATGGTCCTGGGACCCGGTTATTTGCTTGCTTGCATGGCCTGGTCCTTAAATTTCGGCGAATTAACAAAGTTTGGACTTAATCCTGCAGGACTAAGGCCCCAAATGGGCCGCCTGGCCAACTGGGATTTTATTGTTTTTTGTCCCCTCGGCGAAGAAAAGCTTTTCGGCACCTAATTATGACTGGATCTGTGTTAATCTCGGGCTTGAGCCTGCACTAATTGATTTTATAATTAATTTTGGGGGATTTCGTGTCAATCTGGCGCGAGTTTTTGTGTCATGTCGAATCAATCCGTATTAATGATTGACAATTGAACAAGCTGTTATTGCTATTGCGAGTAAGGGCCCTTTGAAGAGGCCTTCATCCTTCACTCGTCGAGTTGGTCAAGTAAATAAATGAACCCGAAATGATTTAGTTATTTTCAAAGAACAGTTGTCGACCTCCTTCCCGTTTTCTCTCCGACGTATTTTCACGCCTGCTGCTTTTGTGGCAGCAGCATTTTGCTCCGAGCTTCGGAAAAAGCTAGAGCGATGGCAAAAAGCACAGAATAATGGCAAAGAGGGAAGAATGCCATTTAATTGAAAAGTGATTGTGGGGCCAACCAGGATCGAGTTGTCCCCCGTCGACGGGCGATGCAGAATTTGCAATGCAAACGGCTTAGAATGAACTTGATGTTCTGGCCGCCTTTGATGCTTTCGGTTTTTGTTGCCTGACAACCGATGGTACCGGGAAAAAGGAGGACATTTTTTCCTAAATTGAGACCTCTTTGGTTCTGTAGAACACTCTAAAACGTGGGAGTATTTTTGGCAACTTTTATTTAAGCTACTTAAAATGTTGTATAGAAACAAAAATGATCTTAACTTAAAGATCCAAAGTTAAATACCACCTTTAACTTTATAAATTAAATTAAAATGCTTTTAAAAAACCTTATAAAATTTGAAAAAAAAAAACCCTTAATATCCATAAAGTGTTTTAAGAATTTGGAAAATGCAATACAGACATTTTGCCCAGTGTAATAGCTGAGCTTCGGCTGTGGCCGGATGAGTGAATGCTGAAAGGAATAAAATTAAAAGACGGCAAAAACGCAGCAAGCGATAGAACTGAGAGAAAAACTTATCATTTTTATTATCCTGCAGCTGCGCATATTTATAACCGCCTGTCCCCGTCTCTTTCGCATTCGCATTTACCGTCCCTTTCTCGCATCATCATCATCGGTGGCCTTTGTGTGGCTCGAAAAAGAGTTGGGAATTGAAGGTAAATTAGTGTTATTAAAATGGCTGCACAAAAATAATTGCGCAACTAAATGAAAATTTTAATGAAAATTCCTTGGTTTCTTCTCTATTTTGTACCTGTGCTTTTCCGCTTTTTTGCAGCGATTGCGATTGCCGTTGCCCCTTGTGCTTTCTGTTATTAGTTGCATTGTTTCCGCAGTTGATGTCCGTGCAATTAGCATAATGAAACCAACTGGAGGGAAAAACCAGGGAGCGAGAGGGAAAGAGCATCGGTTGGTCGGCCAAGGGCCGTAATGAAGTGCGTAAGAGCCGGAAAAGCCAGATTCGAGCACCGCAATTACGCCACAATTGAGTTATGTTCGCATCACATCAATTATGCTGCCACCGGCATAATCCTTCAAAACTCATTGCTCTTATCGCGGCCATTGAAATGCCACCGGCCATAGATCAACCTTATCAGCGCAGCCAAAGCATTTTCCTGCGCCAAATAAATTCCAGCAGTTTATTATTCTAATTCGCATGCCGAATTCCGGCAGAAAAAGAACGCCAGGCACGTCACCGCCTTGCGCACAGCCAAGCCAGCCCACCTTCCACCGAAAACCACCTGAAGCCACCCACCCAACCATCCAACCACCCACCCAACTCAGAAAACCACCCACAGACATCCCAACCGATACGGCGAAAAAGGAGTTGTGCGAGTGCCAAACGAAATCAAATCAAAAAGTTCACAAAAATGCCAGACCAACAGAAATTAAGTTATAAAATTTTAAGGACTATGCGCAGTTTAATTTCCAAATGCCATGCCACCACCCACCTTCACCGCCCACCACCTCCAAAGACACACAGGTGGGCGGGGCAATTTTGGGGGCAGGAGCGTATTGTGGTTTTTGTTATGCGCCGATTACCATAAAAACAAGCCAAAGAAAGTTGCGTCCTCCTGTTGGTCCGTCGTGGTCGGAAACGGAAATCAAGAAAACAAAAAGAATGGGCCCAAATGAAGTCAAACCTGGCGCTCTTGGCCCGCTCCTTCAGTTAATAAAGTTAGTTGCGTTTGCCTTGACGGCGAAACTTTTGAGTTATAAGCGCGCAAATTATGGCTTACAACAAAGCAAAGGCAGAGGCAAAGCCACAATGCCGAACAAAGGAAAACAATTAACATGACGAAGACACATAAAATTTCCACTTCCACTTCCATCCAGCCTTTCTCTTCCTCTTCCCAGTCGAGTAGTTGGGTGCGTCGAATTAGCAGTTGTATTTGCTGGCTCGAAATGTGCGTCAATCACGTGATGGGAGTCGGCTCCGAACCCTCTAAAAATCCACTTCCACCTCTTTTACCAACCCCCAAAAGCCGTTTCTTGTCTGCTCCTTGTTGTTTTGTTAATTTTAATACATGTACTTTTTATCGCTCGGCATTCCCCGGCAACTGCTGGCTGAATTAAGCCATTTGTTAGCTGTATCTGTGGCTTAGCTTTTTGGCAGGACCCCCTCCTCCTCCGAATCCTCCAGTCAAACCTCCTCCCTAGGAGAAGGCTATCAATGCCGCGGGGCCACAGGTCACAGCACATCACAGTTATTTTCGTGCAAATGGCATATTTTTTATGGCCTGTCGCTGGCTTCTTGTTTCTCGTGTTGTAATTAGACAAAATTGTTGACTGCCGCGACTCCGCCCAGTGGCCCGCCCACCGAAAGGTAAACCCCCTCGCGGTTGTTCATTCAGTCCTTAATTCCGGCACTCATGTCTGGGCTCCGAGCCACTGTTGTCCTGCCGCTGGAGGTGTGTTTGACACTTGGCGTGTCGGAACAGAGAAAATATTATTCCCGAACAGCGACCATTCACTGGGGAGTGCACTTAGAACAAAAACTTACTTAAGAATACGTATACCTATTCTTGGTAGAAAGTGCACTTAAAAAGTTTCCTAATTCCCTGACATTATGGTTAACATTTTGTCTAAGCTAAGAGAATTTTTTTTCTGTTCAAAAATAAACCAATAAATAGTTCCTCAACTGATATTTAAAAATTAAATTATAAAATTAAAAAAATCAACTAATAGAGTTTAAAGATCATAGAAATTAATAGAATAGAAATAAATGAATATAAATAATTATATATGGTTTCTAAAAATTTATTCATTTTTATAGTATTTAAGCTTCAACGGAAAATCCTTTTATGATCTTAAAAAATCATCAAAAAAATGTATAAATATCTATGCATTTCTAAATTGTTTTTCCATCATTTGCGAAGATTCCTGTATAATTTCCTCAATCGAAATGGAATTATTGTAAATACCAAAGAGTTTTCAAATGTTTAATTCACTGATAACGAAATCCGTCATTCGTCACATTTGTTGTGACTAGACTTGTGGTGTTTACTAACCAAACACTTATCAACTTTTTCTCTGTGCTCGAACCGGGGGATGATCTTTGGGCAAACAGCAGTTCACTGGGTTGGTTTTATTGTGATTATTCAGACTATGCATGTCTATAACAAAAATTCCACAGGTATAATTATGCATGGGGCGCGTGTCAGGAGGGGCGCCGGATTACCAGATTTCCCGACAGCGACCGCGATGGTCGGGCAGGTAGCCCGGCTGGCAGGGGAAGTCGATCATGGCCACCATCATGGTGCTGACCGCCGGTTTTCCGGCGACCGGAGGCTCCGTGGGTGCCTGGTAGGCGGCCAGCACCTGCTCCTCGTCCAGATCGACGCACTGGTTGGGCTTGGCCGTGGTTGTCTGGTTGTTGGGACAGGTGACGCGGTGCAGGCAGTACTTCAAGCAGGGCCGGGGCGCCGGGACCTGGGTCAGCTTCTTCTTGCACTTGAACTGCCCTTCACAGCCGTCCTCGATGGCGGGCACATTGTTGTTGAGGAAGAAAGGACGACGGGGCTCCTCAGTGGTTGTGGTTGTGGAGGTGGAGGTGGAAGAGGAGGTAGAGGTAGTGGACTCTCGGTGGAAAATCCTGCCCAGAATTCCGCCCTGGACGGCGGCTACCAGCAGAGCGGCCAGTAGAGCCACCAGAAACTGCTTCATCGCCGACTTGTTTGCACTGCGACTGTAGTCGTTCGACTACAAAACACTGCCCGGGTTTCAAGAGCCGAACGGCAATCTGCCACTCGATAACCTCTGACCTCAGAGCCGCGGCAGGGAGATAAACAGACAGACTACCCGCATCCACACACAAATATGAATTCCCCATACAGTTTTTCCTTCATTTTTGGTCGGCTTTAAATTGGTTTATCGCCAAATTGAATTGCATTTGAGGTGAGCGGTGGGCTCGCACGCACATTTTGGCAAATTTGACACAGGAATTGAATTATCTGCATTCTGTGAACCGCAAAATTGTATAAATAAATATTAGTCAATTCGGTATTTCATACATGTGTACGCATAATTTGGAGCTGCCATGGCAAAGCCGAGGGCACCGACCAAACTGCCAGTTTAGTATAATAGAAAATAGCCGGGGCAGCAGGAAGCGCGCTCACAAATCGACACGAATGTTCAATGATAATGTCGATGAGCGGCGAATTGTCAATTGCGCTTTAAGTGGATTTAATTGATAAGAACTAGTTTGCTCTTATTGACTAGGCCGAAAGCTTTTGGAGTTTAATCTATAACAAATATCTATCAAATTAAATGGCACATTTATTAGTTTTCTTTAATTAGATATCCCAGTGGTGGTTAAAAAAATATATTTGAGATATGTAAGACCTGTTTAAAGAAGGGTTCCTATAAGTATGTAAGTAGATGCTTTAATCACCATATATAAAGTGTAAGATTTCCTAAAATGCCCATTTAAAGTAATAGACCTTTGACGTATGCAAAAACCCATATTAAATTTATGGCCTAAAGAGGCAGGGATCCTGGAATCCAGGAAGTTCCACCAATGCCCCGGCGTCATAGGAACGTTATGGCCAACGTGCAACACCTCGAGAGCATCAGATATCGCTCATTATTGGAAACAAAGCATCCGCATCAGACCTTCAATGGGCCGTCCAATGAGCCACAAAAGCCGGCTGAGCCCATGGCATGCTGGTGACTCTGCAGATGGGCCCTAATGAAGCAGCTCATTGGCGATGTGGGGGGCACTCCTTTGAAATCCAGCAGCTGGCTGCAAACTATTTGAATAATTGATATTAATCGCTGCCAAGAGCTGTCAAAATTAATTTGTGATGTGTTTTCAAAGCCAGATTATTGATGATGATGATTATGGCCAGGCCCTAATGAAGGCAGCGGCTAATGGAAGTGCTCGGCTTGCCAATTGAGCCATTCTGAGTAGTTGAGTTGCTAGTTGTCTAGTTTTGGTCCAATTGTCCTCCCACAGCGGCATTAATTACACTTCGAGTCGGGAAATTGATTTGCCTTGGCAGTGGCCGTGGCGAACTTCGAACGCCCCATTGACTGGATGGGAAATCGCTTAATATGTATTAACATTTATTGCCGGCCAAACTTTCGCAGCAAAAGAGAGAGAGAAATAAAAGGGAGAGCTAAGACAACAGCAGGCCGGAAATTGCCGAATGCTGATACTTCCGCCGGAAATAAGTTCAATTCTAGTTGTCCACGCTGCTCGAGAGGAGGCCGCCTGCCTGCCCTCGGAGTAAATTAAGTTAGGGTCGGTTAAGGTCGGTGGCTCTCTCTATCAGTCGATCGAACATGAAGGACATCGCCCGCCCGGCGCCTCCATCTCGACTATCAATGGAAACACATTTCACATTCGTCGTAAAGGCGGCTTAATTGCCGCCCATTCCCGACGGCTCACAGCACTTTGTACAATAAACAGATCATAATCGGGCTAAAACTATCAATTTCAAGCCAAACAGAAGGGAATATCTCAATCGCAGCAGTCGAAAAAAAGCGAAAAGCGAGGGAGACAGAGAGGAGAGAAAGCGACAAAAAACAAATGAAAATGCTTTACAACATAAAAACAAACTGGAGAAGTAGGATGCTGGGGCGACGGCAACGATGTGTTAACACTTAGGAGGACGAACGAGCGGTGGCCGGGTGACAATGAAGACAGCCGAAATCCTTCGATAGGTTCTAGGGGTCCTGGGAGGTCCTGACGACTGAGCGTCCTCATAGATTTACGCACACTTAGGCAGCGTTTACTCAGTCCTCCGACTTCAAATAGTCGTATAAATTGTTCGGCAGGCGCAACTGTTTCAGCTTCTCTCGGTCTTTGTCTTTGGCTTTCGCTTGAACTGCTGTCCGGACGGAGTTCTCCAGTTCCCCAGTTCTCTAGTGGAGGCAGGCACTTCCGGGGCGTGAATGAAGTGCCATGTTCTCACGCTCACGCATTTGCCAAGTGCCTGCCGGCCCCGGCCCACATGTCGTATGAGTTTTATGTCCCTCTGCTTATATGACTGTCTCTGTGCGCTCAATCGTTTCTGAGACACATTTATTTGCCCTGCTCGGTCCTTGCTGCTTCTTTTGTTAGTTTAACAAATAAAATTAGTGCTATAAACATTCGCTTGCCATTGCCACTCTACGTGGCATCACAAAAGTCGGCAAAAGGAAACTAAATTAAAGTTTTCGCCTAAAAACATGTTAATAAACAGGGAATTCTTCAGGAATTTCTCAGGTGTGATATCTTGTTTTCCCCTTAATGACTTTGGCAACCCCTTCTAGCTACGCCACTGATTTCATCCTTATATATTTGTTTACACAATCGCAACTCTTTGGCACTTCATGAGGTCTCCTTTTTTGTTGTCGCTACTTCTGTGCCACCCACTTCCTTGGGGGATTTATTGCCACAACGAATCTGTTGGTAACAGGGATTGGGTGCTATGGGTCAGGGGTCAGACACACAGAAGGAAAGCCAGACAAGGACCGAGCTTGTATCCCATTTCCGGCTGATGACTCGGATGTTTGTTTTAGCGGCGGCATTCCAGTGCGCTGCAGTCCCATTCGATATTTGCACTGCCGACTCGGTTCAAGCTGGAAGAAATATCTATTAGATTTATTTTATATGTACGCCATATCGTAACAAATGCATTTTGCGAACAAATAGCCAGCGGGCGGACATAAAACATAACAAAAGATGCTCAAAGGTAAACACTGTGATAAACAGACAAAACGTTGGTGGAGAGAAAGTAAGGAATGGACTAAGCGATATCCTATGATATATATGGTAGTTCATTACGTTTGGAAATTAAGTGGGAATTATTTTCAACTTCGAAGACTGTAATCTACTTTAAGAAATGGAAATTAGCTTTATTTTGTTTGTAATATAACCTCTAGGGATGTGCAGTCTCAATATTCCCTCTAGGTACTCGGCACTTTGTCTTTTTGACGACAATAAGTGGGCTGCTTTCAAGGCTGGAGCCTTTTCAAGGAGAAGCACACGTGTCCCTGGACACCCATCCACGTAGGTGTCTTTAATGGCCTATTTTTGGGTGCTAGGGTTTTTTTTTGGCCCCAAGGCTAGACTTCATTTTTGTCTATACCCATGAGAAAGAGCCCCTTTGTTGGCCATTAAAATGGCAGCCATATTTATGATGGGATACACAAATGGCCACTGGTGTATGTGATTATATAATTTCAATTTCAGCAGGACCAAGCAGGCCCAGTCAGGCACATGATTATAATTCGCTGTCGGACAGCCACTAAATTGCAGAATTCTCGCTAGCAAACACAGAAACAAATTGCTGCGAATAAATTTTATTATTATCGCAATTGAATTGAATTTGCGATAAACGTAGAAATAATTCGCATGTTGCACATGACCGCAGGAGCGGCGGCGGGGAATCGATACGGATTTGAATGGCCAGAAAATCTCAGCCAGTAGGTCGTTTTTGGCCAGGATTCGGAATCGGCATCGGCATCGGAATCGGAATCGAAAGCGGGATCCGTAGCATGTTCCTGTGTGTTGTAATCCCTGCCAAAGCGATTATAGTTTTTGTTTGAATTTTGAATGTGAATGTGAGTGTGCACACGGCAGTGGGAGTGCAGTATTTACACTGATGCACTTTAGCCGCATTTTAATTGGATGCTAACTGGCACTCCCGCCCACATTCGGCCGATTAGCGCCCAATGGAGTCCGCAGTTACTCTATTTCCAATTCGCATGCAAATGTTTCTGGTCGGCGGCAGGAGAGCGATAACAATGGTTTACGTTTATGCCCGCTAATTTCGCGGGCATGCGGTAAATGGTAATAAGCGCACTTTCCCAGTTCGAGGATGGCCATGAACCGGGCACCAGGCACCAGGAACCATGAACCGGCTGCCGATTGTTATTTATATTCGTTTTTGCCAGGGCCGTTTGCTCTATAATTTGTCACTGCAGCCGGGCCACAAAAATCCGTTGTAGATATATGCAGGGCCTAGAGCAAACAAATTGCTGCTGTATTTTATGGACTCTCGACTGAACTGTATGTGTTTTGCTGGCTTAAATGCTAATTACATTTTTGTTTTGTGCAAATATTTGCAGCCCGCTCATTAGCCCCTCTCAGCTCCTTCTCCGTTTCCACGCAACTTTTTAAACCCCACTTTCTCCGCTCTTCAACTTGGCTTCACACTTGCCCGCATTCATGTAAAAATCGAGCGGCCATTCAGCGCTCAGCCTCACTTGAGTTCAATTAAAACCGCACTTGTACTTGTTTGCATAACAAACACACTCAGCGCACTCGACACACTCGGCCAACTGGCCAAGCAATCGCCACGCCCCCTGTTTCGCAGCTCCCGCCCACCGGACCATCGGGCCATAATGCAGAAACGAACTCAGTCAAAGGCTCGACGCAGTCATTGTTGGCCATTGTTTAACAATTAACCGCAAATTGAATGCAATTAAATAAATAACGGTGTTGAACCTTTGTGCAAACGATGTAGGCACGTGTACGCGTCGTCGAAGTCGCTCCTCCAGCCCATATCCTTTCATATATCCATACATATATATAGTAGTTCATATGTAGTTCGTAGTAGTATGTAGAGAGGATCTCTCCCTCTTTGTGGGGCTATGTGTGTGTCCTTCATTGCCAGGCCAACGGTGAGCAAACACACACGCACCGCCACACCGACACACACCCCTCTGGTCGTTGTACAAATGAAATGAAATATTACGTATACGTCACGTCGGTCCATTGGCCAGCAAACAAACACAATCGCACAATGGCCGCCCGGCCGAAGTAGCCTGCTGGGCGGCGTATTTGCCAAAGTTATTGTTGAACTCGATCCGCAGCCCACCAGGCAGCTCCGTCCTGCACCTATTTTCTTTATAGGGGATTACGCATATATGGAAAATGGCTGAGAGTTTTCACTCCACTGCTACCGATTGCACTTACTGCGTGGTAAACAGGGTTTCATTTAAAGCCCTTTTATTGCCAGCTTTTGAAGTTTGAACATCGCATTCTAAATATAATTAAAATGTATTTTAATTGCAAAAATAATATATTATCAGCCAGAAGGTATATCGAATAGATCAACACATACATTTTGATACAATCTAAGCAACCAGCCTCTAAACGATTGAAATAGTTGGTTGTTAGATTTATCCTTGCTTTCAAAATATAGTTTATAGCGATTTTCTAACACGATTTCAAAACAATTCTTATTAAAGGTAAAGATGAATTTTTATATCGAATAAATCAAACACACATTTTGATACAATCTAAGAAATCAACCTATAAACGATTAATTAATAAGTACAGATAAAATAGTTAATTATTAGAAATATCCTTGATCTTAAAATATGGTTTATAACCAATTTAAAAAAAAATTCTTAATAAAGAAAATAATGATATGCCAGTTGTTTATAGTTCTGTAGTTGATGGGGTCAGCGATATTAACCAAGACAAATGCTTTAATATAACAAAATTAATAAATATTATTTATAAAAAGAAAAAAAATGCCTTATATCAAGACACAACTACACAGAGAAAAAAAACCAAGAACATTGCACTCAAATTAAGAACATTCGTTCTTAAAAACCGGGTAAGCACAAATGTTCTCATTTCGAGTCGAATGTTCTCAACATCAGAACGAAATGGTGTTAGCTAAAAGCCGACGTTAAGTTCATTTCGTTCTATTTTCAAGTTGATTTTGTCCTTAATTCAAGAACATTTTTAAATCAAATGGATACAAAAATAAGTTAATTTGTTCTATTTTCAGAACATTTTGCTCTCAATTCTATAGCATTTTGAGTTTGACTTTAGCTAAAGATAAGAGTCTTTTAAGATCAAAAGTAATTTATAAGTAATATTAAAGAGGTAGTTGTCCAATTACCTTTTCCAAAAGTGACTTCATCCTACACCTTATAAAGGAGAGGGTTGCACTTGACTTCCAGTTAGTGCGGAAGTTTATTAATGAAGAAAATGATGATATGCCAGTTATTTATGGATCAAATGCTTTACTATAACAAAATTAATAAATATTATTTATAAAAAGAAAAAAAATTCCTTACATCAAGACACGACTAATTCTAAATAATGTCGCTACAAATCATCCTATTTTAATTTGATTTAAAAATTGAATGGATTGCAAAGACCTCCACCTAGTCATTATACCATTGACCCACTGCCACTCGCAGTGCAGAACTGGGGAATTTATTGCAACTGCAGGCAGCGTCGACAAGCGAAGCACACAGGACGTATAAACGCGGCCAATTAATCGCAACACCCTGCAGTTCAGCCGATAAAAGCCACGGGTCGAGCGCACTTAAAGCGCATAAATGAGTAGTTAAAAGATTGCCACACACTTTGGATTGATTGATGGATTTGCTTTGTTCCCATTGAGGCCATTCGAATGGCCAAGAGCCAATTGCTAAAGTTTGACTGCCATTAAAGGACCTGCCTTTTCAACCCACGGGGAAAAAGAACTAGGAGGGGGAGGGTCGGGGTGACTGCCCAATTTGACACTTTTTATTGAGCTGTTTTGTTTTGTGATCGCTGGAAAAAATTTCAATTTGCTATCCGGATGGGTTGCCAGGGACATGTGCACGCAATCTAAAACTTGTATGACAACGAGACACTGCACCCACTGCCGTTGTTGTTTCAATTTGGCCCTCCCGTCGCGCTGATTGTCTATTTGCTAGTGCCACATCCGAAAAAATCAGAGAAAAAAGTAGTGCCATGGAGTATGGAATATGGAGTATGGAGTATTTTGCAACTGCAAACAGGACTCACCGCGAAGCGAGTATGAAACACGAAACGCAAATGTTAAATGTCAGTAAGACATGCAAAGATACTGTCACACATTGCGGCCTGTTCGATGGCGGTGGCTAGGCGGAAAGGATAATGCAGGGCTCCATTATATTCGGGCCCCTCGCATTGATTGACTTTCGCATACGTCCCTTTGAATCTCGACCTGCCGCCAGAGGAGCAAGGCAGTACAAAAGGACCTGCGCTCGTGTGTTATGACAATTTATTGCCGGGTGTTTGACGAAATTGAATAGCCCGGCGCTCGGATATTGTTGTTGGCTGGCAGCGCACGTTGGAGATGGAAATTGGAAATTGAAAATTGTTTGCAGCAAATGGAGTGGCAGCAAAAGGCCCTGAAAGGACGCTTGCAACAATGGTATAAATGGTATAATTGAATTGCCAGCCATTAGGCCACATCGCACCTTCGGCTGCTTGGCTATATGGCTATATGGCTATATGGCTCTATATGGACTGCTCACTTGCCTAATGATTTCTGAATCCGGGCCCAAATTTAAATTCCTTTGAACTGTCAACATGACCAATCCACAATCCAAGTTCCTTCTTTTGTTCCCAGCCAGGAGGTTCCCCCTTATTCATGCGAAACTTTCGCATTTCGACAAACAAGAAGTCAAATTGAAAAGTTTTTATTTTGTCAACAGCAGTGGAGGGAAAAAGTGAAATTAGAAGCCGCGACGGGGAAAGTGAAACAAAGTTGGCAGCGCGGGCCAATTGCCGAGTTGTGTTTCCAACTCGAGCAGAACAAATAGCGGCCTAAACTTGGGGACATATAGCAAATATAAAGTTAAGGCAGAAGCCCTCTTATTGCCAGCGCTCCAATTTAAATTTGATGCCTTCTCTGAGTGAATTACCACATAATTGTGAAATATCGATTGGCAATTAGTTGTGCACTGCATTTGCATTATCCCAGCAGTCTCGAGAAAAATGATGGCCAGGACAGACGCAGATAAACTGCAGCCCGGGAGGTAATTATTATCCCTAATTACCCACGGCTGGGTTGTCGGGGCCAAGGAAAACCCATTGAAAGCTGCCCAGCTCCTCGGATTTGCTCCTTGGCGGGGCAATTATACAAACGCTGCGACCGACAAAGCAAAACAATGCCGAGATAAGGAGAGCTTCCCTCTTTTTTTTGGCTCAGCCCTCGCGCTCGTTAATTGTAATTGAAGTTTGTAATTAAAAAGTTTATTCGAAGCGCGTAGTCATTAAAAACGAAACGAGGCCGGCTAATACAACTACTGAGCTGGATGCTATGGCCATGCCAGTGAAACTGGAAACTGGAACTTCCTGGTTCAGGTAGCATTCGTCGGCGGCATTAATTTTGATTTAAATGGTGTGTAAACGCTTTTAAACTTCCGAGATTTGTGTGGCCTTCGTTCTGGCACTTTATTTAGCCGCAATTGAGTTATTGGCCCCATTAGCGCTGGCTTTCTGCTCCAGGGATGCGGGGATGCAGCCGAAAGCGGATCGGGTTCGACTAATTACCACTCTGATGAATGGGAATAGGGCACGTTGCCAGACATCCTCCGGCTCCTGGGCTGTTTACCTCCGCCTTGTCAGCCAATCAAAGCGGGTAAACACCACACACCCACACACACGCACTCGTTGGCACACATAAAACGACGAGCAAACGACCTCAACCTAATCATGAATAATGTGCCACATATTCACACAATAAAATCAAGAAAAAGGCAACACAAATATCATAACAAGCAGTCTGGCGGCGCAGTTCGCCACCCTTGGCTCTTCAAGCGATCCTATCAGCCAAAATGTGACACAGGCCACGCGCGTAGGGGCGGCTGAAATAGGGGGAGTACACTGGGAAAAATGTAATTTTAAATTTGGTTTATTTCTTAAGAGGTTCCTGAAAATGGTACCTGCTTTAGTGACCTACATAGCTAGGCGTTGTATTTTCAAAATATAAATATTATAAATAGGTATTAGCTAATTTTCAGTAAGTAATAGCAAGGATAAAAATGACAAAAATTAAAATATCAGTAAAAAAACTGATTCGATATTTTTAAAATAATAAATTATTTATTTATTCCTTGTTATTGTATTTTTTCCTTCAGTATTGTATTGATTTATTAACTATTATAACTATTATTATAAAAATTAACAATTTCAGGCAATGTAAGATTTTAAAAAAATGTATTTTAGAATGAAGTTTTTTATATCACGTTTAAAGATGCTTAAAGTAAATATGACTAACCGCGTAACTTAATTTAAATTAAATCACACAAAACCACCCGCTCCTTTCCTCTCTGTGCACGTAGGGTGGCTGGCGTATTAAATATGCGTGTCGTGTCCATTTATTTGGCTTTGTTGTCACCTTCGGCCATGTTGACTTTTCAATCTCGCCGAACACTCGACGCTGGGGACTCTCGGCTCAGGCGGCGGGGCCAATCTGGATAATGTTGAGAACATATTTCGAACATCTGCCAGATCCCCGTGGCTCGGCTTGATTGAATGGGCCTAGACCAGTTCCAGACATCTAAAGTGCACACACATGACTTGCTCGGGCGCATCGAATGAGAATTCCCCCCAGAAACCCAGATCCCAGACCCCTCAGATCCCACACCATGGATCCCAAACTTCCAGCACTCGTGAGTAAATATTTTTTAGCCCCAGTCGGCCGCTTAATCAGCATTTGTCAAATGAAAGACCTTTCACCAGCTCTCGGCTCGGCTTGGCTTTGCTCCTGGCCGAGATGACAATGACATTGCAGAGGCTGGCAAATGGCTTTCTCTTTGTGTATATTAGTCTGTGTGTGGATGTGGCTGTGACTTCGGCTATGGCAATGGCTGCTTCTTAACAATGACACCAAAATGCCTGGCATTATGCGGGCTGCTGGCTGCATTGAGTCTAACGTCAACTGTTTCAGTTGACAAATTTGAGCAAAAAGTAAAAATGTCCCAGCCAGCAGACAAATGTGGTTGGAGGGGGAGGAGGGGACTTTTCCATGGCAGCCATGCCAGGTGAATCAGCCACCTGGGAGAGCAAACACACAGAGGCGGCAGCAGCAGCAGCAGGTCGAGTGCTTTTCCCAATGCGAACCTGGCAAATTTCCATAAATCATATTAACCCACATTTGACATTACCCGCCGCCCATTTTCCCTCTTCCTCCGCTTTCCGGCTTTGTTTGCCTAAAAGTTTTCATTTTGCACATTTGGCATAGTTTCGCCTTCCACTCAACTTTGTGCAGCTTCCTTTCTTGTACTTGCCTGCACTTAAAAATTTCCCTTGAAGTTGTCAGCCCGGAAAAAGGTTTTCAGGGCCAACGTTCCTAATGAATCTCGCGGCTTTCACGAAAGTACGGCTAAATAATTCAGGTTGAGTGAATATTGATGTACGTACAATGCAAAACACAGAATATCTTTCAATCCGGCGATTCGAGTTCGAATCGCATGCATTTTTTATTCTAATTACCACCGAGGAACAAAATACCCAGCAGATCCACATGCTCGAGGCTTTTGTGGGGTAATAAATCATTTTTATTGTTGGCACTTAAAATACCATTGTGTTGCAATAAAGTCGCCATAGTAAAACACGAACATTTGGCCGGAGAGCAGAGGATGTGGGCCACATAAACCTAACGCCGACCTGGAACTGGTGGGTACTTCGGACCCAGAGTGCTTATCCCAAGCCTAATTGAATCGGGATGTCTTGCTGCGGCACTAGTCATTAGTTTTAATTCCCATTTCGGGATTGTGTGGGTCTTGCAGCGGTTGGAACCTCTCCGAAATCCTCCTGGGTAATTATGCAATCACTTTTTGGCATGGCCCCCGAAACGAACCGAACCACTTGCATGTCCTCTTCTCCCAGGCTCCAGGACCACTCTCCTGCTCCTCGAAGACTCCTTCCGGCCTTCGGGCATTACAAATTGCCGCCATACGCGAGCTAATGCTTTGCTATTTGTACAAAATGCTAATTTGATTTATCCGCATTTCAGTTTTATGAGGCCGCGCTTGTTTTGCGTCGCATTAAATCCATTTTTCAGCAGACTCGCGTGCCGTCACCGAAGTAAATGTAAGTAGTAACTGGCGAACGGTGAATGCTCCACATCTGCCAGGAGGCCAGAAGGCCAGAAGGCCAGGACGAGTGACTAGGCTAAGGCCAGCTCCCAATTAGGATAATCGTCGGCGGGAAATGTTAATTTAAATGTGAGTGATTGTGGCTCTGACTCGGCTTCTGTTTCTGTTTCTATTTTTTGCTCCTGCCTGAGACTCTGTTGCTCTGTGTTGGACTTTCGTGTCGCCGGTTGCCGGTTGCGTGCTGGGCTACTTACATGTGTTTGGGGGCGCGGAACTCACGGCGATTGTGTAACCGCTTGGCTAAGCTTGATTCCGAATTGGATTCTCTCGTGACAGGCGGCCATGCGTGCGGCATTGATTGAGTGGGCCGTTCGAGGGGATCTCATCTATATCTCCATATTGAAAACATCGCGCTGATCCTTGGTCATATTGCACCAGACTCGATCAGCGTACCTCAGACTTCGATAAGTTGAAGGGGTTTTCTTGCTAAGGGTCCAAGAAGTTAAGAAACCCATTTGAGAGGGGGATCGCTTCGCAAATAGTGGATAGATGGCATACCTTCCAAACTGAATCACTTACCATCTGGGCATATTGCATCCTCTGGGCCGGCGAAAAATGTTCCCAAATACGGGCTGCATTCAAAAATGCATCATCCGGCAGCATTTCTCTGTGCTGCATCCTTTAGATCCGCATAAAATTCTTGTGAGCGATGATTGACTCCCGAGTTACGTTGGGTCGACTAAAAACAGAACCCATGGCGTAAAACTTGCAATTTATTTTTACAGAAGAAAACCTATTGTTCTGGAAGTAAGAATTCAATTTGGCTAAAAAGTTAAATAAAAACTGACAATTTAAGAAATGCTTTAATATCCTGAAATCAGAGAATATGAGCAAACTATTTATTAAATGTTATTAATTTCAGAGAGGGCTGAGGTGATAAATAAATGAAAAATAAAATAATACTTGGCCACTATTGACGTCTTTGTCTGGAAGGAAGCAAGTTTGGAGTCAGGCCAAACATGAACATAGTACACTTTTCATAATTAAAGAGCTTCCTGCTACAAACATTGGTGATTGTGAGCGGACTGCCTGCGGACTCCTGCTTACCAATCTTATCGCTCGGCTAACGAACTAACGCCATTAGCCAACGCGGCCGGTGCGACAACCAGTGGCTACCTAATAAAAAAAGGGCAACAACCGACCATTAGGCTTTCGACCAAGGTGGAGGGGCGGCCAGGGCAGGCCTAATGAAATTCCATGGAAACATGTTCTCGCCTGATAAGCAGCCATTGGTCAATTGGCCGGCGGACGGAGGATGGAGGGAGGGCGGGCAGTCCGCCTCGAAATGTGCACCACACAGGCAATCCAAAGGAAGCGAGCGTGACGCGGTACGCAAAACGCAAGCCAGCCGCCGCACGAAATATGAAAAACTGCAGGGGCGAAAAGTCAATGTCATTTGCAATGCAGCGCTGTAAATTACTTAACATGGCCGACTTAAGGCCAAATGGCCGGAGTGACGCGAACGGAGCTTTAAAAGCCGAAGCCCGAGGCTGGAAGCCATCCAGGATGAGCCCCACTTTCGGCAAGTTGCAACTGCTGGAGCGGCAGCAGATTGCTGTTTAACTACACTGAGAGGAAAGTGGGCTAAATACATGTTCAAAATAAATTGAAACAAAAGTATAACCTAGAATCTAGAATTTATCTTTAAAGATCAGGGGTGGACAGCAGAAACAGCGCTGTTCACACACATAGAGTAAAACAGCGACCAAAACTTCGTCATATATCAAGGAAAATAGATTATGCGTCCTTCAAGACAAGTCCTTAACTTAATGGGTAATAAACTTAATAGTTTAATGGGTATTTGTTTATGTTGCATTTAATGGGTAATTATTTTACAATGGCTTTTTCTTAGTGTAAATCCAGGTGTTTCAGTACGTTGCTGTTGGTCGAGTCCCAACTTTCTGGCATTTATCTCTGTGAAAAGAAATCGCTCAACGCCCGGCGCTCGGCGGAAAAGAGCGGTCTGGTCTGGGGGTTCTTTGTCTTAGCCAAGAGCTAGTTGGACTGGCAAACTGGCGGAGGACGGAGTGGCCACCGCAAAGCAGCGTTTCCGCCGCGTATTCCTGTGCAGCGCGTCCTGCTCCTTTGGCTTTGTGTATGCAAACAAAGTACGAGATAAACTTTTGTTCAGCCTGAACTTTGTCGCGGCTTGGGCTTCTGCAGCTGCCGTCGTGGCTGTTGCTCTTGCTCTTCTGCTGCTTTCGCATTGTAATTTCAGCTCGCTTTCGCACAATTCCCGTCTCTTTGTCCGCGCTTTATGAAAATGAGTTAAACATAATACAAATCTCTGGGGCGAGTTTGGGAAATTGTTTTTAAATTTACCAGACCCCCGGTTTTTCTGTCACACGCGCGGCAGAGGCGGCGTTCCGGCATTCCGGCATTCGGGCGACGGAATTGAAAATGGCAGGAACAATATGTCATTAGAATATAAATTGAAATTGACGGCCCAACTTGTTTGCATTTCGTCGGTATTTCTTTGCGACACGCAGACAGGGGAACTGTCATTGGTTTAGCATGTTGCAGGTTGATTAAAAAACTATACTCCACTCACGTGCCGCACGCAGGTCGAGGCGAAAAGTATACTTATCCGGATGCGGATGCGGATGAGGGGACTTCTGTGGAAAAAACAAATCCGAGGGGCCCAGGGTGCCAGGCCGTAGACATACTTTTCCAATTTACCCCCACCCATCGCAGGAGCGGACTGTGCGAAATGAGCCACTCAAAGCAATCAGGCAGACACATCTCTGGCCCCACCCAATCACTCAGCCGAGCTCCAGAGCCCCAGCCCCCGTTTCCGGCCGAAGGAACCCATCCCGGCAGCCCGTTCCATCCCCGTCCTTACCAGCCATCAGCGCCATGAATTATGCAAATCTCTTGCGGCCAACTCAACGCAGAGGCGAAGGCAGCGGCCGAGCTGGGAAAAAATCAAACAAAATCGATTGATGTACAAATTTTTCTTAGCATCCGCAAACAATTTTCTCCCCAGAAGGAGGCTGCCTTTTGATTTGTGCGTCAATGACAGGCGGCGGGCGGTGGCTGAGGGGAAATGCTGTCTTGTCCTGGCAGCCTACTCCTAAATTATGTAGATTTGTTTTAGCATAATGCTTGGGCCTCCTCGCCTGTGTTTGCCAGGAGCGGCAGGATCCTACAGCGATTCTTTTTCCAACTCGGCTGCAACGTTTAAAACCGCCATTAAGTTGCCTCCATAAATATCAGGCTGCCCCGCCCCCCACTTTGGCCGCCCAGAAGAAGAATTATGTAAATTCGGTTGGTCACAGGGCGACTACGACTGCGACTGCCCCCCACATCTCCACATCGCCACTTCACCCATCCGTGCGGATTTCATTGAATTATTGTGCGTTGCCAGGGCAACTGATGGTCCAGGACTCGCCTTTTCGACATATCCTGCGTTGCCATAGTTGGCACCGTGCGGTTGCCTTTGTGCCGGACACACTGTTATATGGGAAATTCTTAAGTTTCCTCTCTGTTTGCCTCGGCTAATTTAATTTATTGGCATTCTCCATGCAATTTAGTTTAATTTGCCGAACTTTCCCTTTGATTGGCCAGCGGTAACTTTTCCATCGGCCATTGTTGAAACTTGCATTTTTAGCAATAACTGTTGGAGAAATCAAATCAGCTGAAAATTAATTTAATTCGCACTTGAACGGCAAAGTTTTGGCTGCCATGTAGCTAGCTTTATGATTTGCTTGCGTTTTATTCCATTGCTTCGCTTCGCTTTGATTTGCAAAGGGAAAGAAAAAAAGAAGCGAAAATACCGAGCTGCAAAATTTTAATTATAAAAGTTTGGATCTTGCTCGCCTTGACGCCTGCTTGCCAGGCTGACTGACTGACTGGCTGTCTGCGAAGAGGGGGTTATTAGTGCACCACCACCCACTACTCACCCACCATTCACCACCCTACGTACTCTGCACTTTGCCAATTTCACCAATATTAATTATGATTTCATTTTCGTTAGTTAACAGTTTTTCCCAGCGATTCTTTATTGCTGCCACGTTCCTTTGAAATGAATACCAATGGCAGTGCAATGGGAATAAGAATGGGAATGGGAATGGCAGTGGAAGGATGCTCGGCTGGGGCTAAGTGAAAGAGTTTCCTTGTGGCGCAACTTAATTAATTTTACATTGCTTCGAGTGCACTGCTCGCTGGCTGTCAGAAAAGTGTTCAAATGATAAACGAGCTAATTAATATGCGCCAAAACTTGTCCCTGGGCCAACCGTTGGCAGCCAATGCAAATGGCTGGAAAGAGTCGCTTGTGGCCCGCCAATTATGCGATATGATTTGCAAAAGTTCTCTAGACCCCACCCCCTCTCTGGCCCACAGCCACCATATTTCTGCGGAATGTCCCCATTTCCTCGGCCAGTTCAACGACACAGTTTTCATTAAAATTCATGTGCAATATATTGAGACTTGCATGCATAATGGTCACTAAGTTTGCACCCAGCAAACTTGGAGGGGGCGTCAAGTGGGCCTCGGAGCATGCAAATACCGACGTGGGCAGGGACAACTGGAAACTGGCAACCAGTAACTGGCATCCGGACATCCTCTGCGTTCCGTTCCAAATGAAACTTGCAACGGTAGTATCCGCCTGTATAAAAACGCAGCTCAAGTAGTTTGTGCGCCCTATGAAATTTCATGCATAAACTTTTGCCAAATGCAAAACTTTTAATAATTTAAACCGTGCACGTATGTCGACCTCCCTCTGTCCCCTGTCCTCTGGCCTCCGGTCAGCGTTTGGGTTTTCGCAGAAAGAGCTTGGAAGAGCTTCAGGCAAAGTCCTCGAAAAAATCGACAAAAAGGACCATCGATGATTATGTATTTTCATATAAATTTTCAGAAAGTTTGCGAGTCTGTTGACTGGCACAAAGGATGTGACACATTTAAATTTCATACTTGGAACTTGCATTATGGAAACGAAAGACTTGAGGGGCCCTTCAAACTGGAAATCCCTAGAAAGCCGCTTGAAGAAAAATTGCAATACCAATTTGGAACTAATTTGTGTGTCCAATTGAAATTCACAAAAGTCCTTGTTTGTCCAAAAGTACAAAATATAAAATAAATACGTTTGGTTCCAATATTTGGATAGAATCTCTTTGAAAACTAATAAACTTCTACTTCTTTATAAAAGTTAGCATATTAAATAAATAGTAATTGTTTGTGTGAAGTATACAAACATAAAATAAATATATTTGGTTTCAAAATCACTCTGAAATAATAAATACCCCCTTTCTCCTGTATAATAGTTTCCCAAAATAAATATAGCTGAAAGTTAAAAAATGGAATGCTGAAATTTCAGACCGCCTGAGTAAATAAAAGCAACAAGCACTGTTTAGTTTACATCTAATGCTTTATTTTATTTTTGAATATTTTAGGGTTTCTTATGCGCATTAATCATACAATTAGCATCGTACTATGTAGTTAGTAATTAATGAATTCACTTTAAATGAGCACGCGATGGCACGTGCTTATCTAATTCCGTATTATCTGAATTATACTGGTATTTAGTTTCCGACTAGATCGTCTTGAGATCGGAGCCGTCTATCCTTTATCTGTTTAATCTGTAGTAATGCCCGCGATTCTTATTACTCCTGCATCCAACTGGCTATGTAAGGTACACACACATACACATTTATGTAGATAAATTGTAACGCTTTTGCTTGGTTTTCGATTCGATTCCCTTCCTAATACGCTTTTGGCTCCGTTCGACATGCTGAACACAGGAGCTGTATGCTGCATACTGATACTGTATACTGTATACTGTGTTGTATACAAGTTCAGGGGGCCGCGGCCAATAAAATATACAAGTGAGCTTTGACCTCTATTGTGTGCCCTAAATGAAACAGTACGGATTCGAATCGGATTCGATTTGGATTTGAATTTGAATTCGATTCGATTCGGAACGTACAATTGGAAAGGTGCAAAAGCTGATAAAATGCCTGTTGGGTTTTCGTAACACTCAATAAGAGGCGTATTGATGTATTCATGTATTTACAGGTTGACACTCGTACTCGTACTCGTGACGTCCGCGTGCCGCTAATATGTATGCAAAAACTCACACTCAAATGCTCCAACTAATATTCCAAATGGGGGACTAGCTTAGTTCCGTAGCTCCTTCGCTCTTTTTGGTGGTACAACACGTTTAAACGCTGCTTAAGTTCTAATTTACATCGAAAAACATTACATTGAATTGCTGTTGCGTTGTTATCGTTTTGGTTTGGTTATGGGTGCGCGCTTACTGGCTAAAATAAGACTACAGCTGCAATCGAACAATCGAAGGAATGGCAGTGAAACGGAAACGGATTTCGATTCGAGCTCGAAACACAAATGTGGCAAATGGCAGATACTTTACATTCTAACATTTTGCAGTGTATGGCTTTATTTCGGTTTCTGTTTCGGTTTTCCGTTTTATTTCATCTTCAATATTTTGTTATTTATGGTTTCGCTTGAAACTAAATAATATCACTATATAATGTTTGCTTAATTTACATACACATCCTGCGCACCGAGCGTAAGCCCGACATTTATGAAGTAAAATGCAGTTCACATTCAGATATCTAATGCTTATTTACATGACCTAGTTCGAGTTGCTTACACTACCATGGGGATGGAACTGGGGGTGGGACTTGGTTAGAGGATTTGCATTCTCGAACCGCAATTTCCATTAACCATTTTCCGGTTTTATGTGTGTGATGTGTGAGGGTGTGTGTGCTAATTAAATCGTGGACAAAACACTTGAAAAATTATTTACATGGGATCCATTTTAATTTCTTTCAGCTTTCTGGTTTTCTATCTTTGTCTTTTTCGTTTTTTTTTTTGTTGGCCGGGAAGGGAACACAATTAGCCTTGCATTCTTTTTAATTTTCTCTGGATTTACAGCTTATGCCTGCGTCCCTCGCCGCCAACTTACTCCTCTTAGTGTTGAGCCCTCGGCTTGTGCTGCTCCTTGATCCTAATCCCGATCTCCTGCCGAATCAAGCGCTTACCCCAGGCCCAGTCGGCGCCTGTCGAACTGACAATTACTCAAGGCCAGGGCCAAAAGCAGCGCCGTGTGGAGGAGCAGGCTGTGGGGCAAGGATCCTGGCAGGCTGCCGACCGGGGCACCGTTGCTGCGCGACTTGGAGCTGGCCACCACCTCGGATTCCTCGGGGACGACGTCCTCTTTGTTGTTGGCGACGATAAATTGAAATATATCGCTGACCTGCGGGGTGGTGGAAGAACGAGGGGAGAGGCGAGAAAAGCGTACAGGGGTTGAGTACAGAAAAGTGGCACAGAAATCAAGATTAAGTAGCCGCTCTGTCGCACGGACTAGATTTATGCCGGCCCTTTTGGCACCGAACTATGGAGAACCGTGGAGAACTCACCTCATTCCAGCCGTAGCGGTTCTTGGCCTGCACAATTGCCTCGTAGTAAGCGCCCGGATGCAGATTCTTGATGGTGTAGGACATGATGTGCGTCAGGGGCTCCGAGGACGGCCGGTGCTCCGGGGTGAGGATGAAGTCGTGCCACCTGCCCGGCTGCTGGTACGAATCATTCATCTATCCGCCGGGGATGGCGCGGAAAGGCAGAGAGAGCGAGAAGGAAAAGAAGAGCCAAATTAAGTGCCGGCTTCAGCCATTGACAGTTTTCCTTTGATTCCTTAATTAATTTTATGTCCTGCGCGAGGAAACCAAATGATTTCCGCTACGAGCGCCCGATCAAGTTATGACAGCTATCACATCAATTAAGCCTCCTCCTCTTGATTCGCCGCTCCGGCGGAAAGTCCTCCAATAATTGCACTTCAATGGCGCATGAATGCAGAAAGGAAAAAAAATTATCTCCGCCCAATCAACGGAGCGTGGCAGGCCACTGCAGTGTGACATTCATCGCCAAGTGCGCGCGAGTCGAAATCTCATTAAAATCTCACCCGATTTGCCCGTGTGTATGGCCCAGAGTCGCAATTAAGCGACATTTTCATGTGTCTACGCTGATACTCCTATTAAAAATCACTTTGCTCTGCCTACCTTGACTTTGCAACAGCGAAAATAACTTCACGATTTTTATAAAAATATTATATTGCGACTTTTCTCTTGAAAAATAATAAATTTGTATCTTAAATATCTTTTCAGCGATTATTGTCTGTTTGAAAGTTTTTTGTAAATATTCATAATTATTTTAAAGATCAAACTATTTTATGAAAACAATTAGTAGTATCACTAAAACTCGTACAATAAAAAGAATTATATCTATAAAAAATTATATTTTTCCAACATTTTTTTCTTGATTTCTAAATTAATAGAACAACCTTTACATTTCTCACTGTACTCATTTTCTATAGTTCCCACTCAATGGCTTCGTTTCGGTTTTTTTGTAAGCATTTTGGTGCTCGATTTTTTCGACTCCTTGGTGAATGTAATTTTAATCACGTGCTTCATTAGTGAGTACCGTCGACGTCTCCAAAAACAAAAGCCATTTCGAGACGAGAAATCGAGGTATCGGATTGCTTTTAAAGGCAGCCATATCCATGGAGCATCTGCATCTCCCAGCCCATTGTCTGGATGTCAGTCTGGCGGGATCGGGCTTTGTGCATATTTCGCAATTAATTAATTGAATACACTTCTTTCATATCGGATTGCCAGTGGCTTCCCACCCTTTATGCCTTGTCCCTCTTGAACTCACCAGCACTCGACGGTAGAGTAGGCGGACCTCCTCCAGCGGCGGGTAGCTATCGATTTTCCAGGTCAGATTGTAGCTGTCCGTCGAACGACCCCACTTGGGCGAATAGAACTCGGCGGGTCCGGGGCGTCCGGAGAGCTCCATGTACTTGCGGGACCGGCCCAGCGAATTGTCCGCCACGCAGCTGAAAGGGATTTCTAATTAGCATATGGCTTAAATGGTTAATTGCCTTAATTGCCTTTGGTTTTTCGAATTTTCTCGTTTTTATTTTGTATTTATTTGGTTTCTGGCTGCGTCATGTTTGCCTGCAATCACTTTTGCACACGGCCAAAAATGTAATTTCCTTTTAATTTTGCATTAAACTCTGTCAGCATTACTCATACGCCACGTGGGGCGAGTGGCGAGGGGCGAGGAGAAGTTCAACCATCCGCCCCGTGGACGACTGGGGCCCGCATCGATCTGGCAGTCGGCAAGTGGCTGGCTACCGACTGGGGAACTCGACTCAACTAATCCAAACACGTCGACACGTCGTGTGCACAAAAGCCACTCACTGTGGGTGGTGACCAGGTGGTTGGGTGCTTCGATGGGCTCCACCAGCACCACCATCACCACCATCGCCCCCATTGGAAGATGGCTAAAACTTTGTGCATGAAATGT
The DNA here is from genome assembly GCA_037075285.1 of Drosophila lutescens. Lineage (NCBI taxonomy): Eukaryota > Metazoa > Arthropoda > Insecta > Diptera > Drosophilidae > Drosophila > Drosophila lutescens. Next base: position 67,159 of record JBAMCF010000861.1, read on the forward strand.
TGTGTCAACATGGCGAAACTTCCGCTTCTTTAATATGTTTCAGACAGATTGACATTGATGTGGAAAACTTGTTTGTCCGCAAAATGGGTGGGCCACGCCCCCTGTCCGCCCGCACAGACGATTCCCCAAAGCCGGACGTGTACTATAGCATGTAGCGAATGTATGGCAAGTACGGCAGCGGACTAAGCCTCGTTTCTCGGCCAACTCAGACAACTCAGACAAGTGGGAACTTCGAACTGCTAACTGGCTGGCAGAAAGTGAAATAAGTTGTAGCCAAAGTTGCCAAATTGACTAAATCAACGCTGGCCGGCAAAGTTCATTGTAAGCCACAAGTTGTCCCCGATTCTATCGATTCCGTTGGATTCCGGTTGGGAGCCCAAACTCACCTGTAGTTGCCAAAGTCCTCCTGCTGGATGTGGCGGATGGTGAGCGTGTGCCGGTTGGCCCGGGTGCCCATGGTGCGTCTGTCTGTCGTTTGGATCGGAAATGAGTTCTGGTACCAGGACACCTGCAGCGAGAATTGGGATTAGCTTGGGTCAGGATGACGATGACGATGACGATGATCAGGATGAAGATGAAGCACATGTCAATTGACTGCTGTTGCAACTAATAAATTCAACTCAAAATTTGACCCACTTGCAGTAACTTCTTCCTGCCACAATTCGAAACGAAAAAATGAAATGAAAAGAAAGTTGGGCAAATAAAAATGGCATTAATTTGCCACAGCAAGAAATCGGAAAAACGAAATTGCAGGCCAGCCCGGTCACAAAGCCTGTGAGAACAAGGCAGTCAGGACAGAAAAGAACAGAATACAACACAACAGGACAGAAACGAAACGAAAAGCTGAATAACTGAAAAACAGGAAAAACAGGAAAAAGTGACCTGAAAACAAAGTTCTTGCATAAACCGGGGCAAATGGGGAAGGCAGGATGACTCGGCAGCCTGCCTGCCCATGGCCCCGTAATCGTAATAATCTAAAAATCCACGAAAAATAACAAAAACTATCTGGGCACAATGGAACGAATGGAACGGTGCATTCAAAGAGCCAACAAACCGTTGCGACTGGATCAGCGTAAACAATGCAAACGAGCTTCGCCTCGAATCCTTCGCCCGAGTGTATCCAGGACTTCTCCACTTGTATATCCGGGGGATCTGCACCCAGATACCCAGGCATCCGTCAGGTTGCAAGGACGATGGCAGTCGGGATGGCAGGATGGCGAGCGAGCAAGGACACACAGAGAAAGAAACAAAGAGAGGCGGCAGAGGAATTTAGCACACGAAGCAGCAATCTGATTACAGTCAAAAATCAATTTATATACAGTTGCTAAGACTCCGTTTGGTCTCGGCTTTCTCCGCCCGTTCAAATTGTTTTCTGCCCCGCATTTGTCTATATCGAATCGGAATCGGTGGTGCCGCATTGTTGCATGCATCCAGTATCTCGAGTCTTGTATCTGCACAGCGGTTTCTGGCCAAGGATTTGGATTCCCGCTGCAGTCAGCAGCTTTAGGGCACTGATTTACGAGCCCCGCGAGACTCCTTGGCCCCAAAACACTTTTCTTAGCTGCTAGATTTCTCTTCCCTTTTTCATCTGCAGTTGCAAAGCGAAAGTTTAGTTATCCCCCAAATAGAATTCAAGTTGCTGCTTTATTCGCGCCATGATTAATGACAGATTCCGCGGTGCAGATATACTATAATATAACCAACTTAGTAGTATCATTTTCTGGTTTTACATAAATATTCTCTTTGATTGCTTTTAAATAAATAAATAGATTATTACCCTTTAAGTCAATTGAATTTCTTGATTACTGCTCTCTGTCTAAACTTTTAAATAAATTTAGCATACGATTACTTATTACAGTCTAAGTTTTTGAATAAATTTAGTTTCTTAATTAATTAATGCTGTAATTTTTTTAAAATTAATTTTACTCTGGCATACTTACACAAAACATCCAGCCGCATGTCGACTGTGACCGGGTCACCCACTCCGTTGTCGGCGGTGCACTGGTAGACTCCCGCCTGCGTGCGCTCCAGCTTCTCCAGGGTCAAAATGGGTCCGTCTCCGATCCTGGCCGACGACTTGTTTGCGCCGCTCTGCAAGGATGCATGGAGCAAAAAAGGAAGACAGAGAAAAGGGGTGGGATATATAGAGTAACGCTTTGTAAACAGAGTGGCAACAAATTGAATCAATCGCAGACATCTTTTGGCCCCGGCAAAATTGAAGTCGGCGAGAGTGCAAGTAGCAAATGTCAAAAGACAAATGCTGTTGGCAGGCGAAAAAGTACGGGAAAGAAATGAAACGAAACGAAACAGAGCCCAAATGAAGACATCTCCCCGACGAAAAGCGAAAAACTTGCTCCGCCTGCACAGGGTTCGGGGGCCAAAAGGCTATAAGGCAAGTTGCACAAATATTGGATGTGGAGCATGCAAAACTGGATGTAAACACAGACATCGGAGCGGGTCTCAAAGGGCCAAAAAGGGCGTTGTAGCAAGTCAGCTTTCTGGCTTTCTGGCTGCGAGCGTCTTTTCTTTGGCTTGGCTCGATTTGGTTCGGTTTGGTCTGGGCCAAGTGACGCCCCTGGGGGAACACGTGTCAACCTGTGCTCCACAGACAGCCGAAAACAGGACGGAAACGCTGGGGCAGATTGAAATGGATCGCAGTTCCAATGGAGTGACACCCAACTTGGCAGTGTCTCCAGGCGCAGGACGAGAAGGACCCTTCCCACATATGTACCACACCTATACCCAGGTACATAGGTGAAGTCGGAGCAACTCATCGTACCTGCCTGTGGAGCAAACAAATCGAACGGAAATGTCAAATGCGCCAAAGTGCAGTAATGCAAACGAGACTTTTACCCAAATGTTCGGGCCCCGACATGGACATATATGGCATACACGTATACATTCACATGCGTGGAGTGCTTACTCCGACACTTGCTTTATTGAAAGTTTGTGTGCGAATAGAAGTAGATACACTGAGGGAAAACATTACGAATAAATAAAATATATTATAAAAAAAGAATTTAAAAATGAACACTAGATAAATTGGTCATCAATGATATTCAATGTCATATGACACTTGCTTGATTATCTTACTGGAATTAATAAAAATGTCTATGTCAATTATAGCTATTTGTAAATAAATAAATTCATAAGTTTTCAATAGAAAGCAAGATGCGCAACGCTATGTAAATTACTTTACCCCCATTTGACAAACTATTCTGTTCCCGAACTGACGACTCATTTTCTGAGTGTAAGCCTCTGTGTATGTGCTAACTGCTCGAATGACACTGACAGTGAGTGGGTCACTAGCCGATTGCCAACTGGCAATTCCTGGGGCCCCTTGTATAGGTACATATATGCTGGGTAGCATACTTTTGTGGGTCTATGAATCGCATATCGCATTAATTACGCTTTGAGTGCGAGCAAGCGATTCTCCCTGGCAACTAGCAACTAGGAGCTGGCAACCTGCAATCTCAGCTCACCTTCTCCTTAGCTTCCAAGCTTCATTTGCAAGTGGCTGTCGCCGACAGTGATTTAGTGTAAATTCTCTGGCATCGAATCAATGCCAGATTCGGATCCCGAATACATGGCTCCGCTCCATACAATGGTTTATGGGAAATGGGTAATGGTAATGAAACTGGCTGCCTTTGTGTCTATCCGCTCCAGTTGGCTGGGAACTTGATAAACTTCTCGAAATTAGCAGCGAAAACTAATTGCCAACTCGCATCCGCATTTGCAAGTCATATAGGTCGGCATAAATTCATTTGTCCCGCTGCCGCTACCGTTCCCGTTTGGCCCACTTTGAATGGCTGGCAAATATGTTATCCCTTTGTTGGCTCATGCGTAAAATTATGTGTTTGTTGAATTCATAATTGCCCCCATTACAGCCACATGCCGCAATCGTAGATTGTTGGGGCGGCGGTGCCGCCTTGCGATTTATCATCTCACTTTTTGTTTGCTCCTGCTGCCGAGCGGAGATTTCGACGGCGAATGTGTTGAAAACTGTGAGTGATGAGATATGTTGTTGATTTATAATACAAACAGACCTGCTCTGCGTGTGTGTGTGACTTTAATGTAGGCGAATCATTTTTAATTAATAACGAACTTTTGGCCATCCAAAATGGCTGAAAAACTTTTCCCCCCTTCTTTTCGCCCGATTTTCACCAGGAAAGTTGGCGGGCTCTCAGGAGCTTAACAGCGAGTGAAAGTGAAGTCGGAAAAGGGAAAGTGCTCAACAACTGACCCCACGCAGCTTAAGCGAGGCGCCCGTTGGGCAGACGGAACGCAATTTAAATTTACATAACGAGGCGAAACAGTTGCGAGAATTAAATTCAATTAAACTAAATGAAATTCACTTAAAATGGCATCGGCACAAAGCGATGTGTAACGAACCTTCTTGGTCCAGAAAATGGATGGCACCGGATTACCAGATCCCTTGCACTCCAGCGTAATGGGTCCTCCTTTGCGGGCCTGCAGCTGTCCGGATGTGGGGATGGCCCGTACACTGGGCGGAACTGGGCGGCGAAAGGGGTGGAAGGGGAGAAAATCAGTGAATCAGTGGCTAATTGATGTGTGCGACTTAAGGAGCACTTGTCAAATGGAAATCTGTGCCCTAATGCTGTGCAAACATGTCGACGTGTACTCACCCAATATCTCAACTGTGTGCACTTGATCACGATTTATTTTGTCACTGATTTGACAAACATAATCCCCGGCATCTTGGGGCTCCAAATCGGATATCTCTAAATTATAACCATCTATCAGTCTTACGCGCTCATCCCTTGTAACCATAATGTTGGAGGCAGTGAGCACATTTGTTCCCCGTCGCCACAGAAGAACGAAATTGCCTGCAAGAGATAGAGATGTATGGATATAGAAAGGAGCGAGAAAAAGACAAAGGAGTGGGGAGGTTGAGGTCTTATAAGCAGATGAAAAATATAGAGCAAAATGTGTCTTCTCGTTGGCTACGAAATTTATTGTAAAATGCCGCAATATAAACATGAAACATTTTGCTGCCAGCGTAGACATATACTTTCAGCTGTCACTGTGGCAGGGAAAGTTGGATGTGGCAAGTGGATGGCGGCAGGCGGCAGGCGAGCGAAAATAGTTTTCGTCCTCACAGATACAGATACAGATACATATCTATCTCTCCATCTTTTCGTCTCTCGGCTGTGAACATTCTGCAGATTCCGTTCTGTTTGTCTATCCCGAGCTGAGGTCCTGCCAGGATAGCACAGGATATGTGTGGGCTTCTGTTTTCATCTATTTTTTAGTATGTTTGCTCATATAAATGACATAATTTTTCAGATGTTGCCGGCATAATTCTTTGCTTTTTTATTCTTTGCATATTTTATGCCACTCGGATCGCTTTTATTGTCGTCGTCGCCACAAAAAGGCAAACGAGAATTTGTTAAATGAGATTAAGTGGCGTATAATATGTTTATTTATTTTGTGTGCTTAAGTCCTGAAAGAGAGACCCGCAGCCCAGCGCTCAGTTCCGCCGACCTCGAACAATTTATGAACTTGTATTTATTATGGAAATATTAAAAAAACAAACGTGAAAAAGCGCCGCACGGACGTATTACGTATACGTGCTGTAAAACCGAAATCAGAGTTGTGTAAATACAACGTCGTCAACGTTTGGCCGATGTAAAAGTGGGTGGCTCGGGTTCGTCCTTCGGTCCTTTGGTCCTTCGGTCGCCGGTCAACCGTTTGCCGGAATATGATTTTCAGCATTCGAAATATGAAATTTTAATGAAATGTTTTTATTTTCCCCCGCTTTCGACCTCCGCTATGCGTGTGTGCCCTGTCGACTGGCAGCTGACATTTTCCTGACCTTAAGCTGCCATGAAATAATCACAGCTTAAAGTAATGCATTATTAATGCCGCTTTTAAAATGCATTCGCGTCCATAATGAGTGTGCTCAGTTGGGCATTTGCCTTCCATCCTTCCGGTTATTAACAGGAACTGCCGTTGAGGGCAAAAGAAACGCGGCCCTCTTCAAATGCGAATAAAATGCTCGCTTAAGTTGCTCAAGAAGGCCCTCCCCCATAAACCCCTCTCGATTTTTGCGGCTTAAACTCGAGCAATCATCATTTTATTGGGGCTCGATTATTATTGAATCGACTCCCCAGACCTCCACGGCAGTGGCCCGGCATTTTGTGGGGGGCAGCAGGTGGCGGAGGGTTTTATTTTGATTTTATATTAGTCCTCGCCGGCTTCCGGTCCTGCATTTTATTAGAGTCTAATGGCTGTATATTGATATTGCTGGAGTGAGAGCGGAATGCCATAAAAATTTCATTTTATAGCTCGTCAATATCGACATATGAATTTGCAGGCAAGTTGGAGCCGCCCTCTCAGCCCGCAAAGTGCTCGTATTTTCTGGGTCCTTTAAAAGGCATGCAAGATGGGTTCGAAATCCTAAATGAGTTACCCACTTTCTCCGGGACCTTTTTCAAATAGATTTTAGGTGAAAGCAATTTGGTAAGTCAATACGCTCGCCTCCAGACCAATGAAAATCCAATTTCTAACCGCGCTCAATATTTATTGACCAGCGTTTTTGTCTGCCATTCACGTGAATGGCGAACGGGTGACAACATGACGTATACGTATTTGATTCGCACATATGTGACGAATGTGGGTACATACACGCATTCGCTTCGAACTGTAGCGAACGGCAATCAATGAACGGCTTCATAGACCATTTGATACTTAATTTCTTTTATTGGATTAAAGGCTTGCCCCGTCGCCCTCTTTCTGCTTGACCTCGCCGGAAACTCTTGGGGCATGAAAGCTGCAATCAAACCCTCGCCATGTCACCCGTCGTTAAAAGCTGAAGCGGATTGATGACAGTGCAGGGAAAAAGTGCAAAAAGGCAGATACACACACACCCAGTGGACTGACTACCAGAAACATCGGCAGTGACAGGGCCAGAACCGCAACCAGAGTAAAGTGCATCGGGAGAGATTTCCGGCAACAAATAGTGGCAGCCACATACATATCGAATTACTCCCTGCCTCTGCTGCCGATGATGTTTCTGCCATTATCATGATTATTTGGCAACAAACTTTTAGAGATGTTCTAGTTTAATTACCAGCAGCAAGCTCTTGATGTCCGGAGCTGCCATTAAAGCCCCAGTCAAACGAACCGACGGACAGGACGGTTAACTGACATATCACCTGGCTGCTGATGCATGTGGCGAATTATAAAGCCGAGAGAATTATAAATCCCAGCTGAGCTCGAATGACAGCTTAAGGCGCAGATTGAAAATGTGTGTTGACCAGCTGAAACAGCCTCACAAAAAGCCGAAACATCAGGCGCTAATGGGAAATCATTGCACTTTAATGCCTTGGCAAGTGAATCGAATTAAATGAAAATATTTTGCGAAAGAAAAAAGCTACGCACAAACAAGCTGGTACAAACGGAAATGCACACGGCATTTGTTGGACATGCACTCGGAGAAAATAGTGTAGTTGCTATAATTACACACAGAAAAACACAAGTCGCGGTCAAATCGATATGCGCATGGTAAATTTCTGAATAAAATGTATTTATTCCCTTTCAATTAATAGCTTATGCAGTACTCTGAGAAAAATTCAAAAACGATTCTTCAGATTGTAAGTGGTTTTTTACCGTGTACTATCCGCTTGATCTACATTGGCTTTCCACAATCGCGGAGTGGGAAACTTTGACTGATGTCAATCTGGGCGCTGGAGTGCATGCTGCGCGGACTGTCGTCGCTGCCATCAATGTGCAATTTATTTTCATTTGCTGCGAACGGTTAATTGCATTTTATTTATTGGCATGTCAACAGCAGTCGCAATTTAAACTTTCCCCCTTGTTTTTCGTGCGACTGGGTCGAAATTAAAGCGGTTCCGGCGATAATGACCAGCGCGAAGGAAAGCCATCAGCTCGGTCAATATTAGTTGAAATTGTTTAGTCGGGGCAAATATTCCGCTCGCCCGTGCCTTTAATTGATTAAAATTCGATTTTCATTGGCCCTGTGGCCGTGGGACTGTGGCATTATCCGCAGAGTAACTTCCTGTCCTCCTGACAGGCCAGTTGTTTGCCAACAACGCCCAGCATATTGACCACACTCACAGCGACTAAAAGTTTTTGCGGCACTTAGCGAAATAATAAACTTAGCTTGGCAGCAAAGGCAAAGGCAAAAGCAAAAGCCAACCCAATTTGACCCGAATCGAGCTGCTTTTGTGATGGACTTTGATCCGTCAGAGATATTCCTTGGCCACGCATGAGTGAGCTGCATTCGGGAATTTCATTAATTAAGATATTCATATGCGAAATGCAAGCAATCAAAGCGAATAAATTGCAATCCGTTTTGAAATTTTTGTATTAGCCCGGGCTAATTGAAGTCGAGCAAGACATTTCTGGCATTGCTGCATATTTTAATATGCCACTGGATTCCCCCTCAGAACGGCAGCCATTCATTCATGCATCCATGGGCAATCAAAAGTCATTTTATTTGCAGCCCAGCTGCATTCACGCTTGGATTGCATTTCGTTTGACTGACCATTTCACTGGCTGCCTGGCTGCCTGGCTGCTGTAGGCCGGATCCGGAGTGGAAATCTATCAGCCGGCCGAATCGGGGCCAAACTAAACTCCATTTGGCCATGACAAACGACTGCCCGATGGTCAACGTTAATCAGCCAAATTTATTTGCTGCCAATATGTGTGAGGTTGCATATTTTGCCGGCCAGCCGATTTTCTAAATGCGAAGGGAAAATGGGAAAAATGTGTCGATGCGTATGGCCGAAACCCAGCGACAGGCTGTTGACAGCTGTTGGTTGGCCAAATGTTGTCGCCGCACTCGAATATTAAATTTATGTGAAGTGACACTTTGCCTAAGCATATTTGCATATATTTTGCATAATTTGCACCGCCTGCCGTCCGTCGAAAGTATTATTATTATTATTGTTGCTGTTGTCGTACTCCCAGCTCTGCATTTATTTTTATGATCGCATTTTCACATCGCAATACTAATAGCGCCGGATTAATTATACCAGCTCCTGGTTCCCCGCTACTCACCCAGATTCTCCACCTGGCAGGGCAGGACGAGCGTGTCCCCGACGACGGCGCGGTAGGTGTGTCCGCGGGACAGGAAGCGGGGCAGGGAGGCGGTCAGCGTGGAGGGGGCCACCGCCGACTGCTGCACGTTGCTCATCGAGCGGCCGTTGCTGCCTGGAAATAGAAAATGGGAAATCGGAAAGCGGGTTAGCTGGCGGCTCTACACGGGAAACAAACATATCAGTATCTGGTGGTCTGTGGCATAGAAAGCTAAACTTATTGTGCCGCAAATTAATTAGAGTTCCCACCATATCAGTAACACAAAGCCAAATGCAACTATCTAACTACATAAGTCAGTCACAATAACCTTTACTCAATTATTGGGCAAAACCTGATTTAATTACAAATATTCCTGGCTGATTTTTAAACAATTGATTTGTCAAATTATTTTCGCAATTTAATTGGCTGTTGTTTTCAGCACTTGATTTCGCTAATTAGCAAATGCACCGGCGTAACCATGATACACAAATACCAGATAAAATAAATTATAATTAAGAGTTGGCTGTATTTCATGTACTTAATTGTCTTATAAATCAAACACTATTTTTTTCTTTCGATTGTGTCATTTTTAAGTGTGATTTAAAGTCCAAATAAATGTGACAAGCCACATACACTTATTCATATTTTATTGAGATATTGGCTTTGAATTATAACAAAGTTTTCTGTTCTCTTAATACCCAGCACTAATATTTCTTTGAGTGCACATACACTCTTTGTTTAGAGGGCCCGTCTATCGATGGCAATTTGTTTCCATCTGAATGGGTTTCAATTAGCATAAAAATGTAGCAGCGGGTCCTTCGCGCTTACGCCGAGACCCCAGGACTCCCAGGATGGCAATAAACGCGCAGTACGCACATACCGGAACGTTAGCGCGTTATGTGAGGGGGAGTATATTCGTCCTTCGTCCTTCGTCCTGGCCCCACTGACACGGCTCGGTGTTCGCTGCTCGGTGCGTGTGACCCGTCAGAGTGTGTTAACGCACTCGCCGTGCCCTCGGGGGCATCGTTTCTGTCCTGTTCGGTCCTGTCCAGTGTCCGTGTGGCAACATGGCCAACGTGAAAATTGCTGTCGCCCAGCAGCAGCTTAAAGCCAATTTCTATGGCGGCGGGAAAAACCATCTGACCCAGGCCTTTGGCGACAAATGAGCGCAGCGGAGCGTAACAAATGTTCAGCAAGGCTAAATGCAGTTCAAGAGCAGGTCCTGCGCGGCAACAGGACGACACCAACGCAGCGTAACAAATTTGATTACAGGAACTGCAGGCAAGGAGGACTCCGACTCCTCCCTAGTCCAAAAGACGCCCCAAGGAGACGCCTGATGGCGAAAAGAAAACGGCAACATCAGCAAACAGGCCAAAAGTCTTTACTTTTCCAAAACCACCCACTGCACTTTTCCGTTTTGTGTGTCTGTGCCCGGTCGTTTTATCTTTTACGATACCCCTGGACACGGCCATCTGCCGCCCCCTTTGACCCACCGAACCACCCACGAAACACCCACCTGTCTGCTCTTAGCCGCCCCCTTCTTAAGAGACACTTTTACAGGTCCTTAGCGCCCAGCGGACATAAAAGGACATTTTCGCAGATCATCATTTTACGGGGTAGCGACGAAGGCGAGGGGTGGGGCGGTCAGAGGACAAAGGAAACGGGCGAAAATTGGTCAGGCTTTAATGCTGGACATGGCCCGTGCGAATTTGCCGACCCTCAGATTTTATATTGTCTCGGCACAAAAGCGCACGCCCGTGTGAAATTGCACAAATTTTGCAGTCAAATGAACTTTAAGACGCACAGGAGTAATAAAGTGAGGGAGTAGTAAAACCGAATGAAAGATACTCAGTACTAACTGCTGTAAAACACTTAGCTGGAAGATGAAAATAACCTCCTTTTTGTACTAGATAATTTTTTAAAATCTCTTTTAAATGTCAAAATATGTACCTAAAAGTATGCATTGGAAGAAAGAAGAAGAAAGAAAGAAATTGATATCGCTTATGGATTAAAAATATATTGTTGCATACTTTTAGACATCTGATTTGAGATTTCTTAAGCTCCAATGTTTTTGGGTTTAAATATAGACAGGGCTAACTCTTTAATCGACCCTCGAACCCCAAGACAGCACCCTCTACAAAGTACAAAAGTGTCGAAACGGGCCCTGGAGGAGCACTTTAAATCTCTTTTATTTTCAGGACACTCCCGAGTTTCTCCACCGCCTGTCGAAATACGAGCCGACCCCTGCGTTAATATCTCGGCATGCATAAATATGTCTGGGCTTTGCAGTCGACGCGATATGCACCTCGTCCCCTTTTAAGGGGCATGCCGAAATTAGAGTTTTGCATATGAATTTCTCGGGTAGCCACCTCCTTTTGGCCGTGCGCCTTTCGCCCCTGGCTGCCGGTCATTCGGGCCACAAACGACCCAAGTGGCACATGTCGGGGCCCCAGCACATATTTTTCAAATGACCAAAAATGCAGTTGGCCTTAAATTGCATGCATGAAATGCATTAAACATGCAAACCACTTCGCACCGAGAAGGCCGAATGGCAGGCGGGTGATTTGTGTGAGTTGTTGTGTGCGTAAGCCTTTTTCGGGGGGGCGGGGCTGCAGGATGGCCAAAATGTGTGGGCGGGGCATAGGCGCATTAAACAATTTTAAAGTGGTTTTCAACTATGCACGAAATTTCATTAAAACTGAGCAAAGCTGGGCGAAACAGGGAGCGAGGCTCCGATGGAAAGGCAAACTTTATTGCTGTCTCTCGACGAGAAAATCTGTAATTTTGCACCGGTCCAAAATGTGGATGCTGGGAAAATTCTTAAACAGAAATTAGATTTAAAAGGATTACCACATAAAACAAATAATAGTAGAAGATTTTCAAAAAATGCAAATTAAATGAGACATTATAATTTCATTACAGCCTTTTGAATACATTTTTTAGACTACAATATTTATGCTAAATATTAAAACGGCTGAATATGAATTATTTCAAGTCCTTTTCGCTGTGTAAAAAATTTCTTCAAGCCCTGAAACTTGGCGAAAGGAGGAGATCTACCCTGAACTAAGCTTTTAGTCCATCAAAATAATGACTAGAGCTGAGTGCTATGAAGCTGCAATCTCTGTTTCTCCCTGTGCTCCACTTAAATTCGAGCTGAAATTTAAGAGTTCTTAAATTTACACTCTCCACTGACTCACGTAGCTAGTCGCGTGCGTTGCGGGGAACGCAAAAACTTTCGCCACTTCCGCGCCGAACGAACACTTTCTCTCTGTCCGTGCTGAAAAATGAGCTCGAATGCGTTTTGTCCTCGCTGTCGCGGAAACTGTGTCACATGAGTCCATGAGTCCACCGTACAGTGCGCACTCGCACTGACGCACACTCCTGCACACCTACACGTTTGCAGTCCAACCCCCGCAAATACACTCGCATGCCGAGCACTTACATCAAAAATGCATACAACATTGCAGCTGCACCGCACAATAAACTCGATTTCGAAACAGACTTCAAGCTCGACCATGTGATACCTATTGTCTGTTGACAACGTCACTGCTTCAACGACAATGCAGTGGATATGCGATCCCCTTTCCATGCCGATTGATTTCCACCTGCCAGCGAGTGAGCGGTGACATGCTCAGCATTTCGCAGCGAAAGTGGTGCGAAAAGCACAGTTTGTTGCTTAAACAATTTATCTCGTTCTTAGCAGCTGCCGACAAAAGGAGTGCAGAGCATTGATGCCATAAATAGCGACACTGCTTGCAGGGGAATGCACTGAAAAAAGTACACGCATGCTTATGATTTAGTATTTACGATTTCATTTCCAAGTTGCCTATCATTCAAATATACATAGCTGTGAGGGCTTAACAATTGATTCGTTATTAAACGTTTAAAGTCGAATCTAACAGTTTTTATTTTTATACAAGGAATAGTATTGTAAGGTCAACGTTGAACTGGTTCTAGCTGGACTAGAATTTCTTCTTGAAAATATAGTGCTAGTGACTGATTGAGAAATTCTTCTCCCTGTTCCATATCTCCCGTTCTCAGCCCGTTCTGGCCCCCTCACCAGGTAATGGCGGTTGAGCTCCGCGAGCAGCGGCGACTGCGGCATTTGCGCCTGCTTTTGTAAACGAAGCGCATTGGCATACTTTCGCCGGAGGCCTCTGTTCCCATCCCATATCCCAGTCGTATCTGTTCAGTTCTGTTCGGATTCTGTTTCAGCTTCAGTTCCAGTTGCAGTTTCAGTTTCTGTGGCCGCGAGCTGGGAGCAAAGGAAGAGAAGAGCTCGCCACCCCAGTTGAATCGATTCGATGCGAGGCATTTCAAATTGTTTTGCCGAAATCTGGAGCTGCATCTCCTCGCTGCTCTGCACTTTCTGCGGCCGCAGCAATAGTTTTAGTTTCAGTTGCAGCAGCACTTTCGTGCGATTCGAATTGCGATTCGAATTGTTTTGCGCCGGCAAGCGACATGGCGGTTCACAATGAGGAGCAGAGCAGCTGGAAACGCTGTCACCGGCGACTGATATATGCATGCACTCCATTTCCCAGTCAGCGCACTAAATTTGTTGCATTATTTTCGGCGGACACAGAGCCCGCACATGCAGCGTTTTCTCATTTCCGTTGCGTGGTTGCAGCTTCCATGGCAACTTGGCTTTGCTTTCGGTCCTGCGGTTCCGCTTACACGCCATAGCATTTTTCCCACGATTCTGCTGGCAAAAGTGCTCGTCGAGCTAAACCAGAGGCGGACTTGGGAATTTTTCGGAGCTCAAAGAACAGAAAAACGTTTGGAAAACTAAATTAAATAGAGTTTAGTTTTTAAACAAGAAGAAAATAATTTTTATTAAAATTTATTCATCTCTAAAAAGAGATAATGAGATAATGTCGTCTTGATTTCAAGAACATTTATTCTCAAATCAATGGGAAGTAGAATATTTGATCCCAACTCTTTTTCTTTCTAAGTTACACCAACTCTTACAAATCCTTTAAGCTGTTTTTTAATAATTTATTAAATAAAATAAAAATTAATATCTAACTTAGTATTTTTTCCACTTTCTCTCTCAGGGTAAGTAGTTCCGCCCCTGGCAGCAGTGTAAGTTGCAGCAAAAGCAATACCTGCAACAGCAGCCACACTTTGTTTCATTAAAACTTTCGCCACGTGTCGTGGCTACATGTGTGCTGGGTGTGTTGGTGCTTGTGTGCTGGGTATCGCAGTGTTTGTATATGATCAGCATCTTTGCTTGTTTTGCCATTTGTTTAGTGTTTACTCGCCACCTGCCACGCCCCCACTCGCTAGTTCCACCTGCCACCGCCCCCTGACGTGCTATCTGCATTTCAATGCATTTTAAAATATGCATAGCGAGGGGTAAGGAGGAAAGCCAAGAAAAACTAACCAAAAACGAAGCGAGGAGCAAATATTTTAGTTTACTGGGGGAATGTTCATTACATTTTTCCTTTTTTTTTGCCTCTGTTTTTGTTTTTTTTTCTTGTTTCTGGCAGCTTCTTGGCGAGGAGTTGGCTTGTTAGCCGAGATTTCCATGCATATGGAGCCGAGAGCCGCGGGATACGTTGCCACACCTGCCGGGAAAATCCGGATCCCAGATCCCAGAACCCAAAACCCAGAACCCGACTCCCACAGCATATTGCATTTTCCGTTGTTTTACCTTGTTGCATATTTAATGCATGCAAATTATTTACGGTGTCGACTCTTAGCCCGCGGTGCAATGTTGTTTTTAAAGCGCAGCTAGCTGCGGCCAATTCATTTTTATTGCCTGCAATTTTGGGCCCACCCTGGCCATTAGGTGATGCTGTTACCCCAACTTCGCTGCCAGTAAGCTCTAGTGACTTGGCTGACTTCGGAGTCGTAAGTGCATTTATCAAAATCCTCTTTTGAGAAGGGCCACGACAGGGGGAAAGCGGAAAAGTGCACGTCAACGACAGAGGCGTGGAAAACGTGCCACGGACCTGCTACGTCGGCACAGCAATTTCCCAGCAATTTCGCAGAAAAAATGACAAAAAGCGTACGAGTGAAATGTCATTCAAGCAGCGAATGCCATTTACCCGAAGCCCCAACCCCAACCCCGAAACCCAACCTCGAAACCCAAACCCCAACCCAAAAGCCATCGGCTTCCATCAGCCAGGTGGAGAAGTCCTGCCATTTGACACCCGAAATATGCAAATGCTGTCAGCTTTCCTGCGTTGCTTTTCCCTCGTTACTTCCGCTTTTCCACCTACTTTTCCCCACACATCCCACTATCCGCCATCCGCCGATGATGCACCGATGGTGGGCGTGAACTCGTCAAGCTTTCGCGCTTGTCGATAGTCAATCTATTCATCTTTCTAACTGGTTTCACATGTGCTACCAGAGCTGCCAAGCTGCCACACATTTTCCAGCTCATCCCCGCCCATCGGGATTTGCTGTGGGGGCGTAGGGGCGTGGGGGCGTGGCCGCTGTCAGAATCGAGCTTGACTTTTATGCACATATCATTTGCATAACATTATTTGAGCAGAGTTCGCATTAAATTCTGAAATGCCAAATAAATCCGCAAGCGAAATGCTATTTTTTCGAGCTATTTTCGTTTACGTTTGCACTTAGCATGCACTGCCAAACAGCGAGGACTCGCTGAGTCCTGAGTCCTGCGATTCCTCCGCTTCCTCCTCTGCTGCTGCTGACAGTTTTCTCAATTTGCATTTCCAGTTGCAGTTCCATTTGAGCTTGACTTCCAGTTCGAGTTCGAGCTGAGCCACGTTTGATTTACGCTTGTTGACGCTGCACTTGGCGTATGCGTAATAAGCGTGTGAGCACTGACTCGCCTCTTCACATTCCGAATGCCGAATGGGAATGGGTATGGATGGGATGGGAGTGCGGATAAGGATGGTGCTCGAAAGAGGCGTCGTAAATTGTTTTATTGCCTTGTCATGCTCGAACATCCAGGCAGCTTCTTATATAGCTTATAGCCCGGCCATAAACTTATTATGAATTCCTGTTATTTATTTGGCAATTTATATTTCATGCACATTGGCAACCCCTTTAAATTAAATAATAAAAACAATACTCCCGTTAGCCCCGTTAGCCCCGTCGTTCGCTGAGCCAGCAAAAAGAAAGAGCAAGGAAAATAGCAAAGGATCTGAAGAAAAGAATCCTTTCGCATAATATACGTACATATGTACGTTAGGGCACAAGGCAGATAACTCGGGCGCTATAAAAATATTAAAGCCAGCACAAACGTGTCGACTTGACTGGGTAGTTATGGTTTTTAGAAAATATCGGGAAATGCTGGAAATAGCTAGAGAAACACGCGCACAGCCGCACGCACATGTTCGCCTAATAAGCGAGGGAAGTGGGGAAAAACAAGCCATATTTCTACCACAAGGACACATCCACATCCGCATCCTCAGCCGTAAATCAAACTTCTCAATAGACAGAAATGTCTGCGGTTATATATTGACAGGAATTTGCACTAATATTTTACACACACAGCAAAGAGCGGAACTCCAGCCAAAGTTCTTTGGGCTTTCGAAAAGCGGAAGAAGGACCCGGGAAAAAAGAAACGGATGCCCACACGGCGTATGAGTAATGACGCCGGCTTACGGCCCTCGTGCACCGAGCTAATTTGAATTTTAAGGCCATTTGCTAGCACCACTCCAATTTCAATTGCTCGGAAAACGGAAAGCTTCGACACTCGAGTCGTCGCTGCGGTGGCCATTAATTTGCAACGCCTCAAAATTGTTTACGAAACATTAAGCAATTGCAGTGCCAGCGAAAAAATGGCATTAAATATACAACATAGTTGCCCTCGGAGTTAGAGGCGTCGCGAGTGGGTGGCGTAAGATATCACATTAAGAATTTAAATTAATTAAATTAAAATGCGTTCGTTCTCGTTCGTTGTTGTTTCTGCGGCTTTTGGCCAACCGAGCGACCGAGCGACCAGGACCAAGGACCAAGGACCGACGTACCGAGCAGCTTCTCGCTTTTGCTCGTCCTGTTCCTGTGCGGTTTCCACGGAGCCCGGGACGGAGGTTTGTTAAAGCTGCCGCAAGATTTGCATAAAGTATAATGGCCATCTTCCTGGTCCTAGCAAAGGACGACGAAAAAGGGGGAAGGCGGGTAGAGGGGACGGTACCCACCCCCAGGATCCACGATGAAAAAACCAACCGAGCGTGGCCATTCAATTTTCATTTTTTCTCTGGCCCCGTCGTCTTTGAACTTTTCACATTTCTCGTTTTTTGGCTGTCGTGGAGCATTTGTACTCGGACTTTTTTGCACAAGACATTTCCGCGCTGCATGTCCAGTTCCTGTCCAAAGCTTTTGGTAGTCGGTAGTTGGAAGTTGGTAGATGGTAGCTGCTTTCGATGCTTCTGGCCTTCTACTTCTACCCATCGTACCGTTTTATGGCTCGCTCGATTTCTCTTTGGCTTGCCTGATTTTTCCCAGCCATCGCCTTTTCCTTTGCTTCCTGGCCCCGCCAATGTCTGGAGCAGCGAGGAGAAATTTCAATTTGATTTTGCTCCGACGATCGTTTTGTTTTATTTCCTGTAGATATCTGCAATTTCGTGTATCAGATTTGCTCCCTTTACAAGCAGGGCCCAATAAAAATTGACTTCACTCGCTTCCGCCGCCGCCATCGAAAGTTGAGCATTTAAGCTGCCGCCTCTTCGCGCTGTTAAACGAACTGATAAATTTAATGCTCCGTTATGGCCGGTCCTTCGAACTAAAGACCAAAGAGCCCACAGGGCTTCGGTTATTACCCACCTAAAATCCGGGCGTCTCCCGTGTTTTTTTTGGTCGAAACCTTAGAGGCGAGTGTGCGGCGGCTTAACTTACAAATTGCTTTTAATTACCGCCTCCGAAGAGGTTGGTAGAAAGGAAGCTTAGCTAAGCAAAGGTGAGTGGCTTTGGCCTTGCGATCAAATCGAAGTTCCCCTCCAGCGGGACAAAGTGCTCGCTGCATTTTATTTCCAGTCAGCTGGCCGTGGAAAGTTTTATTCAGCAAATAGCCCGAAGTGCCAAAACTTGGGCAAATTCATTCAGCACACAGAAACACATCCACTACGTTTATGCGTGCTCTTCATGAATTCTAGAACTTATAAAATCTAAGTTGCATTTAATGCAAGAGTAACATTGTGTTTTTTTAACAGTTAAATATTTATTTCAAGTTTAAATAAGTATCATATGTACAAAACTAAATTTTCAATGGGTTATGTTCGCGTTTTGAGAACCTAATTCTGTCTTGTTATGATTTCTAGACTGGAATCCTTGGCCAATTAATACCATTTAAATTTATTAAAAACTAAAAAAATGGAAAAATCTTTTCGGCATAATTTCGCCATATGCCCTCCGCATAAACGTGGCCAAAAGTCGAGGCGGCGTCCATGTTGGCGAACGACCTTTGTCTTTCGGCCCGCCTCATATTTGTGTTAACTGTTTGCCCAGGCGAGTGTGTTCTTTGAGGCCAAAATGCAAATGTTTGGCCGCCTCGCAAATCCTATTATTTTATTATGAGGGTCAGCCGAGTGTCGTCGGGCGCAATATTGTTAATATGAAGAGCAAACAAGGGCCCGTCGCCGCCCTCCTTCCGCCAAAAGAAGGCCTTTGTGGCCGTAAACATTCTGGATATCTTCTGATAACTTTCGCCGGTCATATAATAAATATATTATACCCCAAAAATGTTCGCATAATTTGAGGCGCCTAATCGGATTCGACTTGATAAGCCGACAGCATCCGTTTAAAGAGCTTTGGCCCCGCCGCATTTTCACTATTAGTCGGGATAATTACGTGCATTTAATCACAACGGGAAAGCGGTTTAGAAAAACCAAATCCCCGTCCCCATTTTAGCCATTTTCGCCATGTGAGTGTGCCGTTGGCCAATTTTCAGTTTCAGCTAACTAATGTTTGTCTGTTACTTTGCATTGCGCTTATTTCTGCTCATTTATTTAACAGTGTTTCCTCTGTCTGTGATTGCTGTTTCCCGTCCCTTGTTTGCCCAGCGGTCGACTGTTCTCTGTTTTCTGTTTTCCGTTTTTCTGAATTCTTTTAGAGTTGCAGGACGAGCGGAGCGGGGAGTTTGAAAATAAATTAAACGGGATAATTTGTGGTGCGTTTGTTAGCAAAATGTTAATGAGGTCGGTTTGGTCTGGGTCTCTTTCCCCATATATAGGTGGGTATAGGATTTCCCCTACCCCACCCCAACTGCCCGACATGGTGACACTGCGAAAGATAAAGCCAAAGCCCGGGGAACCGAACAAACATTTAGCAATGTCAAGCTGGAGGGGGCAGTAAATTTCAATTTGCTGGCAGGACCAAGAGCATCATTTAGATTGTTTAAATACCAGCAAAAGTGAGGCTGGGAAGGGGAGGAGGGGGCAACTCAAACTCAAAGGCAAATGGAAATGCATCCACACGCAGCCAGACAAATTGGGCAACAGTTTTTCAGATCCTGGCTTGGCTTTTGCAAGGAGCCAAGGAGCAGAGGAGAGGGCCGGGCCGGTTGTCCTGGTTGCTTGTGGTTTCATTTGCTGGGCATAAATCAAGCAGAAACTGCAGGACAACCCAGACAATCTGTCACCCCCGCAGAGCTCATAGGTCCCCTACAATTTTAAAGATAAACACTGCCCAGACTTCTGCGTGTGTCTCTCTGGCCCGAAGTTATTTCATATTTAAGCCAAATTTAATGGCCATGTCCAGCCTGTCCAGCCTGTCCAACACTGGACAGGACTCAGACTCTTCAGACTTTCGAGGCTGAGGGGAAGTCAAATCCCTGCTTATGTATGCATGAATTTATATCCCAGTGCCTTTTGCTCTGTCTGGTATTTTTCCCTGGTCGCCGGCCTGCATATTTGCCAATCAATTATGTATGGGGCCCCATTGGATTTTGATATGTGTCAATGCACTGCTTCCTCTAGACTTTTCCCAAGTGATGAAGGTAGCAGGACCCTCTTCTAATTACTTTAATTTAGAGCCTCGAAGGGAGTGCGCTCGATAATGGGCCGCAATTCAATGGGAATTCCGAATCAAAGTCATTGCAACTGGGTCGAACAGCTGTGTGAGTTTGCCGACTTGAGAGTTATCGGCGGCCAAGTGGGGGCCAAGCAAATGTTGTCTGCGCCGGAAACGGAAACAAGCTGTGCACACGAGTGGAGGCGGCCAAAAGGAAGTAAGCCAGCCAGCCCTTCTGCCTTTCAGCCAGATCCTCAGAGCCAGAGATTGTCGTTGCCGGCACAGTTAGTCAGCAAGTCGTTGCAGCAAATGGGGCGAACAGAAGGAAAAAAGGCAGCCAGGAATAATCCTGCGGCAGCAGACGGAATGCTGCTTGGTTGACTCGATATTTCGCTGGCCAGGGACGAGAAGGAGGACTCCTTGCCTCGTTTCTCAGACTCACATGTGCCAGGCATTCGAGTGTAGTTTGCTTTTAATTCAGCATGGAAAATGAAATTGAAAACTGTGCCAAATGTGTGCACACAGACACAGACCACCGCATTGGCGCGCTCAAACAGACAAACTTACTTCACTGGGCCCTGGGAATAGAAACAAGTCCTTTAAATTAAAGACCACTTTCGATTATAACAAGAGCCAGGAACTAAATATTTTTTGATATAATTTAATAACTGAAATGAGAGTGGCGCAAGTTCAGAGACTCTCTGCATTTTATAAAAATAATTCTTACAGACACTAGGCTTATATCCAATCTTAAGCAATTTAATGGGGATTTATAATTATAAAAGTATATAAAAATGTTTTTCAGTGCACAGCTGAAGACGTCTCCCTGCCAAAGTGACATGTAATAAATTTTATTGATTTTCGCTTTAGCCAGGAGACGGCCGGCGCTCGCTGAGCTGCGGCTTTAATGCATTTTTAAGACTTTAATATTGCGGTCGGACTGGGAATGGGAATGGCACTGAGGCTGTCGGGGCGATGAGCTGGCAATTATAATTGAATTAGAAATGCCAATCTCGGCCCGAGTTTGTGCCGCTGCATTGAGTGGATTTGGATGGAAATGGAATCTGTGTGCCCATGTCGGGGATGCATTTGCGATTAGTTTGCCGGGGTTGCTCTGCTCAGCAGTTTGCTTGAAAATAGTTGGAGAAACCAGCTGCAGCCCCCTGCAGTTCTGCATTTTTCATGCATCGGCTGTCACACACACTGATCATCCGGAGCGACATGCCAGTGTATCTCGGTCTGAATTTATTGCATTTTTAATCAGTCGGCTCAGTCGATTCAGTCGTTTCAGTTCGGCTGCCAAACGAGAGGGCGTTTACCATTTTATTCCGTGTTTTTAAATTCAGCTTGCACAACACAAGGTTAAACAATAAACGCCCCATTAATAAATAACATCGACTGCCACTGTTTGCTTTGCTCTTTTTGCGCAATTTATGTTTACCCATTGTTTTTCAGGACTCGTCTGTCTGTCCGTCCAGAACTCACCTGCAAATAAATAAAACACAAAACGAATGAGCAAAGGTTTGCTATTGTAAAAATAAGTAATTAATTAAATGTAGTGTCCTGTTGCAGCGCTAACAAGATAAGTAAACCGCATTGTATTGGCAAGAGCAATGTTGTGTTTTCTCTTTTCTCTGCATACAATTTTCATTCGCAATTTTCCATTTCTAGGAACTTTAATCGTGCCAGTAAACTGGTAATTTCAGTCGGCGACTTATCTGATAAAATATGAGTGGTTAACATGCACATCTAATTTGGAGAAAGGAAAAATTATAATATATTGTTGTCGTAGCCGCTTTTTGCTGATTCCCCTATGCGATTGTTAGTGCTGCCTTTTAGTTTTTATTTTGTATTTTTTCTCTGCAGCCGGGCTAATGTGTGTGCCTCATTTATCAAAGAGCAAAATGCCGCGCTTGTTTGCCGTCAAAGGGTTGAGGAACGTCCTTCGGCTTAGCCACCCCACTACCCCCCATCCCACTCAACCACCCAACCCCTCTGTTATGTGCGTGTAGGGCACATGAAAAATCCTGCGGCTAATAAGTGACACGCGTCGATTAATAAAACTGTACGAGGCGTACAAGGCTTCCTCCCACCGGGGGGCGTGGTCTTCCCCAGGGGCGAGTGGATGGAATGGAATGCCACTGCGTGTGTCGTACATTAAAGGGCCATGTCACAGTCAACGATTATGCAAAGCAGCCAACCGATCTTGGATAAGCCCAAGACCCTGCGAAGGACTTTCCGTCCCTCGGGGACGTTTACGTGGCTCGGCGTTAATAGCTCCCAAGGATTCCAGATGACCCCATGAATAACTCGACCTTTTCGACTCGGATCTTTACTATCTCTGATCCTTCAACCTTTAAAGATATTTCTCCGCAATCATTAAGGAACACAACTTGAAACAATTTTTATTTATTTATTTATTTATTTATTTCCAAAAATTAGCAAATATCTGCCAATATAAACCTAACTCCTACCTCCGCCCGAGTAAAGGAGTTTTTTTTTAATGATATGCTGATATGATTTCATTATTAACTTCCCAGAGTTCATAAACAAACCGTATTAAAGCCGAGGCAATGCAAGAATTTACATAATTCTTAAAGTGTGACGCTATTACAGATTACTTCGCCCAGCGAACCAATGGAGTTCGCATTTCGCTTTCGCCCAAGCATGTGGAGAGTAAATCAAATTTTAAAATATGCCAACAGCAAAAATATGAAATCAAAATCCATTCAATTTCCATTTGAGGGCGGGGAGGTCCTGTGGCTCCTTCGTTCATTTTCTTTTTTCCCGTGGCCCGTATGGAAATGAGTGTGTTCTGGATTCTTCTCGGTTATTGCTCTTCGTTATTTTGTGAGCGGTAGAAAAACAGATGCAAATCAACAAGCTGCCAGCCAGATAAGGCAAAAACAAGTGTCTCCTTTGCGTCCTGCGTCTCCTGGCCATCCATCTATCCATCTTTTCCAGCCACCCACCCATATTTGAGTCCCTGCTCTCTGGCATATCGCCCGTATTTACAATCCGTATGCAGAGATGAATGATGCTGCCAATGAGCGTGTGTGTCTCGGATGTGTTTTGACAGCATTTTGCTATTAACTTGCTATTCCTCGCCAGATATTTGTTTTTCTTTTCACTTCGTCCGGGTGACATGTCGGCTGCTCTCCATGAAACAGGGAAGCAGGGACTGGGAATCGAAATGGACTTGGGCTGGTATTTGATAAGCCGTCGTCTGAGCTAAATGACTACCCCGGGGTCGAGCAGATCTCCGGATAAGTGATTTATGCATTATGTGTCTATCGTTATGGACATAAATCGTATTAAGATTGCCCATCCCGATCCGTTTGTCTCATTACCGTCCGCCACCATCCCCCCGATGAGGCAGGACTCCCTTATCCCATGCCCTCAGCTCCTTTTGAAGTTTACACCTGCGGCATCTCAGACTCTCCTCGAAAGCTGAAAACTGAAAACAAAAGCAGCTTTGTTTGCCAACCTTCGGCAGAGTTGTTTGGGTGGCGTTCTTTTTTTATTCCTTATTTCTTCCTAACGAGAAACTTCAATATTGTCCCTTCTGCCCAGCACCGAACACAGAGAGCGAGCTAGAAAGAAGGCAAGACAAATATTAACCCGGGGCTATTCATTAAACAGTCCTTTGCTCATATGTTTTGCTTTCGCCTGCCACTCTGTGTCCTTTCATTAAACAAGCCAGCCTCCACTCTCCACATCCACATCCACCCGAGCTTCTCCCTCCGGCAGCCACTTGAAGCGCTCATTGTTTGCACTTGATGATGCCGGGTTGACAGCCACGCCCACGTCAAAGCCAACGCCCCCGCCCCCATCGGTACTCCAACGAGTTGCAGACATTTATGGCCATATTGCCGGGCATCTTCGACAGCACCTGCTGCTTGGAGGGAGTCGGAGGCAGTGCACTTGGGAAAATTGTTGCAAAAGTAAGGAAAGTAATGAAGTATCATTATACAGAATTAAAATTAAAGAGGAAACTGTTCTTCAATCAGAAAAAGCTAGAATCGGCAGCCAAATGTACAGAGGCGTAGTATTGCATTAAATGTAAAATCAATCAATACATTTTTAATTAACAACAAATACAATCTATTTACTTAGCTAGTAACTAAACTTGAATATATTAAAAATTGAATTAAATACAGTTAACAAAATTCCTAAAATGGCACCATATCATCAATTCTAGCTTTTGTTTTTCCCTCTGTGTTTCAGCTTGGTTATGGAACTTGGCAAACGGGACTTGATTTCTCATTTCAATTTCGGCACTTCTGGGCTGTCGGATTTAATACATATCCCTCTTCGCTGGCACATTCTCGCTTCTCGCATTCCCGTTTCTCTGTGGCTCAGCGGCTTTTCACCGCTTTTGCCATTGTCTCCGCTGACAGCAGCTGGTCTCCTCGTCCTCGTCGTCGTCGTCTGGCGGCAGGAATTGTACATTAAAAAGCTTAACGATGGCGCGCTCAGTTGTCCTTGTCATTAGGTCCTTGGCTGCCCCCTGTTTTCCCGGCACAGGACACGCGGGAACACCCCCAGTCAGCCGTTTTGACCGTCTGAGTGGCATAAAACGCACCTGATGTGCAAAAACTGCTTAATTGAAAACATAAGCTTCTATAATTTCGTTCGCCCGGCCACGCGGTGTCAAAGAACTCAATTTAAATATTCTAATTTATGCGCCTGCATATTAAAAGGCACGATCACGTAGCCAGGACCTCCATCTCCCACCATCCATCCAGTCATCCACTCGAGAGGACTGCCAACTGTCTGATGGCCACTTCTTCTGGCTCCCCGTCTGTTGTCTGCAATTAAAAGCGCTTAAATCAATAAGCCCACACAGTCGACGTTCCATTTCTCATTTGGCCAGAACGTGTTGGCCCTTAGTATGCAAAGCACAGACGGCGGCGGCTAATGGATCCGTCATCCTCCTTGGCGACATCCTTCTGACTTATCGCCTGGAATTTTCTGTAACCGATTGCCGGCAGGCGCGAAACAGTCCCAGCGGCCTTGTTGCGATATTGTGATTGGCATCCCGAGACTTTTGCTCCTGCTTTCAGCTTCCTGCTCCTGATCCCTGCTCCTGGCATCGCAGTCATATCACAATGGCAACTTTGGCTCCCGTTTGCCGGCTTATCAATGTCGCTGCTTCGAATCTGCCAGCGCGACAAATTCGCGCGTTATCTCAATCTTGGCAGCAGCAGCCCCAATCTCACCTGGCACTTCCCAGCTTTTCGAAGGGAAAATATGGCTGGCTGACAGGGTTGTCAAGTTTTCTGGTGGTTGTACTTGGGTACATTTACAATGCAAGGTACATTTCGAAATGGGAATTTTTCCAGTATTTATTTGAAAACGAGAAGTGCAACATTAAATATTATTATATATATTTATAAAATATTTTCAAACCACTTAAGATTCGTAACATTTTCTCCTAATGGCTATGCTATCATATTTTCTGAGGTACATTGAGGTACCCTTGACTTCTCCGATAAGGGGGTGGATGGGTGATTGAGCGCTGCTGGGGTGGTCTTCATTATTTCTTTTCACGCAACCGTTTCTCGGTTTTTGCGGTAATGGAGGGTGGGTGGGTGAGAAATGAAAGTAGAACGATGCCAGCGAAACTTCATCCTCCTGCAGTCATTCATTCCCCCGGCTGAGAGGTCCACCATTGTTGCTGCTCGTAATTTATCTACCGCTTTTGTCTACCGCCGGCGTCTCAGTGTCACCCGTTTCTGGGTTCTGCGGTCTTCGGCGACATTCCTGGGGCACAAAACCCCCTTCCATCCCCCACCAAATGGAAAATCTCGGCGCAGTGCTTAGCATCTCAATTCGGTTTTGGTTGGGTGGCTCGGCTGCTATCTGTGGGCCGATAATAAAAATACCACCGCCAAGGTCCCAGGGGTGTGACAACTTCCAGCTTTGATTTTTCCTTGTTTCGCTTTCTCTTTTTCCTTTCCCTCTATATACAAGACACGAGTGTCTTATCAGCAGTCGCAACTGCCGCCCCAAGAAGTATGCAATGCTAAATTATGTCAATAAGTAAATGAATTTCGGCTAAATTCAGATTTTAATATCAGCCGTGGACTGGGAAATCTCGCAGGATTCTCATTTTCCTCGGCCTCTTCACTTATTCATATGGCTGAAAAATATACTCGCACACATGTGGGTTGTTTATTTGTCGTTTTGATGACGACATCTCTGGAAGGCGTACATATGCGGCCTGCCACGCCCACCACTTTGTACTTGATTTTAACAAAACTGTCTGTTTAAAGGAAACAAAGTGAAATTGTCTTCTTGGGGGGGCACAGCAAAAAAAAAGAAGGAAAAGCAAGAAACCCAAAATGCGATGTTCCTGGGAAATGTATTTAATATGCAAATCCTGTGTGTCCTTTGAGATGATTATGGGGCACATTATGTTCCGAGCAAGCACACGTAGAAGAAGGGGAGCAGGCACTTTTCCCAACGCACTCACAATTATCGATTCAAAAAGCCGCTTTCTGCTTTCCACTGACAAATGGTCGACTAATTTAAGCGAAATTAAAGAAGCTTTCAGCCCGTTCGCAGTTTAAACACGAACGAATCGAGCTGAAAATTAATATAGATGGGAATCGGAGTTGGTTTTCTCTCACTTTTTTTTGCTATTTTTGCTCTGGTGGATTTGTTTTGTGAGTGCCGCGCGGAACTTTTCCAATTTGTGCACCGAAAAAGGATAGATAAACAGAGACGCAGACATGGACATTAACTCTAACTCTAACTCCGACTCGAACTCTAGCCCAGACATGGGAAAACACTGGCCATGCACCTGGCCAGACACCCACATCCACATCCATATCCACTGACCTCTGCGGCCTCGTGGAAAGCCGGAAAAAACTAATCGAACCGAAATACTCGAAATGTTTGCCTGATTTCTCGAGAGTACACGCGCAGCTTGAAATTGCAATCATTGAACGGAATTATCCCTCCTTTCTCTTTGCCATGTTATTTTTCCGGCCATCCTGCGATCCGGAAACTTCAGCCAACTTGTCGGGGAAGAAAAAAAGGCTCCACTATGCCCGATAAATTAGCTCTTTAGAGTCCGAAGCCCCGAGCCCCGACGGACTGGGTGGTTAGTCTTTGCTTTGATTGCATTTAATTCGATTTAATACGTCTACGGTTGTTGCGGGCAAGAAAGTGTTTTCCGGACTTTCTGCTCCGAAGATGGATATTTTAATTCCGAGCAGTGAGTTCCATGATGACATTTGGCACAGCTATATACCGTTTTTTGTCTGGTCGGGTCCAGAGTTTAATTAAAATACAAATAGCGATTCTCTCACAATTATCCCTCTTTTCTCGGCTCCTTCTTTCACTCGGATTTTTGCGCATCTCTCAGCCTCGCGCCCTGATAATCTCCATCTAAATGATGGCAAAAAATTATGCTCGAACCCGGAAAATGGTTGAGGTTTTTCTTTTCGCCTCTCTCAATTTTCCCCGTTTCTTCCTAATTAAATGTGTGGCATTAGGTGGCGCATTTTGGCACCGAGCCCAGAGCTTCTGGTCACAGATTTGCGGCCAGCGATAAGGCCAAACGGAACATGTTCCCGCCGAGCAGATGATGTCAATGGTTAGGGGTTGGGGGGTCAGGCGGCTTGGCCAACGCTTTCAGCTGCCAATTTTCGCCGCCATTATTGAGGTTTTTCATACATTCCAGTGACCACTTCCGGCGATGCTGCAGCATCTTGTCTTGTGCGCCCTCTTCCTGTTCCGGTCCTTCGTCCTTCTTCATTTAATTTTTTATTTATTTCCCTTCTTTTCTCGCTGCTCTGTTTGTTTTGGCCTGGGCCACCAAAAAATAATTCTGCACGCCGCCATCGTACCGTCATTACGTCCGCTCCTTTTCCTCGGCGTTCCGGAGTCGTAAAGTAAATTTTTTAATTAGAGTCACGAGTAAAACAAACCAATTAGTAAAGCTGTCAGAGCAATCCTTTCGCCGCTCTCCTTCGGCCGGCCGTGTTGTATTTTTAATTTCTTGGCCATGTTTTGGCCGCAATTTACGCGTGCTGCCGCGTTGGTGGCGTGTGAATTATTGAGAGAGTAAATTAAGTGAAAAGGGCAAATTAAGGAGGTTCGAGGGGAGCTAGCCATGATTTTACGACCCAGAAGGGGGTAAGAGCCAGTCTGAATGATTTCGGATCTAAGTTCGGCGCATCAAGTGTCCGAGGTTCGAGGCTGCTCGAGACCCGAAATGTAGTTTTAATTAAATAGCACAATTGCCACTGCCTTTCGGGCACCTTTCATCCTTCGAGCAAAACTTCTGGCTCGCCATGTGCATGACTCATGGAGCGGAGCGAAATGAAACGAAAAGTGCGACGGACTTGGGGCTCGCAAAGTTTTGAACTTGGCCCCCCGTCGCTGCCACGGCTAGCAATAATACGGAAAAAAAAAAATAAGCATGAAAAACAAGGGAAATCAACAACAACAGCAACAAAAGGGGGAAAACCGAGGAGAAAACTAAGTTATTAGCACCAACTGTGCTCGGGCGATGGGCGTTCTGGTTGTTGTGGGTGTGGTCGCTGCACTTGTAGTTTATGTTTACTGCATTCTGTGTGCGGGCGTGCGGCAACAATTTTTGGGCCACCATCCCAGCCTCTGTCGTCATCCAGCCCAGTTGACAGTGACAGTATATGGTTTGGATAGAGGTGGAAAGAGTATTTGGATACTAAAAAACCAACTGATTTCCTAAAATAAACATAAAACATACTAATTTCAGTACTTCAACAAAAGAAAACATAATCCCAATCGATTTTTCTTTGATCGCTGTATCATTCTTGTGAACTTGCTTGCATACTGAATACTTCCATAGGAAAACGATGTATCTGTAAAACTAACGTTTCATAATATTATTATTTGGCACATCCCTAATAATACAATCATGTAGAAAGATAAACTTTAAGAACTTGTTTTCCCCCTTTGCCTCCTTCCGCCTGCGTAGAATTTATTATTTTTGCACTTTGTGGCAAAATATTTGCGGCTACTGGTATTAGCATTTTATTTTATTTGTACAAATGTTCTTCCGTATTTACTTTGGCCAAGTTTACCCAATTGTGTATCTGTTTGTCCAGCCATTGGGTTGGAGTCGAAGTAGGCGATGTCGATGGATATTGCCTTTGTTGGCGCCTCTGTAAACACACTCGACATGGCCGCCCCATGAAAGGTGAGTTGGAGGGGTGGGGGATAGGAAAAGGAAAGGGAGAGGGTCCCGAGCATTTTGGCAGAGCCGTGTCTTGGCACGCCAGCACCTGGTCAAACATACACTATACACACCCCCTGCGACCTGGACCTGGGCCTAATAAAAATAAATAGCCATATAAAAGCGAAACAAAACTCATGGCAACGCCCGACGATACAATAAAGCATATTATTTCAGCATTTATTTCCCCGGCTCCATCCTGGCAGCCATTTGGCAGTGCTAAAGTGTTTCGCCACTCGGCATCGGAATGTTGGCACCACTCCGCCGGCTAATGAGTGCAAGAGCTACGTGATTTACTCGGCAGCCCAGGATCCCGGGATCCCAGCATCCCCCAGTCACTCAGAGTGCATCTGAAAGGGCGTTTGTTTCCAGCTCATTAGAGTTCGCTGCCTCTGAATCTCCATTACCGGCAGATAATTCCTGAAAGGGACGGGGGGAAGGTGCTTGTAGTGTCTCCTCGCAACACAAATGCTTATTTATGCCCGAGATGGCTCGAGTCCTTGGCAAAGTCCTTGTCGGTTATTTACTCTGCAGGAGCACTCCACTCCACTCGAGTCGAATGCATCCGGCTGAGAGCTAGAGGAATCGAAATGTATTGATTTATGGCTGCAACTGAGCGAGTGGCAGGACGACAGCCCAAGGTGGAGACATTGGTGGAAAGTTTATCCTGCGACTGCGACGGCCACTGCCACTGCCACTACGACTGCGGCCAGCTGGAAGTTCAATCAAGTGAACTGTGGCTGGAGTTCGGTCATTGATAAGTCATAAGTTGCTCCCCTCCCCAGCACACAAAGCGCCCAAGTTGCGTCACAAAGTTTGTCAAAGTCAAACACAAAGTTTCCCGCTGGCCGGAAAATGCCAATGGCTCAGATA
This sequence comes from Drosophila lutescens, assembly GCA_037075285.1. Classification (NCBI taxonomy): domain Eukaryota; kingdom Metazoa; phylum Arthropoda; class Insecta; order Diptera; family Drosophilidae; genus Drosophila; species Drosophila lutescens. Next base: position 97,253 of record JBAMCF010000861.1, read on the forward strand.
TTAGCAGTGCATTAGTTGGCAGTGCATTATTAATGACCAGCTGCGCATTGATTTTTACACTTGCTCGCCTGACAGCTCTGTTTTTTCCGCCTTTCTCCGCTTTTGTTTTTCGTTTACCGCTCCATCAATATTAATTGAGTTGATTGAACGGATGAACACGAAAAGGCTTTCCGGTTCGGAATCGAATACCATTTGCACTCAGAAAAATGTCAATAAATTCTCCAAGAATTTTGAAAATATCCCAGATTTAGTTAAGGAAATTAAATTTAATGAACAACTGATGTTGGAACTTTCGACAAAATTACTTGTATGTAGTATGCCAGTTTAAAAAGTTCAAGACATAAGTCTAAGTCTTGAACAAATAAAATTTTCTTTTCTGATTGATGTCACTTTATATATTTCGATCTGATTTTAAAGTTCACTGTAGTTTCTGAGTGCTGGCCGGCATTGGCCCGCCCCTTTGTTAGCCCAGATATTGATAACTTTCCACATTAACTGGGCCGCGTGACCCCGTGACCTGTTGCATGTTCGCCCGTGCAGTTAATTACTTTGATTTATTCGAGAGTTATACACATGCGTGGTCCGCCTGTCACATATTTCAAATCGCGCTTAATTACGACGCCGTGTACTTACAAATTAACGAAATTGCCCGGCCCTCAGATAAGCCCACCCACGGGGCAGTAAATTTATTACGAATTTCAACTTAGTTGCCAGCGATTCAGCGAGCAATTCACCTGCCACTCGAGACTGAAGCACCGAATTTATTGTTATGTTAGACCAAAAATTACGGCGATAAAAAGCTACAAAGTGCTTAAGTGCGACATTCGCAGTTCCAAAAGGAACTGGCCGAGGAGCAGAGACATCGATAAAAATCGATAAGCATCGGCAATAAATTGCCAACCAGAATTCAAATAAAGCCAAATGCCGGCTAATCTCCATTAGGCAAATACGTTGAGCTTACCGAAAATGTTGTGACCCATTTTGGGACGCGTCCTATTGTTGCTCTTGCCGTTGCTGTTATCTGGGGCGTGGAACCTGGGATGGGGTGTACGTGGGAAGTACGTGGGATTTGGGGTGGAAAGGTCACTCTAAGTGCTTTTCATTGAGCACTGAACTGCGAACGGAAGCGGGCATAAACTTAATGGAATTTAGATTTCTTCATTACGGCAACAGGTGAAAGGAGCATCGAAACGTGGCCCTTTGGCCCCGACTTGATTACCTGCACACATGAAAGAGATTCCAGATTTGGGTCGCCTAATATTCGGGTTCATTTTCATGGCATTATAAAGAGCCTTTGGCCCCGGGCCTAAAAGTTTGAGCACAACATCAATAGCAAATTGATTTGCTCTTGATAATTCGGAAAGGTAAACAGGATTAGCCTATATTTGTGGATAATTGCAGGGGGGCTAGAAACTCTTGGGGGAACGACTAGCACACATAGCAAGTTGTTCAGCCCGCGGGGAATTGATTGGAATGCACTGGAGCACGTGTCGTTAAAGCGGGGTGTTCACTGTACAACATGAATAAATGGGAGCGTATGCGCCCGTGCTTATTATTTACATTCGGCTCTACAACATTGTCGCAGGATTCGAATGGCCAGTGCGGTCGTGACCCAGTCGATGTACGTACAGTACATGGGCACACAATCAAGGAGCCTCGCGTCCCTTGGTCCCGGCCAAGTTTTATGCTGAGTAATGGTCATAGCCATTGCTCCATGGCTCCCAGAGCCATTGCAATGCTGCTGCGAGTGGCCGTAAAGAATCGCACTCGCAATCGGACTCGCACTCGTAGTTTACATAACAGTTTTACGGCCCGGCACTTAAATGCCATGCGAGTCATAAATGCCGGGCAGATATCAAGCATACGCCATGTATGCTCGGCAACCAATCTTTTTGGCCCGATTGATATCCCTGCAGGAGGAACCTGCTGCGAGTTCATCGAACCCTTTTGGGCAATGATCGCTGACGATGCTGCTGCTGCTGGTTTTACTGATGTTAATGATGATGCTGGATGCTACAATGTATCAACCCCACATGTATATATGAACCCGGACATAAGTTCCGAGCAGAACATGCACAACATCCGCCGACCAGCTTCCGTCTCGAATGTTTACGCTCGGCTTCAGTCGCAGAAGTTCGTTATTAGAAAAGTTTTAATGTTCCTTCCAAACGCAGAGCAAAACACACAGGCCACACTCCACAAAAATACTGTCTAAATTGGTTGGGGAAAACTATCTTAAAAGGAGCCCAAGATTTTATAGGCTTAAGAATTATTTTCCAACCAAAGAAGAAAAATTAATTGAATATTAAGAGTTATTAAGGAAACTAATTCTATGAAATGTTTCTTATTTTTTTGAAAATTTTTGTGGTTTTTCTTTATTCAATTTGAAGTCAAAGAATTATTTTCTGAGTGCGCACATGCATATACTTTTGGCATCATGTGGACTGGAGTTTGAGGGACTGAGACTCCGCCGGCCAGCCGCAAATATGAGCTTGACAAACGACTGGCAATGATCTGCTGTTGCCACTTAATAAGCCCCATTTGGGCCAGCCGCAAAAATAAGGCGACCTTCGGTTTGTTGGCTTTTAATTCGCCATCGAAGGCTCTCGCTCGACTGAGCATCAAAGTTGGATGCTGCTGGGAGACGTCACCGCCGGACTGGGCCAAAAATTTACATAACTGAAAAAATATTGTGCGGGCGGGCCTAAACGAGGCACAAACGCCGCCCTGCGGCCTGCGGCCTTCCCTGCTTACAAGCATTTTTAAAGCGGTTTCCCTCATTTCTCCCCTCGGCTTTTTTTCGGGAGCGAAAGCAGATGTAAAACTTCTGGCAAAGAAAAAATGCCAAAGCAAAAAATAAAGAGGCAAGAAAAATATGAATAAGCCGTGCATGAGGCAGCCTTCTAGGCAAATGTGTTTAACATGGGTGGCGGCGTTTTCCACTCTTTGGCTTTGAAAGGGGACGGAAAAAACAACATTGGCCAGAAAGTTAAAAGGTAGCCCTGGGCCACATACATGCGACATACGTATAACGCAAATGTGGCTCTTGAAAACACGTGGCGGCCATAACTGGTGGCCGACTTCATCGATATTTCATTTAACCCTTTAATAAGGGATGTGGCAGGCGAACTTACTTCATAACTTGTCGCCGCTCCCAGGCGGCCAAGAAGTTTTGGGGAGCCTCCGAATTTAGCCGCCGGCAAATGGAAATTGATTACCAAAGCAAAACAATTGAGCAATATACGATGAAGCGGCGGGGTTGGGGCGCAATCCGAATGTTTATTTATACCAGGCGAATTTGGGTTCGATCGGTGCCCATTTGCATAAGCGACCGACCAGCTTATTACACAATTTAATATGGAAATGACGCGCGGTGAACTTGAACTTTAGGTTTCCAGCGCAGCTCAGCTGGTTTTCAGCTTGGTCTCCGCCGCCTTCCGCTGCTTGCGTATGTAGGTTTTGTAGTAGAAGTCGAAGAACATGGAGAACATGAAGATGTTCTGGATGAACCCGATGAAGGCGATGAAGACGGGAAACTGGCAGGGATTGCGCACGATGACGAGCAGGAAGTGGCAGGTGAGGTAGCCGAACTGCATCAGCTGGAGCTGCGTAATGCGCTGCTTCCACCACAGAAGGTTGCCCACGGCCCCCAAGGAGGCGGCATAGTAGTAGGCATACATCACCGTGTGCACGAGGAGATTGATGACCCCCAGCATGGTGCAGTGGGAGCCGCCCAGGAAGGTCATGAAGATGGACACCCCGAAGACCATGCCGCCGTGGTGGTAGACATGCAGGAAGCTCACCTGCGAGTTCTTCTTCCGCAGCACTATGAAAACCTGGCAGAGGAGGTACTTAATCATTGACACTAGGATATTTCAAAGGCAATCCCCACTAACCGTGTCCAGCAGATCCACATACTTCAGCATGTAGTAGGCGTACGAGGCATACAGCGTCTTCATCATCGCCGGCGAGGTGTCCGTGTGGTCCACCGGCTGGCAGGTCCAGCTGTAGCCCGGCTGCAGGTAGGTGTTGGTCAGGCCAATCACGAATATGGTGGCATTGGCCAGCACCTGCACCACATTGTACACCTGCATCACGCGCTTCAGCTCGAAGGGAGCGCGGTGCTCCATCCAGCGCGGTCCGTAGTGGAGCACAAAGGCCACGTAGGCGGCCACAATGGCCAGCACGATCCACAGGTTGCCCAGCAGGGGCAGGTGGGCCACCCGCGGATCGCCGTGCTCCAAATACAAGTCCCTGATCAGGCAGTACAGGTAGGCCACCATGTTGTGCCGCATCCTGATTCTTCGATTCAGATAATACTTCTTGCCGAACAGCCGGAAAGCGATTTGCGCCCCACGAAGGTCTTCAGTCTTCTGAACGGAACCACTCGAGCCGCTAGAACCTCCGAGCACTCCGAGCACGCCGGCTGGCTATGTTAATGACCGCTAAATGAGAAGCACCACGCACGCCGGCTTAACCCGAGTCAGGCGTTGCACCGCCAGAGAGATTCGCGTTCATTGTCGACGGTTTGTGAACTTGGAATAGCTTGGGTTTCACGCTCAAAGAACACTGAGGGAAAGTATTATCGATATTGGAAATGAATTGCCCAAAAGCCTTACTATCGTGTGTCTCATTTGAGGTATATTTATTATATTATATTTATATTTAGTCAATTTTAATTCACTTTAATAGCACACTAAGTTATAATATTATCGATCTTAGAAATTTGCTCATGTGACATATAAATATCATAGGAAATATTATAATCATAAAATGTTTTTGTTTTCTCTACTTAAGGGAAAGTATTATCGATCCTGAAACTTCATTAGTCAATAACCATTTGATTTTGCCATTAAACCACTCATAATATTCTAATATTTTAACCCACTTTAAAGAGCTCATAGAAGAAAAAGCTTGTTATCTCTTCCAAAAAAGCAAAAAAAAACCTTGACTACATTTTTGCAACATTTTTTCTTTATCTCTATGAACTTGTGCCTGTCAGGGGGTAAACAGGGTTTAGCTATTACTTGACAATGTATGAGAATTTATGGGCTATAACCAGCCGCTGCGGAAAACTTTGCTCAGTCGGAAAAAATGATGTTCCAGGCGGGCTAAAGTGGGCGTTGGGCGGTGACATCAATTTGGGTTACTCAACGTTAATCGTTTGGCTCGCAGCTTGCGGCTGCGAGATATATGCAACTAACCCAGTTTACAAAGCATGCCAATAAATTTGCAGCATAACTGCCAATATAAGCGCAACTGTTTTGAAATTAAGCCAAAAGAGAACGGGAAAAGGGGCGGAAACGTCAGCTGCAGCAGCATCTAGTATCCGGCATCCAGCATCCAGCATCCAGCAACCAGAATTCAGTATCCACCATCCAGTGACCCACTGAGCGACTCCGCCATGCTTGATAAATTCGCCAAGTCTGTACAATGGCTGTAAATAGCCGCGGGCATCGGACAAATGGCCCTTAAAAACAACAGCGGGAGGAGCAGGAGGAGAGGCAGGGGGATCTGGAGGAGAGTGGCTAGCGAAGCCAACTCAGCGAAATAGGCAAAAGTGTTTTACGACCTGGCTGGAAGCGAAAGACCCAGAGGGCCAACAGCAAAAGGCGGGCAAAGGAGCGGGCTGCAGGTGGCCAATCAAACTCAAGCAGGTGCAATTTGTTTGCGCAACGTGCAAACTTGGCTAGCATTTTGTGGTCGAAAGTTTGCTGCTTGCAGCTCTCCAGTTTGTTTCGATAAGTAAATGTGCCAATTTATGGGGGAGAATCAATCGAGGAGCGGTATCCGGAGCTTACCTTATTGGCCATTAGGCCAAAGCAAAGCAAAGGCAAAAGGCGAGGCCATTTCACTTACTTTCACTCGTGTCGTGTCCTTAAGCCGCAATTGATGCGTGTGTGTGTGTGGACTAGTGTCCTTGGGGCTCCTGCGGTGACCTTGTTGTGCGGCAGACATCGAGCCAGCCAGCGCCAAAACAATCATTTGCATTTCACCTCCCCACGGAGAATGTAATGGACGTCAGCTCATTTGCACAAATAAGCCATAACCGTCGCACGTTCCCCTCCGATTGGCGGCCATTTTCGCAGGACTTTCGCAGGACCAAGAAGACCGAAATGTCCGTCCAAGGAGAGGCAGCTCGGGCAGCACTGGTGCTGTTGCAATAACGGTAATGGCCGCGGTAACGACAACAGCAAACAACAGAAATAATAATGATAATCATTTTGCGCGCACCGGAAGTATGCAAATATACGGCTCGAAGGACCCAAGACGAAGGATGCGGATGTGCGGATGTACGGATATACGGTTGTTCGGAGTTACAAAGGCGAGGGGAAAGGTAAGGAAAGCAAAGGAAAAACCCTGGCCTTAACAGGTCGCCCTGAAAATTAAAAGTCCGCCGCGAATGAAGCGTTAATGAAGGCGAGTAAGTAAACTGTTTTTGGGGCGACAGCATAAATATGAAAATGAGAATGCCAATGCGAATGAGACCTCGGCCACACCCCCTTATGTCTCTTCTTAATATATATATAAGTATACATATATAGCTTTCTGTGTCGTTGGCCATGGCATGAAATGAAAATAATAATCTCTTTGGCCAGGAAATGAAGGGAAATTCAACAGGAAACTTTTGTGACGTGCCGCAAACAGTCCGTGCAAACACACTCGGCCTCCCATAGTGTGTGTGAGTGCGAGTGTGTTTGTATTTAAATTGAAAGGCCCAACACAAACACGAGCACGAGACGACCAACACTCATGCAGGTGTTAAACTGCGCGGCGTCTCTTTGTGTGAGTTGCCAGTGCAAATTACAGTCATTTGGCCTGATATTTTTTTCCCCCACCACCCTCCGCGGGAATTTTATTTAAAAACGCTGAAAAATATATAGTGTTTTTCGGGCGGATGGGAAAATGCTCGCCGATTTTTTCCGCCAGGTACTGCTGCCCAGTGTCAATGGCATTGTTGCTTGGCACGCACTCGCACTGCGAAAAAATTGTATCAACTTTCGTTGGACAAATTGGATTTAAAGGCACTAAAAAAAGTGTTATTATTTAAATTACAATTTTTATTTACCTTTTTAAAGATTTGATTATAATTATTTTCGTCAAACTATCCCGTTTCCATTCAATTTACAAATGAATACTATTTTTAAAAATCAATTCCCCGCTTTTGAAGTGTTTGGTATAGAAATACAAAACTCTATTCTGATTTTTAGCGGGATTTCATCAAAAATAAATAACCGTTGTTTTTTTCCCGTACACCTGCCTTTGGGCCACCTGTTTTGACCACAGGGATAGCAATAAAAGTTTATGCGCACTCATTACGCGCCCAACCGCCCAAAACATTGCACCTCCGAGGACTGTCATTAGTACATACTACACTTGGTGCATAATTTTCGGGACAGCCGACAATCTGTGCAGGGCGGCCGTAATTATCACCCCGGCAAGTGGATGGGCGATAATGGCTTGATTTTCAGCCCGGCAAAAGAAGGTAAATGGGTATTAATTATTATGATTATGGCCGGAGTCCGAAGACACTCGTTATTGGCATTGCCATGGCGCATGAAACATTCTTGGAAGCACTCCCCGAACTCCCCCTTCAGCTTTGGCTGCGGCTCGTTCAAGCGGAATTTGGCAAATGCCGAAAACTTCAAGGGTATTATATAAATGTTGGCCCTGGCCATGTCTTCTAAGCATATTTTGAATGCCAGGCAAATCCACATCGCGCCACTCCACTTCACATTTGCCCCATGCTTTAGCCATGAAAGTCACTCGCAAAGTTCAAGTCAATGTCGCAAAATGTTAACGGCGCGTTAATAATGCGATTAGTGGATGCTACAGACCCATTCCGATCCACCGACCCGACTACCCCGACTACCCGGCTACCAGCCACCAGCTCCTTCCTCTTCGAACCCGAAACCAGCATGTATCCCCGCTGGAGGAAGGAAAACACATTTGAATGCCACCGCCCATCTGAAGAAACATGGCAAAATTGGCTTTAATTGGCAAAATGGGGCGGGGAAGTGGAAGTTTGGGCCCTCAGTCCTCGCCCCTCCGCCCTGGTGTTAATTAATAAATTTCTCGGGGATTTCTCGCAGCGTCTTTTTCGGGTTGTGGGCTGCCTGCCATAATTATCGCATGGCAATCGCCCTGGGGACCCTATGCTAATATTCGAATTTATGTGGGATGTACTCCTGCACAGAGGGAGCTCCCATATGATCCTGCTCGTAGAGCATGGCAAGGAAATCCCCGCTAAGCGAAGCCTTAAATTACAGTCGTCGGTGTTGCGCTGTCGGCGTCAATCCCCTGGTAATAGGATATTTTCAATTTCCATTTGCCCGCTCGTATATTTTGCAGTTTCGTATTTGTTTTAAGTTATGCGCCCACTGGGTCCTCCAGGGGAATCGTTCATTTTTTTCCGCCTCTCTCCAATTCAGCATATTTCATTGATACGCCGATCCAGGGGAAACATGACAGCGTATAGATATATCTACAATGCAGTACAGGAGAAGGTACATCTGGGCCCAGATGGAAGATTGTCAACCCGGCGAGAAGAGCTGGCACGGGTCGTCCTGGTCACGTAATTGAGCCCTACACCACGGGGGCTAGACCAGCCCAGCTAGCCCAAACGCTTTCTGGGCAATAGAAGTAGAAAATGAATTGTATGCACGGAGAAATGACAAACAATCAAAACGAATTCGGAAAAACCGCAATACAAACCAACGAATGCGCCAGCTGAGCCAGAGATTTGTTTCCCCAGTAACCAGTAACCGGAGGGAATGGGAGGGATGACTGGTATGGGTGGAAACATGGCCCATCGAGTTAATGGAAATGGAGGCGCGGTCGGTGAGAGGCTGGAAAAATCCTGGACGCCCGGCACAAACGACAACGACTACGGCGACGGCGTCTGATGGAAATTTATTGCTGGCAACATACCCAAAGGGATTCGCAAATATAATACGATAGTCGGAGCGACGGAGCGGCAGCAGCAGACCACTGAGAAAATATCTACTTATTCTATTGGATTTTCAAGACTCATCATTAATTACAATTTTTTTCAATTTAAAGTTGAATCTAATATTTGTTGAACTTAAAATCGAATTCGAAAAAGTCAAGAATATACTGCAAATTATTATTAGAAAAAACCAATCGAAGATTTCCCTTTCCCACTTCAACCAATGAGTTTTTCCGCAGTGCTGGATCAGCAAATGGAGGCGAGGTCTGCGTACAAACACGTACTCCATGTCAGGCCGTTTGCCAGCCCCGAGCTCGATCCCTTCCAGCTTCGACCCGCCGCTGTGCTGTGCTTACATGGCTCAGAGTCTGCCGAATAGAGCCAGCGAATTGGCGGGCGGGAAAACTAACCCTATGAACAATTCCCCAAAAGCATCTGCAAAAACATACAAAATGCGGTTTTAGCCGCTGAGAGGAAATCTGTGGAGGGAGCGTCGGTGGCGGTGGGTATACAAAAATCTGTTGAAAAAATATATGACAGCTAGAACATGTTGCCAGCTTTCCCCCCAACCCCAATCCCGATCCCGCGGCCTTGCCAACCACCCACCAACCCACCAGCCCACTCGCCATTCGACAAACAAAGCTGCTGTGTTGAGCCAAAAGTGAGCTGCAAGCACGCACTGTGCATATTTTGTTATGAAAATTTAAGTGAAATCACTAAAAATGCCAAACAAAACAGCAAGATATGCAAAAATGCAGCGTTAGTGGGCGGGGGAGTTCCAGTGGGCGGAAAAGCCCTCGAGGCGGAAAACAGCTGTTGTTTGTGTTTGCTGCTGTCTGCTGATGATGCTCGTCTGCAGCTCCCGCAGTCTTATGAAAAATTGTTGTCAGTTTATAAAATGGTAGCTGGATGTGAGCCACTGCGCATCCTTCAAGTGCATCACGTGCACCAGATTCTCAAACAGGCAACTGATGCCAGAAAATTGAGGCGGAAAGCGGGGGGTGGTGGTGGCTGATAGCAGAGGGCTTCTGGCTCTGGCTCATGAAAATGGGTCAAAGCTGGAAGTTTGGCCAGTGGGCGGAGGTGGATCGCTTGCAGTTTATGGCTCGTGTTACTCAATAAACATTTGTCAAGGCGATGCAACCTTCGCACTCCCAGCCGCCCACCTTCCACTGCCACCCCCTTTTCGAAAGTCCCGCCAATTTGCTGCTATCAGAGCCGGCAGAAACCCATTTTCCTTTCGCTTTTCCTTTGCGAACCCGGCTCCCTTTTCAGAGCGTTCCAATGTCAATTGTTACGTTTTATTGCCTCTCTCTTTGCATTGAGTACACCGTGGGAAAAGAGTTCGAAATTCAAGACATTGTTCTTGAAATTGAGAACTGCAGGTTGCAAAAGTCAGCAGAGATGCCGAATCTTGGGGACAGATTTTAGGATATTTTATTTGGCTTGATTCTAAAGTAATTCATTCGATTTATTTCTATGAATAATCGATTTGTTTTCCTCAGAACTTCACAATTCACTGACTACCATTTATTTTAGAATTTTAATTTCCTGAAATAAACTCATATTTCTGCGTCTGTAATACACACATAACGGAAGAGCTAACGCTAAGGGTAACTGGCGCACGGAGAAATTTATGATCAGTGACAAAAGCACATTCTCACCTTTGATATAGCTTTACTGCCTTTGCCCCTTTTTCCACTCTATATTGCAGATGTAGCCGGGATAAGAACAGGTCTGTCTTTGGTTTGTTCTGTTTTATTGTGCCCGCCCTTTTGTGGCTCTGTGGGTGGTGGGGTGCTTTTGGGGGTAAGGTGGTAAGGTGGCTCGGTTGTTGTGGGTAGTCCAAAACCCACTCTAAGCCCCGCCCACCTTGGAAAAGTCCGAAACCCGGCCACGCATCGATGGCTCTTTTATGCGCTCCGCAGTTTTTCGTTTATTTTTCTCATTTTTTTTGCGACCCTCTGCCGCATTTTTTGCACAGTGTTTGCCTTCGGATTTTTGCGATAATGGAGACAAATGTTGTGCTCTTAAATTTATCGATTGGTTGGCAAAAGTTACCAAAGGAAAATATAGCCCTGGATGGCGAATTTGTTTTTATGGGTGCGCCCGCTCGTTCGTTCGAACGAACGTGAACGTGAACGCTCGTTGCGTATACGCCCCGTGTTCGCCATTTCGCTTAGTCTTTAAAGTTGGCTGGCGGCGCACCTGAGTTTTCAATTTATATCATGTTTTTCATGGCCTAATAGAAGGAAAGCAAAGTGGCAGACAATGGACTTGGAGTCCCAGATAAACTTGTGCCGAGATAAGCCAACTATTTGTGCAGAATTTTCGCCTGATTTCCCCTTTTCCTGTTTTTTTTTATACTTTTTGGAGTGGGAATTGTGGGTGGTGGGAAACTTTGCAATTGAAAGTTCGGCGTTTAAATTCAGAGAGAGGCAACTGCTTAAGTTTGGCGCGGCCATAACGAGTTATTAATTGTGGTTGGGGTTTTGGGGCTTAGTGGGCGGCAAAACATGCTCGCGGCTGGAAGCAGTGGCTCAGCTGACCGCCCCGCAAATGACCTCGGTCTCCCGTTCCCTGCCGTTCCATTCTCCATCTCGCGGTAAGCTTTTACTCTATTTTTTCGCGCTCCTCGCCAGCGGCTTCAGCATTAAACACCACAACGTGCTCGAGGACCCCGGCGCCTGGATTTATGCAGCGTTACATTGGCATTAAAATAGCAAAAAGGGATTACGGGGGAAGTGAGAGCCAGCTCTCGTATTTTATAATATTTTTTACATTATTTTTTTGTTCCCGCCAGCGCTTTTCTCCGGCCCCGGCTCTTATTGCCCCGCTCGCACTCTCTATTATGTAAAAACATAAATGCAACTTGCGTTGAGTGCTGTGCGAAATAAAAAGCGATGACTGCGAAGCGATGTAGAAATAAATGCAGAGAAAACTTAATTTTTGAAAATGGGATTTATTGGACTTTTAAAATATTACCGCTTTTTTAAGGTCTAATGAAAACTTATTTGTTTATGTTTAGTTTATTCTTTAAAGCAATTATTTATTTAATAAATTAAAAAGCTAGTTTTAAGTGACTATAGATTGGCTAAGAACATTTTACAATTGATATCAAAGAGATAAGTAAATATTCTGGAAAAAAATGTAACAGCTATAAAAATAGGTTTTTTTGAGTCGATCATCTTTTAGAATTATCAGAATTATGGGTTCAATGTTAGAAATCGCTGACTAAGAAATATTGCAGTTTACCACAGCTCATCTAATTTCTGTTTTTGATCTGATTTTTGTTCGAGTGTATTAGAAAAACTGCACAAGCCCCTTCGCGCAGCTGCCTCACTCCAGCGGGCTATTGTTCTGGATCAGATGTGACTCGAACCAGGGGTACCATACTACACATATATATATATATATAGGTTTATGAGGGCGAATCCGAATCACTTACCTCGATTTGAAATGGCGGCCTCGACGGTGAACCCGCCGCTTCCGGCGTGCGCGTGCAGCAGCCATCCGAGGCTAATTACAATCAGAATGGGGCAATTCATTTTGAGCGGAGCGCGGTTGCGTCGCTGGCTGCCTTTCCTAATGCCGGCGGCGGCGGAGGGGGCGTTGGCAGAGGTGGGCGGGGCCAAGGCGCCTGTACGTATGCTACGCGAAATTATTTTCATTGTTCCGCGCTCGGCGCGTATGATGTGGAGTTACTCGGTTCCGGAGCGGAGTTCTTCTCTTTTTTCAGCTTTGTTATTAAATTTACTGGAGTTGCGGACTTCCTCGCTGCTTTTTTTGCTCGCTTTAAGTTTTCATTTGGTTAAGCGCCAACATACTTTGCATAGTCGCTTTGCCGCTTTGTTTAATTTCCAGTTTTCCAGTTTATTTTCGAGGTCCTTTTTTTGTTCGCCTGCTGGAGTTCTCTAATTATAAATTGAGCGAGGTGGACCAGACCGCACTTTTGTGCGCTTTCCCTTGACAAATTGCGGCAGTGTGATGTGAAATATTTTCTAATTAATTTTTATTGCACAGCTCTTTATTGTTGCGCCGGCCAACTAATTATCACTGTTTGTCTGTCGCTGCCCCAAGTAAATTGCGTATGGATGGTTTTTTGCCGAGTATCTGCAACGGAAATGTGAAAAGCAAATAAATAACTATTATTATTTTTCAGTTGCAGCATGACAGATGCAGAGGTTGAAAGTTTAGCCCCCGCAGGACACAAAAAAAGGCTATATGCGATCTTTAAACTAAACTCCGCTTCCACTTTGGGCCACAAACTCTCAAGTGCAGTGCTCAGGAATGTTTTTGGTGCTCAAAGCGAGCGTTAAAGCTCTGGATATCTAGATGTGTGCGTGTGGCACTCGCATGCGCTCCATAAACCCACACACATGCACCGAATTGCGTTGGAAAACTTCACTGACACGCAAAATTACCCCACAAAGTGCAATTAGCACACAAGTTAAATTATAAAAGTTCCGTTTTTTAACCTTTTCCCCTCAGCACTGATCCCACATAGAAATTTTCGACAAAAGGGAGGGAGAACGTAGAGGGCAGAATGGCGAGCCGGGTAAACAACACTTTAAGAGCAAAGTCCAAAGCCAAATAACAAATTGTTCCTGGGGCGGCGAACCTCTATCCTTATACCCTATACCCTCTATCCTATAGCATCATCATCCCCCTCCCCCTTGTGCCATATTTAATGACAAAGTTTTGCATAATTTTATGAGTTTGCTGCGTTATCCTAGCCACACATATACACATGAACCCTGGTAAGCCGAAGAAAAATCAGCAAAACTACGAGGAAAAAAGAAATGCGCTTGAAAAAAGCCATAAAAATAAACTGCGGCCCAGCAGCAGGATGTGTCGTGGTCAGTGGAATGGGTCGCGACGGCTCGGAAAAAATTAAGTTATAAATTTAGATTAACCCCATGCAGCCAGCCGATGGCGGCGAGTCAGTCACTTTCACTTTGGGCCCACGGACAAGGCTTGGAAAGTCCATTAAAAGTCACAAGGCCCCATAATTATCTATCGCTTTCATTATTACCCCGGGCATCCAGTGCGCGGCATCAAGTATACGCTACGTGGTGTCTCCGCGCTTATGTGCGGCTCATGTCCTGGAGGAGCAATAAAATATTTGTATCTATCCCGGTCCGAGGTCTATCCAAAGTAGGTCGCGTAGGTGGCGGCGCTACAAATCTGCGCCGGCCATATAATTACTCAAAAAGTTACCTCTCGCCGGGAGATCTCTGGTGTAGGATAGCCGGGGTAGCTCGGCTTTTATGCGCGATGATGCCGGCAAAAGGCTTTTATCATGTAGGCGGTAAATAGCCGTAAATAAACAGGACGGCGCATAAAACGGCAACAAAAGACGCGCCAGGACAAGCCCAGGTTGCCGCTGTTGTCATCGCCACCGATGGAGGAGCATTAGCCTGAGAGGCAGGGCACTGGCAGAAAAATCAAGTTTGTTCCAGGAATTTCAAAAGTAGTTTTAAATAATATAAAAATGTTAGCAATTTGTCTATTTCTTTGATTTTATAATTCTATTCCTAATTTAAGTAAAACAATTCATCAAAACTCTTAATTGAACATTTTGTATTTAAAAAACATATTATATTTTTCCTGTTCTCAATAAAAATAAATTTATCGATTATAATATTCTGAATATCATTAAAAATCTATTTCCAAGGACCCTACTTTTTCCCTGTGCAGCTGCTGTTGTTATCCACTGTTGTGGAGGTCCAAGGTTATCGGTTTTATGGGGCTTTGGCCTACAGATTTTTATATGTGAGCCACATGCTGTGCGCTGCTGCCCTTATTTATGACACAGGCAAAGGCAACCCAGCAGCTACAAATTTCTGAAGTCCTGCAATTTGATCTCGGTGTTTCGGTTGGTCAGAGAGCTCTGGCTAAATGCTTTAACATTTTATCGGGCTCTTGTCGAGCCGCTGCGGTGACTGCGGTCGCCCGGTGGTAGCCGCCATAAAAGTTTAATATTCTAATAATGCGGATTTAATTATTTAAAAACAACATTGCCACGTCCGAACGCCGACGGTTTGGTTTATAATTTTTACGCGCTCTGTTTCGCTGTCGCAGAACCGCAAAAAAACCAAAAGAAAAAAAAACAGGGCAACTTGAGTCGACTTTCGCCTCCTGCTGATGCCTCGACTTTCGACTAAATTGCACTTTGCGGTACAATTTCCAGCTGCAAGTTTGCCAGAGCAAGTCGTAATTAGTTTTTGCTGGTTTGCTGTGAAACTGATTTTCACTTGACGGGCGGAAAAAGGGCGCTGTGGAGGAACTGAATCCGAGGGAGAGGAAAAGAAATAGCTGCGTCTTTTGTCAGCCCGGGGTTTAAGCCGCCCCCTCCAGCCCCGCCCCTTGTGGTTGACTGGCGGAACTTTAAAATGGGTTAATTGCATTGTAAACTAAACGAACAAATGGCAAACAAGTGGCACAAGAGGGCAACAAGACAGCCGAGCAGCAAAAGCAGCAAAAGCACCAACGAGACCAGCTTGCAGCTGCAGATTCGATTTGAGCTTTGGCTTATTTATAAATCTGCAATTTCACCCTCTCGCCGGGTTTCCCACTCTTTTGCTAGTTTCGCCTAGCAACCGTCGAGGGCATCATTAAAACAAGTAAGTAGGGAGTAGTTCCAGGGCATCGCCTGCGAGTTACTTGGTGTTCATTTCATCAACGATATTAATGAGTGCGAGACGGCGGTCTCAGGCAATAGTACACAATATATCCCAACAAAAAACTTGATATGAAACGATGATCGATTTTACGTTATGTGGTATCAATTTCTGTCCCACTCATGTAACTTTAAGCGCTATCTCGCTCTATTTCGAATTGAGAGAGTTTGTCCTTCTTGCTTCCACTCACGTAATTTAAGTCGTCAAATTGCTTTTTCCTCTCTTTTTCGAAGTCAGAGAATCTCCGAGAGAGAGAAATCGGTATGCAGGGTAAAAACAATATGCCAGAAATTTACCATGCGCATATCGATTTGATCACGACGTGTTTTTTGTGTGTGTAATATTTCAAGGACTTTTAACTAAACATTGTAATTTTGTAAATTCCTTCGTACTTTTACAGGGTATAGTTAGCCAGTTGGAAGAATCAGTAAGCAACCTCCGAGGCGTGTAATCAAAGGGGAGAATATGGCTAAAAAATCTAATAGAAACGCACATGCTCCCCATCCTTTTTTACGCTGTGAACTTTCATCTGGCCGCCGTTGGCAGTGACTTATTTGCAATTCTGCGAGAACGACGGTGACAGCGACCATGGACGCCACATTGTCATCGAAATGATTAACAAGGCGGGCCACAATGTTGCCAACTTGGAGCACAAAGGCGGCTGGCTGGCAGGGTGAAAAAAGTGAACGGATAACCCCAAAGCTCTTCACACACGCACACAAAAGCCGCTGCGTGCAAAGTTCAAGCCGAACACTTGCCGCAAACTCCGGCGGATTGACACGGCAACAATGTGGCAAGATGGTAGCCCCTCACGCACGGGGATCTCTGCCTCCGGATCCCGACCTAATATGCAGTTGACAAGTTTTAATGAAAAAAGGAGAAAAAAGTAGAATATATGGAGAGAAGACGAACGACGGGATTGAAGTGGGGATAGAAGTTGAAGAAGATGTAGATCCAGCCCGCTCGATAAAAGATTATTAAAATTTTCCAAACGAATGGCAAAAGTTCGCTGCAGCAGTTTGTCAAAGGTTCAAAAGGTTATCTGCAACACACAGGCACACATCCACAAAATCTTACGCTCGGAAAAGCGGTGGAAACTCACTCACTTGACGGCCCCTCAGTTCACGTGTGCGCGGGTCTACAAAGTTGACAGACATTTTCCACAAGCAAAAGTCAAGCACCCATCCATGTAGTACTCGACTTGCATGCGAATATCCCCTGTACAGATGGGGTCAGGAAAGTGGTGCAGCAAACTTTATACAAATAATAGTTTATTAAAAGGCAGATGGCCTTCTAAACTACTTTTATCAAATTTATTTTAGCCATGTTCACTTGTCATGTTCTGGTACCACCTACATGTGTGTTAGCATGCGACACCTACTATTCCCAGGACTATTCGGTTGACCACAACTGTGGCTCCCCACCAAGTGGGGGCTTTAAATTCTGCGTTATCTGTCCGCAAGCAGTGCAAATTAAATTCTGGGCTCACCGGACACCGGAGGTATGTAGCCCGAATGCCCGTACATGAAATATGAAAGTAATCTCCGCATATATTAAGGCATTTGACGGCTGCTTTAATATGCAGCCAGCCGGCAAAAGGAGGCGACCCGACATCTCGGCTCCCGGGCCCTTGATACTTTGCATTTTTGCTGAGGCAAACATAATTCGTCTATTATGCAGGCTGCCACAGAACAGGACGAGCACTCACATGGGATCGCAAGGGGATGGGCAGGACACACTCGTGCCTGGCTGGAGTTCATAGATCCTGACTGCCGCTGTATTCACTTGGCAATTACTGCTTTATTTATTATGCCGAAATGGATTATCCCTTGCAGTGCCCGGGGATGCAATTTCTGCTTGTGCTGCTATTTTGTGCCGTCAACATTTTTTCTGCAACCCTTACCCCCATCTATGCTGCAAATTTCCGAAGCACTTGTGTCGTCGCTCCCGATGGAAAATATTTGCATGGAAGAATTCTGCTGTGGCAACAAGGCCTACGGCAGGAGCTTCCATCTGCGTTCATCTCCCCGTTATTCGTGCATCTAATCCACTGGCTTTTAAAGCGAAAAACACTCTGTGGCCGTACAATTGAATTAAGCAAAAATAATCCTTTCAAATGGCATTAAATGCGAGGGCTTTAAACGCATTTTGCTGCAGTTTAAATGCAAATTCCTAGAGCCGCATTGTTCGAAAACCGTGCTTACAACGGCAGGACATCGCTGGCCTCTGGCGCACGGCGACATTTGTAACAAATTCGATGCACACGAAATCCATAAATCAAATCAATAAAATGACAGCATGAAAAATTGCCAACACAAAAAACCGCAGGCCAAACCATTATTTTGGAGTCAAAAAATCGACAGCAAAAGGCGAAATGTCGCCATTTTTGTAGCACGAACAGAGGGGCAAAAAATCGAAAAAAAAACAAAAAACAAAAATCAGACAGAGAGCTGAATGAAATCCGCAACCGCATTTTGAATGGCAATCAGCAGTTAGAACAAAAGCAAGGCAATAATAATAGCAATAATAATAATAATAATAATAGAACAATACGGGGGCGATATGCAATGGAAGTTAACCTTTCGACACCTACAAATAAATAAATGGCCAAGTAAATATTGTAAACAGCGCAAGAGCAAACACAGAAAAGGGGGAGTGAACCGGTGCAAACACTGAAGGGCCGTAACACAACATGGAAACGTTTCTGGAGGCTGGCAACGGGGCGTATGGATAACAAATAAAATTGTTGACTATGCCATAAAGCGACAGCCGGAGTTGCATGGAGCACCAGAAACAGGCAGAAACAGTCGAAACAGCAGCAGCAGCAGGCAGCAGCACAAATAGTAATGTAAGAGACAACGAACGAGATTGAATGAAAATCCTCGTATGACATAAAAAATAATACGCAACATGCGAAACAGAAACAGACAAAAATGCACACACAACAAATGGGAAAACATCGCAGGGAAAGGATTCGAATTCCGGGGCGTATTAGTTATATTTCCCTTCGCCTTTCGCCTGTCTATGTGTCAGTTTTCCTGTGGCGTCAGCTGGCCAGGATGAAGATGAAGCCAAGTAGAAGGCAAAGCCAATGCCAAAGCTAAAGTCCCAATCCAAATCGAGAGCGCGAATGCCAGAGCTGGAATGGCAATAATAATACGTTATTGGGAATATTGATTGCCCGTATTACGGGGGAAATCCCGAATCTCTCGTCCCAGAATCGTGCTGGGATTTCCTTTTTGGCCAGGAAATTCGCATGACAGCGTATGACGGCCACGCACACTGATAAACGCTCGCTAGCCCGGCCAGCAGCAGGTGTTCTTTGTTTAACGCCCAAATGACTTTGGGATTTCACCCACCCACTATACCCAAACCCACCGAACCCAAACTATGTACATTCCAAGCCCCGAAAAACACACTTGGCTTTCGGTTTTCACGGCCCCAGGAAATCTGATGACATGCAACGATTCTGTCAACAGGAAAGCCAAGCCCAAGCTGGCCCAGACCAGCTGTGATTAATAAACAAATTGAAATACCTTTGGCTAAATAAAGAGCCGAAGACGCGACTCAATAAATCACCGGCTTATCCACTCCCCTTGGCCCGGCCAAATCAATTATATCCGAGCACACACAAAAACATGGCCTTTAACAACATGGCTCACGGACTTGGCCAGGAGGCATGGCAGATAATTTATTGATTACCATTAACAAACAGCATGTCAAGTAAGTGTCATTAGAATGTCAACGCATGTTGACGAAGACGCTGCTGCCCCCGCCGGATTTTCCCTCCTGCCTCCATCTACTGTCTGGCTTTCCAGTTGGCCATTTGCCCATCTGGCTGATGGACAGTTTCGACCTGACCCCTTGACCCCTGACCCCTAGACCTCTGTCACGCTCATTAATTTGCGCGGTGTGTGCGAACAAGTTCATTTCGTTTGCAATTTCCTGCCAAAGGCGTTGGGTTGCTGACCGCGGCTCCATCACAGTTGACAACGCAAATTGACCAAGTTGGCGGGCCAAGAAGCGAGGAGCACTCGGTTCGGGCCACCTTGGCATCTGTCTTCGCTGACGGGCCGAGACAAAAAAGCACACAAAATACTGACAGTTTGACAAATTGTTTATGTAAATGGAAGTGCAAGTGGTCGAACAGTGGGAGCAGGAGCGTCGGTGAAAAGAGAGACAAAATGGCCGAAAAAAGCTTAGGCATATTGGCTTAGTGACACGTTTCCGTAGCTCGCTCGATTCCGAGGATTCTCCAGTTGTCCAGCTGCTGGGATCCATTTCGCGCTGGTAGAGAGTAAACATCTAATTTACTGTTTGTGCTCTTTAATTGTTTGCCCGGCCCGGGGGGACAGCGGGAAAACGCTCGAGATACGCTGACAGGCTGGGCCGTGAATGGTTTTGTCGGCCCCATAAATGACAACGACCTTCGCGAGGCTGAGGGCTTAAGTTTCTGAGGGTTGCTTCTGAGGGAAAGACACCGCCCAGGCAATTAAAAATTGCTGTCTTGAAATTTCAACGGCGGCCAGCGTCTAGCCTGAAGCGAGTTATATAGTTAGGGTCCTCAGTTCGTCGCAGCCAACACAGAGAAAAAAGTTAACTAAGTGGGAAAAGTTGATTTAAACTGAAGTATTACTTAATAAGGTTTTTGGTGGTTAAATACTTTTAAAAAATCAGAAAACTGCCTAGTAAATTAAATCAAATAAATGTAATTCATAATTAAAATAAATTTTTATTAAATAAAATTAAAGTTTCGCTGGCCAAAAAATGTACGGAAATTATGGAAATTATTTATTGTTAAATAATTATGTTTTCCCATTGTGTGACTTGAAATCTGATATATTTTCGTAGTGTATCCCTGGCCAACTGGTCTAAGTTGGCTTCCTTCGGGCGGTTAGGCCGACTTCCTGGGCGTCGCTCTCGTTCGTCGCCAGCAAAACGCTTTGCCAGCTTTCTTTTCCCCGCTTTCCCCGATTTCCCCGCCTTCCTGGGCATAGTTTTCATTTGCTTTATGAATATGCGTGCAGTGTTTGCGGGCGAGTGTGTAAGCGGACACAAAAGCTGTTGCTTGCTTTTCCGCTTTTCTGCTTTTCTGCTTAGGCGCTGGCTGAATGCCTTTCCGCCAGACTTGCCGAAGGGCAGAAAGTTTTCCCTTTGAAAGTCTTTTGTGGAGCGAACGACTTGGTGATACATTTTTTTGCCTCTTCCAAGCCGTTGCTCTCCGCCTCGGCGTTATTAACTCTAATTACCACATTAAACGGCAAAGTGTCTTAATATTCAATTATAAGTTTTTTCCCTGTGCCGCATTCCATTCGCTCGTTTCGTTTCCTTGCGTGTCCTTCGCTCTTTGCGGTCGACTATTGGAAAAGTTTTGCCGATATTCGGTTCAGGCCATCTTATGTGCCTTTTGGCCCTCTTTTTGGGCCACAGCTACCGGCTTTAATGACGTCTGAGTGCTTACAAATTATTTCACCAAATGTGTTTAGTGCTTAGATTGCTTTTGATTTTGTTTGGTGAAAGTTGGACAACGGCAGCCCTAATGTATGACAATCCGCTGATGGCTTCCCCTCGTCCCAGAATCGATCGATGAAATAAATTGCACTTATTGAATTTTTTGGGTAGCGCTCCGGTGGCAATTAACTCTTGCTAATGGCAATTGTCATTGGGAATGGAAGTAAGTACACGGTAAACTATTCTTTATAGCATAAATTTCTTATTTAGTGAATATATATTCGGTGGACTATTTAAACACTTTTCTTAAGTGCAGAAAAATAAAATATTTAATGTGAGTAATATTATTACCTGATTATGCGACATTTTTCCCCTGTGCACGTATTAAGCTCAAGTGTAATGAAAGCCCGGCGATGGCTTCATCGGGGAAATGCCTGTCGCCACACACAAAAACACACACTCTCGTGTGACAGCAACTCAATAAACTAATGAATGCTTATGGAGTCAGCGTCGTTGACAGAATTTTAATTAAAGAACCGTGAAGCGCTAATTTTGCATATTAATAACCGGGACAGGGCTAACCGGCACGCCATGTCTATCTAGACTGGAAGCTCCAACTGAAACAGAAACTAAAACAGGAGCAGAAGCAGAAACTGAACCTGAAACTGAAACTGAAGCGGAATGCGCGATCTGCAGCTGGCACACACAAAGGCAATAAATAAAACAGTAGCAGGAGTCGACGACTCCGCAGCCATTTAAGTAGTTGAAATTAATTTCAATTCAGCCCGCACATGTCCCTGCGCCACATGCCCACATCACCCATCACAAGCCAACCAGCCAATCCAGTGGGTGATGTTGGGGAATTTCCAGCACTGAGCAGCCTCGTCGCCTCGTCTCCTCGGAGTATTTTATTCCGACGGCACACGTTGCAGACATAAAAGTCGCCTCGCTGCTAAATTATAATATCAATTATTTCGCAGAGCAAAACACATGGGAGGAGCCGGCAGCGAGGACTCTTCTGGAGCAGGCTAACTGTTTGCCGGCAGCCGCCATCAGGAATTGAGGCTCCTTCGCCGGAGGCTGCAGTAATTACCGCTCGGTATGCAAATGGCAGCCAACTAGCTGTGTCAGGTACGCAAACAAAGTGACAGCTTCGCACCCGCTTTGCCCTGTTTTCCCCGCGTTTTACGCATTTCAGGGAAATTCTGGTTGCCAGGCTCTCGTCTCATTTTGTTACGTTTTGATGGCTTTTCAATTAGGCGCTATCAATTAGCCAGCCCACAACCCATTTACTGCCGGCCCATCAGCTTTGGCCCTAGTCCACAAATCAAGTTTTGTTTGGAGTCTCTCATAACTGAAGTGTTGTAGACCATTTCATCGAAATTTCAGCTACTTAACTTACAAATAATATAGGGATTTGTATAATTTTAAAGATTTCATAACAAGGAAATAGAAAAACCAGAACTACCAGAAATCTTTCACTGAGAAAATAACTGAAATCTTTTGATCTTTATTATCGGATAATAATTAAATATACAAAATATATTAACACATTCTTCCCTACTTATTTCCCCCTGAGTGTTGCTAGTAAAACGTATCTCAATTTTCCATTGTAAATGTTTAATATCAAAGAGCATGTCAAAGTCATAGCCATACTTGCCTTGTGGCACTCTTTGTCCAGTCCCTAGATTCATTACACACTAACGCCTCAAAAGCTGAGGAGCTTGGCAACTTTAATTTAAGCAAAACACGACGTTTTCCTTTTGGCCTGGTAAAAAACTCATTAAATCAATTTCACACCAGACCGAAAGCCAGACCAGTTAGCACTTTTCAGGGCCGATACAAAAAAAGAATCTCCGGCTAGGGTGGCTGATGGCCAGAACCTTCTCGAATTTCCCGTTCCCGTTCCCGTAGCCACGCTTCCAACTCAAAAGGCGCGTCAAAAGCCGCTGCCGCTCCAGATGAGTAGGCCCGGAAAAAAGAAAGAGAGAGAAAGGGACCTACCGAAAAACCCGACCGACCGCTGGTGGCCAGCCATTGTTTGGGGAAAATGCTTTTCCCAGCCTTTGTTTTCATTCCGCTCCTTGGGGCTGCTTCTCGCCTTTTTCTCTACCAGGGAAATTGTTTCTGCGTGATTGAGGTTTTCCGGCAGAGGCTGCGGACCTTTTCTCTATTTCGCAGCTGCTTAGCTCCGTGAAAGCCCCCGAAAGGAATCTTAAAGGGCCAGTGCAAAATGTCTTTGTGGCCACAATTCATAAAATTTGCAACTGCCCTACTGGCTATTTTTAATATTTTGATTAATTTGGGCTTCCCTTTGTGCGACGCACGGCCCACGACAAAGATGTTTTGCCACAAAGTGAAAATTGTTATCAGCGCTTGATCTTTGGCAAATACAATGGGCAACCCTTTTCCACCAAGATAAGGTTATTTTTGTTCGCTGGAAATAAAGAGAGTCCAACAAAGGGAACCGAGATGAAGGGACCTTCACCTGGCAAGGCAACCCTCAAAAGTGCTAATGGTGGAATTCGGAGATCAGGGCCGAAAATAAAGAAAATAATCTAAATGCAAATAAAACTATTTTCATGTCACAACAATGCCTCAAACAACAGAAGGGGAAACAAATGGAGGAGTAGAAAGGCGATTCGGGGCGCTGAAAAGTATGCAACTAAAAAGGAGGGCGAAAATAAACACCAAGGAGCAATGGCACACATTTTGAATACATTTATTTGCACATTTAGAAATGCAAACAGCGGGAAAAGACTGAAAAGCCGGGCCAAAGAAAGGACCTTTTTGCGCAGCCAAAGTACGGAGAAAAGGATACTTCCGAGGGGGACTGGGACTTGGCCCCAGAATCCCCGGCATCCCCAAAAAGTGAGTGAAATGTGTAACCCTTGCAATGATTTGTTAAATTACAAGCAAAGTTTCTGCCGCGGGGGAGTGGAGCTCCGAGTAATTAGGGAAAACCTTGGCTATGGCAATGAAAAATTGCTTTAAATTGGGCGTGAAAATGGCTTCCAACGTGGAAGCTCGAGGGCTTCCATTTTTTCCTTTTCTCCTTCTTTGGCTGCCTGAAAATTCCCCAAAAGTCACATTAACTTGGCGGAATACGCTCCTGGTTTCATTAGCGCTCCGCTCTATCAGGAACATGTTCTCATTTTTTGCGCAGCACTCGTAAGCCATTACTAATGCAGATAATTACAGTTTTAATGTGTGCATTGCATTCCGCAGCGAAAGCTCCAAAACTCCAAAGGCGAATTAATGAAAGTTATCGGCGTATTCTGGGTATTCAGGCAATCACAGTCTTGTCGCTCTGCGAAAGGCAACTTTTTAATGGATCCCCCCAAATTGAGGCAAAGTTTGAGCCTCAGCCAGAACTTAATCCGCCCCGAAAACTCGGAGCCTGGACAAATATCTCGAGCATCCGAGAGTCATCGACGTCCGCCTAGAAGCTGCTGCTTTCAATAAACAAATTTGTACGCAAATATTTTGGTACACAAATTTCTGCCAGGCTACTAAATATTTTGTGTAAAGTCGTTGAACATTCACAAAGATTGCAATAATGACAGTCGAGGCTCTCGGCAGTCGGAGAGGCGTGGCAGAGGTGGGGGATTCGAGGGGCTGGAGGAGGCGCATTCAGTGTGTGTGTAAACTGGAGCAAGAGGCGGCATACATTACGGAAACGAAACGAGGCGCACGAACCTACGGAATGGAGCTGGGCTGCGCCGGGCTGAACGGAGGAGCTGAGCGGAGCGGAGCGGGACAGACACACAAAAGTCAACATAAAATTTAATTAAAAACTTTGCAACAACTACAACGATGGGGCGTGCGCCGCCTGTCGAAAATGAAACAACATAATGCAGCGCTAGCGGAAAACGTGAGGAAAACAGGCCCAACGACGACTTGCCGGCGAATTTTGTATCTTTTCGCTACGGAAATCGGAATTACCAAGTCGCAAGTTGAGGCAGTCCAAGATGTGCACGGGAAAAAAATATTTAAATGTAAAAAACATTTAAAAATGAACTTGTTGATAATGATAATCATTTTTAAAAGTAGGTGTGCAGAAAATGTAATATAAGTAAGTTCTTTTAATTTTAGGCCAGATCAAACCAGAATATTATGTATAAAAGCCTAAGAAATTTTCCACATACTTTTGCAATATTTTTTTTCTTTCCCTGTGACGTCTCCGCTCGATTTCTATGCCAACGAACGAACTATGAACTTGGAGTTAGTTAAATTGGCCAAGAGTATTGGGCAAGAAGTGGCCCGAAAAAAATTCTAAGCGAACTTGGAGTTAGGCAGATAAAAAACAGGCAGCGGCGGAAATTTAAATAAATAAAATGGCTGAAAATAGCGATGCCAAGGCAGCCGCTTCTCCACGATTCCGATACGGCAAAAGGAAAACCAATTACGAATTCAAATGAAATTCATGAAATTCCTGCCACTTTGTGCCGAACTTAAACCACGTCTTTGTAATATATATCACTTTGAAAGCCTCCCGAAAAAATAAAATGGGAAAACAGGAAGAAGGTGGCATAGTTGCGAGGTTGTATAAGGATATGGACCCGCCCTTCTAGTCTTCGAGACCTCGAGACATCGAGACATCGAGACGTTCTCGAGGCATTTAAACTGCCGGCATGATTTGAAATACAAATTGAGCAAATTGGCAGGAAAAACTGCGCAAAGTGCCCTTCGACCGCAATGCCGAGTGAATTGAGGTAGGATGTCTTTTGGAGGTAGGCAGCCTCGGCGATGCCATCAGGAATACTCGAATATTCCTCGGGAAGGGCTCTTAAAGTTCGTTATCTCTGTCGCTCGAAATTGCTATTGATTTTCCTGCTTTATCTTGGCAGCCCGCGGAATATGAGTACACACAGATATCGCGTTACGCTGCGCCATAATTAAAATGTTAAAAATGTGGTCACGGAATCTTGGGAGGGCCCACTTCCTGGCTTTTAATGGGCGATGTCGTAAATGATATGGCGACCGCATTGAATTTCCAATGAATAGCGACCCACGCGGGTGGTTTGGGTGGTACGGTGCTGTTCTGTGGGGTTTAGGAGGCTTGCGTTGTCACCTTGACAACCACCGAGAGCTCGTTAGCCAGCTTAGCCACAATTTATCTCCTGCAATTGCCGACCCACAACCGCCACTCGACTCCTCGGGCCGCCTAATCGCATTCAATTAACACACAACACAGAAAAACCAAAGGAAAACCCCCAACTACAAGAAAACGCAACTTTGGCCGAGGGCAAGACAAAGCTGAAAACGCTCGTAAGAGTAAGACGGTCCAAAGTGCATGGCAGAAAAGCAAATCCAATAAAGTTGTTATTGCTTTTGTTTCGGCTGGTCGAAAGGCGTTTATAAATTACTTAAAGCGCTTAAGGGCCGGAGAAAGCAAAAGAAAGCCCGTAGAGCGGAGTGAAGTGGATTGGAGTGGGCCAACAACTTGTGGCGTGACCAACCGTTCGAAGCCAATCGGGCAATATGTTCGACGATTTTCCTATTGCCCCGGCCTTTTGGGCTGCTGAGCAGATTAAAGCGTATCGTGTAGCAGCAAATCCAAACCGCAAGCGATTTCCACCAACAAAGGAGGAAAACTGGCAGCCGAGAAGCACTGGGAAAGCCTACCAATTGAATATCAATCAACTTTTGGGGCGTGCGTGTGTGCGGCGGCACCAGTCGAAATCCCTCAGCCAAAGAGGAGCTGAAACAAAGGAGGCATAAAAGCGGGTGTGGGTGTGGGTGTGGACCAAGTGAAGTGGCCTTGCCACCACTCCCGTAATGGAATTAAAACTGCCAATTTCGGGCCAAATTGCTTGATAGGCTGTCTTGTCTTGCAAGTGTTATGGCTGCTGCACAGGAAAAAAACGATAATCGGCTTACTTTCATATTCAAAAACGGTATATTTCATACAAGTTTTTAGCCATCTGAAAATTGAAAGAAAAAAACCTAACTTTATAGTTCCTCAGGCAAATCTACCTATTTAAAATCACTCAAAAATGTGTAGTAAAGATTCAAACAAATAAAATAATAGTGCAGATTTTGCCAATCCTCTTTGTATGGAATTTGCAAATATCAAAATATTCTTGTTCCTGCTTTATCTATACAGTTGAGATTTTAAAATGAACCGGATAAAAATGCATTGTTATTTTCTTATACAACAATAAATTCTATTGTTATTTACAAGCTATGCAAGTTATACCAGACAAATTTCTAAAAAAAAAAAGAATTGAATATTTTATAAAAGTTTTTATTCATCTGACCATTTATAAGAAATCTCTCGCTATTTAAAATCACATGAAAATGAATATAAAAGATTACAACCAACAGCATAAATAATAAAAATAGCATTTTCCAATCCTCTTTGAATTAAATCTATAGTTCTGGAGTTGAGATTTTATGATAAATGGGGATAAAAACTGCATTGGTATTTAGCTCTTCTTTAGTATTTGAATTTATTTGTATTATATATTTTTATTATTTAACAAAATATTTTTGATTTAACGCAAATAATCGTGGTTTTTATCAGTGTCTTGAGGCGCCCCCACAATGAAATTGTACAAGCGCGTCTAACCGAATTAGGCAACACAAATCAATTGCATTAAATGGCAGCTAGCGCGTGCCTTCGCCCCTTTAAGGCTGCCAAACCCGTGTGGTCGGGATCCGGATCCCCTGGCCCACAATTTTAGCATACCAAATTGGTGTACACGTCTCGAATGCGAAATACTTGCATATGCCAGGCGTATGCCAGAAACAATTGTGCTGGCCGGAACAGGCAGCCAAATAAATGCCGACGAACAGCTGCAAACGACTTATTTATGCCACAAAGAATTCGGGGCCCGTTCCCCCGGATCCCTTAGCCCCCGCATGATATCCCTATTATGGCCTGCTGCTCGGGATTAAGTCTGCCTGAATCCTAATTTACACAGCTTCTGGGTATTTACCTCTTCCGAGGAAGGGGAGGATAAACTTTTGGCCAAATGAGAAGTCGAAAGGAATGGCATGCTTTTCCGTGAATATTCTCAAGTATTTAAATTCAGCGGATTTTTACGTAGCCGACTCGCTCCTGTGCCTTCGCCTTCGCCTTTCGCCATTGCATGTGTTTATTTCATTTCTCATTTTCACAAACATTTTCCCACCCACACACACACACCCACTAAAGACGCCACATGCCAAGTTCTACTTCATTTCATGTCGGCATTTGCACATTTTCTTTTTGTTTTTTACCCATTGGGTGTGTGGTGGGTGTGTGTGAGGTGTGTGTGTGTTGAAGGAAATGTTGTTATACTTTTTGGTTTCCTAAGGCGGCTCCTACTCCCCCCTAGTCGCCCGCAGGAGAAGTGCGACTTGGAAGCCACCGCAAAACAATGAAAATTGGTTTTGTTACTTTGCTTACTTTCGCAGACTCTCTTCTTGGCTAAGACCGTTGCTGCGGC
This sequence comes from Drosophila lutescens, assembly GCA_037075285.1. NCBI lineage: Eukaryota > Metazoa > Arthropoda > Insecta > Diptera > Drosophilidae > Drosophila > Drosophila lutescens. The sequence goes on from JBAMCF010000861.1 coordinate 125,773, forward strand.
TGAGCCCTTGGCGGTGGCTTTTTATTGCCCGCCCAGTGTTATTGTTGCTGTATTTATTTGGCAGCTGGCGGGAGTATGAATAGGAGCCACAAAGCCACCCAGCCACCAGTCCACCAATCCACCAAACCACCCAATCAGCCACCCACTTGCCCAAGCTTCTGCCGTTGATGGCGTCGAGTATTATCGCATAAAATCCAAAATGTAAACACTGGCACAAGTCCTTGGTCCTTGCAGCACGTACACGTTTATATTCTAAGCGACATTCCCTGCCAATTTGAATATTTCAGGGCGAACAGCTCCCACAAGAATTCACTAATATGCTGCAAATTATTACCTGGGCCAGCACCACTGGAACTCACGTGATGAGCGATCGTTTCAAGTTTTTATTATCCTCAAAGTTAGCACTTTTATTTCTCAGTTAGCTTAGTTAGTTTATACACTGGGCGTATTGCTCTCTTTTTGCTTTAGTTAGTTGCAGCCTGACAACTGCTTGGTTTTAGTTAGCACACACTGCACAAGTAACCGTAGTCCTGCAGCAAGAATCCTTTTTTGGCTGGCGCTTTGAGCTTCAGGATTTCTGCTCCTGCTGAAAGTGTCACTAGAAGCGAGTCGCGCGCGATTCGTGTCAACTGCGTCGAAGGGTTCACTTTCAACTGAAACACTGCTGGCGGTTCGCCGTCGTTTCTCAGCGCCCTGCATTCGGGTTCGGTCACCACTTCGGACGGCTTCGGATCGCTTCGGCAACGCCCACGAGGACAGCCGAACCCCAGAGAGCGAGGTCGCTGCTCAGAGAGCGAGTGGGTCCTGGCTCTCTCCCAGTTCGCCGCAGGACAAGTGTGCCACGGCGAATTGGGCACTACCAACTCAAGTTGTTAGACTTGTTAGACATTAAAAATAATGAAGAGTTTTGTTTACAATAGGTAAAATCAAGAAAAAATTAAATAACAGGAAGTAGTTTCGATGGTGTTGATAAGGTACCTAGATAATATTTAAACCATATGACTTGGATGATTGATTTGTTTAAAATCAATCATCCAAGTTATATGGTTTATTTGCATTTTTTTTGAATTGGCTTAAAATCAGTAAAATCACTTACCTATTGCTTCTTATTTCTTAGTTATTTCTCTTGATTATCAATATAATTTACTTTTACTTAAGATCATGTTTTAAATTTAATGAATGTATAAAATGAATGAATTAAATGAATGAATGAATTAATCACTTTGCTTTCGGCATAATCCTTTGATCATGTAAAGTTGTCATTCAACTTTGTTAACCTGTCGCTTAGAGCTCTTTGAGTTTACCCGTCACCCTCCGTGCATATTTCCCATAGAGAGGACCTACCCCTCCCAAGACTTCGCCACGAATGCCACTCCGAATTTCTCTCCGAAACGAAGGGGTGGCTTACGATTTCAGAAAGGTGGCCGCACTGGAAACGCGCTGGCAACATTCGAATTGCCCCTGCAACATTTCGAACTGGGAGACAAATTGCCGCATGTCCTGCTAATTTCGGTGAGTGAAAGTTACGTGGCGGGTCCCCAGGTGGAACGCTGTCACTTTTCACATGAGGAAAGGCAAGAAAAGCTACAAAATCAAGTTATCGAGGCGTGACCACCGAGTTCAGGCTCGCGTGTAATTAAAACTAAACACCAGGAACAACATCAACATTTACACCGGGGGCAACAACCCACCCGCGGGTCATCCGGATAACCGTAAAGAGCCAGTCAGCAGTTTGTCCTGGTGAAGGGACAAAGGAAATGCTAGGGACAACCGCCCGACTGCACGGGCATTACGCTGATGACGAAACCGAATATGGAAGTCCATAAGTCAGGATTAAAAACGGCGGCGGACACGCAAAATATGGCGACAACAACCTGGTCAAAAGGAACTTTGGCACAACAGTCGGCGAGCGGGAGATGTCCTGAAATTAATTTGAATATTTTCCAACCTTTCCAGCGCCGCCCCCTCCCCCGTTTGGCCTTTTGTCTTTGCTTTTATTTCAGTTTTTGTTTCAGTTCCCGCTCTTGAAGCAACGGGGCTTTTGACTTCATTAGAAGTAATGGCGGAATCTGGCTGAAAAGTGAAAAACAGGCATCTGTCCGCGCTGTCCAGGTTGCCCCATTCCACATTCCCATTCCCCATCCACCAAACTGTCAGCGACGCAACGCAACGGTTATAAAATTCCAAAATATGCACATAAAGACATAATCCTCCCCCACGACCGTTTTTCCGGGAAAATGGAAATAGAAACAACTGCCGAGTCAACGGTCAACAGGCGGCGGTGGGTCAGTCAGTTTCAATTTATTGGGCGCGCTTGAAAATAAATTTGTTTTTCGAAAATGCGAACATCAAGCACAGCATGCCGTGGGCGGTGGGTGGAGAGCAGGGGAAAAACAGGTGGGTGGGTGGTACAGGTATAGACCAACTTGGGGGTCTCTGGGGTCCATGCGGATGAAAAACGATTACGCAATCTGGCCCGTGTCTACTAAAACAAGTGAAACAAGCTGGGGCGGTCAGCGTGAAATGAGCTGAGCTTATACGCATTCTCCAAATAAATCTTTCGTCCTTCGGGCTCTTTAAAGACTCCCCCATTAAATTAAGCAAATCGATTTTAGTTGAGAAACATTGACTTCAATCACCATCGATTAAATTCGATTGAATTGTTTTAATTACTTAATCTTTTGTTTTCCTTTTATTGTCTTTTGTCCAGAGGACTTCATTTGCCAGCAAAAGCTTCTCTATTTCATTTATCATAAAATTTCTTTGATAAGTTCACGAGTAAGCCGATTTGAAACTAATCAGGTTATTTTCAAAGTTAAATCAGGCAAATGATAGGTACTCATTAAAGTAATAAATATAAGGCAAATTATACTTACAATGAAATAATATGTGAATCATAGTAATTTCTCATTTCCAATTATTTTCCACAGCTGCTGCAGCTTCCTCCATTTTTGCATCCTTGCAGTTATTGCCACATTCCTCAATTAGTTGCAGACGCACGATTCGCTTCAGGTTTTGGGCGAAAATTCAATATTGAACATTAAGATTGGTCACCTGAGTGCAGGATTGGTTATATGGTATATGTACTCTATAGGGAGGGTGTGGGTGACGTTGCACTCAGCTGCCGCCGGACAGGCCAAGCGGATTACGATTCCGATTCGGATTCGATTTACTTTGCCGTCGCCAGGAAGTCACAATGCGGGTGCGTTACAAACAGGCAACAGTTGAGGGCGATTGGGCGGAGTTCGGATGGGTGGCACTCAGCCGAGAGGTACTTGCACTGGCAGCGGACGCGCAAACAAACAAACAAATAAACAAGCGGCTGGCAAACAGGCCGCGCCGTGATTGCAGGACATTTGCGCAAAAAGGCAAAACAATTGAATTGAATTGACAACAACGGACCACCGGGTCTGGGGTCTGGGTGGTTGTTGGTGGTGCTGTCCTCTTGGCAGTGGTGGCCAAAGGTGGTGCTGCTGCTCGAGGGCCGCTCACTCGACCGGTAATGGTGTTGATAGCATTAAGCATGCCTCAACGAAGTTCGACCAGGATATGCGTACAGGCATGATTCCACCGATGGCCAATCTGTTTGAGGCCCTTGGGTAGTTCCTGCACTCGCCGAAAATACGACTCAAGGTTTTAGAATTCCTAAATAGCTGAAGTGACTTATTATCGGATTATTAAAAAATAAAAATCAACATTTAAATCGTTTTAAAAAAGTTGAAAGCTACTATAATAACATACCTATTAACAAAAAAAAGTTATATATATCACGAGACCTATTATTATTTTTTCTTTGAACAACTGTGAGCATTAAGCCATGAACTAAAGTTGCTTGGTTTTTTATTTAAATGAAGTTCATTGTGTTTAAATGATTGATTTATAAAATAAATATTATGAGTTTTATTAAACCACTGGTTTGATTCTTATGCATACACTTTATTTAAGACTTAGATTTCCTAAAAATTATTACGATCGTTCTACTAATTCATTGGGGGTTCCGTTTTGGGGGTTCAGAGGGAATTTTCGCTGAGTGTAGCTGTTGTTCCGTGTGTTGTTTTCACTGCACTTCAATGCTTTTTGCAATGTAAACAGCCGCCGCCCTCGGCCTTCCACCGACACTCGCACATATTTTCACATTTCCCATTTCCCACTTTTCTTTTTTTTGCATTGTTTATTTGCTTTACTGTGGTTACTTTTGCTGTTTTTCCGTTTTTTCCTGTTTTGTTCTCCAGCAGCTGGTGTTTGTTGTTGTTTGTGTGCTGGCAAATTAGTTGAATTTGGGAAAGAGCCTGGCCCAAAGGGTGTGGAGGCTGTTGAAAGTTTTTGTTTGACACTTTCTGGCATAAGCCTCGACCACATGCGACATGCAACAGAGGCAGCAAGAGCAGCAGGAGCAGCATCGACAAGGACAGCCGACAGTCTGGTACTACTCGCACTTAAATGTCCTTCGTTGAGCCTGCTCCTGCAGCACTTAATCCGCTTAAACGTTAAAAGTGCTAATAGTTTTTCATGTTGCAACCCTGACTTCTTTATGGCCAAATGGGAAAAGGGGGCGGGGCAACAGCAGGGGGAAGGGGAAGGGAAAACCCACCACCATCGGCAGCAGCAGCAAAAACAACATTTGCTTCCAGGGTGAAAGGGGGTGAAAGGTGTTAAAAGGCAATAATTTATATGCTTAGAATTGTCATTTGTAGATGTTTTGTGTGCAGGACCCGTCTGTCATCTGTTTATTTGCTTTGCTCTCAGTGCGGTAATTGCAATTTTGTTTTGAGGTTTTCCCCCCTTAGTGGCAAATAATTACACGCTGCTTTTTAACGCTTCGTCGACTGCAACAATGCTTGGCTAATTCGCAGATCAATTAAAGATATTCCCCTTGGCGAGCTCATCAATCAAATGTGGATCCAATAAAATCGCATCTGTGCGAAACGCCCACTATTCCCCTAGAATCCTCGGACGGCGAACGGGCGGAAATGTCCTGCATCAATTAAAGGCAACGAACCGTTTCGATTGGAATGTTATTATAATGGCCAAAAGGCCCCCTCCCCCCCCCCTCCCCTCAACCAAGCTGAATTATTAACCAAACTGATTGCAAGCGGAACTATGAATTAATACTTAATAAGGCCAAAGTTTCTCCAAGGAGCCGAGGACATGCAAAAATGCATTAGCATCGATTTGTGGCATGTGTGTGCGGGTGTGGGCGACTCCCCGAATCTCATTTCCGGCGGGCGTGGCCACATCATTCCGACAATATTGCCATATTACACTATTCATATTTTAGCACTGGACCAAAAATCAACGACTGACCAGAATCGGAATCGCAATCCTAGGCGAACCCCCTCCACCCCCCGCTGAGAACGAGGAAGGACGTCGGTCGGATGTCCTGCCGCGCGTTGAGCCATTCCAAGCTGCCTTATTATTTATGATAATGTCTGGTCATTCGTTTGGTTTATTGTGCTAATGTGCCGCAATTAAGATTAAGAAGACGACTTTTCCCGGGTTTTCACCAGAGAGTACGTGCCTGAGCTCCCATGTGACGTTGTGGGGGTCGTTTCCACCTATGGAAAGCAGGTCGGAGACCTTGAACCAAACCAAAAAATAAATATAAAACTATAAAGGGCCTTTCTTGATCTTGTCCAACAGATATTTAATGAATTCACATACATATTTGATGTAAAAATATTATTACTCAGTTTTCAACCCGGAAATGATGTACAAATATTTTGATTACTTTCTTTTTGTAATTCTTGTATGATATTAGTACAATTCAATTAAATAAATTTTATTAGAAAACTGAAGCAGAAAATAATAAATAATATTTATTGATTGAGTCTGTAACCGCCTTATAGCTGTTGTGATTGCCTTTCCTTGCAAAGCGAAATAGATATCCTATCTAAACTTAAAATGCAAATACCTGCTTGAGTATCTGCTAGTTGGATTAACTTCTTGGACAGTTGCACAAGTTCTTTGCCAGAGTTGCAAACAATTAAAACTTTAATCATCTAGTGGCCCCAAAAACAGACGATACCCTCTTGCCACCAGGGGATTGCTACAAATGGCATTCGTTTTTTGGCTTTTCGCTGTTCCGATTTGTGATTAATGACTTGGGCAAAGGCAAAGGCAATGGAAATGGCAACGGCAGAGGCAGAGGCGCAGGCAGAGGGGTCGTCACAATCCAAACGGAGGAGTAGGTCGTACAAAATCGTGCGATAAAAATTCTTAAGCATCAATATCCATCGGTTTTGGGCTCCACCGTTTCGGCATTGACCGCTTTGCGCTTTTATTTATGACAATCATTTATCACCGCGCGCGGTACAAGGCAAATTTTACGCGATTACGCTTTTCCATTATCCCGGCGCTGCCATTTCCTTTCTCCCTGCCCTGCTGGTTGTTTTCCATCGCAGTCCTTGTATTGCACAATGGCACTTTGATCTCTGGCAGGAGATTTCCCAGAAGCTTTCCACCTCCACTTCGACCTCCAGCCTCCCCTTCCGATTGCATTGATTTTCTCGTCATTCTCCTTGACGGCAGAAAGGAGCTTTTTTTGCGGTTTTGCATGACAGCTGACACATGTCGGGCCGATAAGTTCGAGTGAATAAAGATGAACAATTGCCGTAAGAGATTATTAAATGTTGCTTAAAAATAATTAAGCCGCCGCTCTCGCGGAGTGGGTGAATTTGGTATGCAGACAGCGATTCGGTCAGCTGCATAAAAGGAATATCAGCGAGTGGCCATCAGCTCGGAAGATGTGCTAACTTTTTCCCGAATATTAAACACTCCTTCGTTTTCTTGTTTTTTAACTGGGGCTGCACTTCCCAACGAGACGGGGACAATTTCCGCTGGCGACACGAGGTCGACATTGACGCGTCTGGGGATCTCGATTTTATGCAATTCACGTCTCGGACATTAGGCGATGTCAAGTCCTCACAACGTGCTGGCATCGTCCATTTCGCCAAAAGGAGGTGGGGTTGGGTTGGGTCGGTCGGTTTGCATACGACCCATTTGAATGCTTCCTTGGAGCAAATCCCTTTGATTATCCTGAAATCCAATTAGAAACCTCTCAGATGCAATCCAACGTTGCCTCAATCTTCGACCTGTCTTCGATTTGTTTTCGTTCCATTTGGCCAATTTGTTTGCGGCCGGATTGCAGGCAAAGTATTTAATTGATGCTCGCATCTTCCGGGAATCGAAACGGAGCCCCGGCAAAGATTAGCATAAACATTTGTAATAAATATACGAACGCCTCGCTCGCAAAATTCCAGCTGGCAATAATTCCGGTTGAGAAGCAACATGGAAATGCTTTGCCTAATTGTTTGTTTGTTTGCCTGTGAGAGCTTACACCCCCTTCCTGCCCCACCCCCTTTGCCAACACAGATGTGTGCGATTGGCTCGGAATGAAACATAAATATTACGCATACGCAACGGTAGACACAGCCCATGTGGGAAATGCAAAAGTTCATGCAGCAGCACACCCGCACAGTTATCTGCATGATAAGTTTAATTGATCCGAATGCCAGCCCCCTAGCCCCTGCAGCCCCCTTGGATAAATAGAAATCGAGCATTTCCCCAGCTCCACTTGTGCTGGAAAATCATTAAGTTTTTGCCTAGCTGTCTGCTGTCTGCCGATGCCAGAGCAATCACAAAGGAAATTGGAAAATTAAAACGTGCGGAAATGTGCCGCTGAGAGCTAATTAGCTTTGTGGTTTGCCGGGCGCACAAGTGCACATCCAAGAGCTCATCCTTCGACATCAACTTATTCCCCGGCTTAGACCGTCGTCCTCCCATCCTCTCGGGACCCAACTCTTCCTAGTTGGCCACTCAATCAGAGCCAGTCCGATTTGGTCGACCCCCCGATTGATGGGCACTCGGACGATCTGCTGGCGATATTCTAGCTCCAGCTCCTGCTTCCCTTCCTCCTTGCTAATTGCGCGTCATTCCGCCTGCTCATCGGCTTAAATCCAAGCTCTGCCCGGGCCATCGAGATTTAAACGCCGAATGCGCAACTCATGGCGTCCAATCGTCAAATGTTCCGCACGTACGCGCCTTCCATATGCGGGCCAGACGTCTATCCACCGAATTTCGATTGTCACACTGAGAAACGTGATTTTAAACGAACACATCTTCACTTCTTAACGATCTATTATTTTAAGGATTTTTAAGTAAATTTTTAGTTTCCCAAATCATGAATAAAAATGGCATTAAGATGGCCTTTCCTCCTCACTTTTACCCTATATTTTCACTTTATTAAGCTATAAAATTCACAATTTATTTACTACATTTTCTCCCAGTGCAGATCCGCCTGAGTCTCTGTTTCGCTTCTTCCGCTCTTCCTCTCCGTCGGGCGACAATATCGACAGTCATCCCAGCCGGCGGAGGAGTGGGTGGGTTGTCGGGGGAATCTCGGGGACAGGACACGCAGGACACGTGGGCCGCACTTTGGCCGCTGTTAAATAGCATTGACGAATTAAAAGCTGAATTGGCAAAAGGGACCGACAGCGGAGAAAAAAAACAGAAACCAAACTGGAATCCTCTGACGGGGTGCAAAAAGGGAGGCGTACATTTTCTGCAATATCATCAACTATAAATTACGAATATTGAGGCACAACAACTTGGAGTACGTGGCGTGATAATGGATATTTGTCAGATATGTGAACATTTTAAACTTCCGCCCCGGAAAAAGTAGAATAGCAAGAACGAGCGGGATGGTTTCCTTGCCGCACGAATCGGACTCGGCACTTTTTGCCACATAAACATAAAAAAGGTAATACGGCACCGGGGACTGGAAATAACCCAAATGTGTGGCATTCGGATCAGGGGCGTATACCGTCCCGTCCCCTTTGAAATTCTGCGAAGGATGAGGGGCGATTGCGATTGCAGTAGGCACAGGGAAATGCCAAGTGGCAGTAAGAAATGTTTTGCAATGATGCGGCAGGTTTTCCTTTGGCCGGCCAGCCGATCTCGTTATGATTAGCCCTCGAGGGGGTGGAACTCGAGCTGGAACTGGACGATTTCATGTTAAGCGCATATAAGCGAATTGAGGAGTAAATCCGAGCCGGCGAGGAAGTCAATTTCTTGCCGAGAAAAGTGTTGGGCCCCAACACATAAAAGTGAATTCGAAAATTATGCACAACACTCGAGGAGGGCAGACAGAAAGTTGTCCTGCCAAAGAGTTTGAGTTGTTTGGGTTTTTATGCGCAATGGGGAAAAAGCCGAGAAACTTTCATTACGAACGGAAGTGGGGGGAAATAAAAAAAGGGAGAGCAGCAAACAATATACACTTGGACCTGCCGTTGTTTTGTGACATTGAACTTTTTGCATTAAACTTGAAATGTTTTTAATGAATCCCGCCGTTTCGTTCAATCTGCCAGCCCAGGATTTTGTTTCGACTTTGGCCCCACAATTGTTATTGTAGTTCTAGGGCCAAGATATCCTCCGCCGAGAATCCAAGCGAAATTTTTGGATGCAAAACTTTGCATTTCCTGCATATTCTTGTCCATATTTTACAGCAGCAACTTCCGGCTTCCGCTCGAGAAGCATAAAAATAAAGCGAAACTCCTGCCACCCAGATTCAGATCCTGATCCTGCTCGGCCCTCTGCAATGCCGAATTGTTTTGGGCGGCAGAACGCAGAACTTTCCCAGACATTTGCCATTCATTGGAGCCCGTTTCTGGCTCTGTTTCTGGTCCCCGTTTTGGGGCCTCGACTTTGGCCTGTCAGCGCCAAGTCTCCTGCGTCTGACTGATAATTGCAAGAAAATAAACTTGGGACAATTGGGAATCAAACTTCGCAGACGCGCGCGGTTCCCTCTTCTTCTCTTAAATGGGATTAAAATTTCATAACAGCGGCTTCGGAGAAGTCGAATACTTCCCCCTTCTTCAGAAAGAGAAAACCGGGTTGTGTACAAATGTCTATCACTTACGCCGAATGTTACGCCACATTCATCACAGCCGAAGCACGCGAGTTCTGGGAAAGCCGAAAATAAAGCCCCTGTAAACGATCCACAAACAATATTAATTGAAACGTACCGCTCATATGACATTTATGAAGCGGCCCAAAAAAACCGCCGCCAACAAGTCCAGAACTGGAACTGTCGAAATGCGGCAAGGAGCGATAATGGTTGGATAGTGTTGGTATGTTAGCTAGTTATTAGATACAAATAAATAAATAAGTGAAAATAGATATTTTAATAATTTTGTAAGTTCAAAAAACACACAAGAAAAAGCAAGGCCCCGGAGTTTCTAATTCAAAAATATTATTTTAAAATACTTCTCCATTAAAAACTAAAATAAGAGGATTCTTTGTTAAACCTTTCTTTTCCCACATAATTTTTTTTTCTTAAATTATACCTTTATTTAGCTATTTTTTCTATGACTATTTGTGTGGGCACCTCTGAAAACTGGATCAACCCTTGGCCCGTGCGCCGTGTGCATGTCCAAACGCCAAATACAAGCGTTAAGCTAAATGAAAACAAATTACCGTTGCATGTGAGACACCGTCCAAGGCGCTGCCATTCCCCCATTTCCTCAGTCCCTCAGTCCCTCAGTCATTCAATCAGTCAGTCAGTCAGTCGTCAGTCCACCCCCATGAAATTTAGCCTAGCCACCCCCTCGTTGGTCCGCCGGGTGACGACTGCTGCAATATGGTGCCGTCATAGCGAGACCAACCTGCATTCTCTGCGCTCGCATTTAAACATTTAAACACGCACCGAACCCTGGCCAAAAAAAAGAAATAAAGGGGAAAAATCCTCCAACGAAACAGCCCGAAATGGGAGACAAATTAATGAACGCCGTAATGAAATGAGCTGTGCGTACGGAGCAAATGATTGTCGGACTAATGACAGGGCAGTTAGGAAGTCAAATCAAGTCGCGACTGGAATTCGATATTACTCGGGGGTTTGGCGACAGGTCCCCAACCCAAAGCCAAATCCAATCCCGAACCCGTTCGTGTTTGTTAAAGTCCAAATGAAATTAATTAGAGCAGAGGGCGTTTGCCGTATCCCAGCTACGATCCGACATAATTTCGAATGCTTAAAGGTGAGCATCGTGGCTCATCCTCAACTGCCGAGGAATATGCACTCATAAATCTCTCTTCACAGCGGCTGCCATGCTGCGCACATGTTCAATAAACCAGAGATTACCCACCGGGAAAATTCCTCTGGAAAATAACATATTTTCATCAGGTTTCTCCATACAAGCGGAAGGGACTAAACCTCATTCACCCCTTACATTTCTTCCGTCTCTGGTTTCGAAATACACGGGGGTGACACAAAAAGTAAGGGGGAAATGAGGTTTCTATGTGGTTTTCCAAAGGAATTTCAAATTCCCTACACCGTCGCCTGCTAAAAGATACAGGATTTCCAATATTTTCTGCTAAAAGGAAGAGGTTTTCCAACACACAAAGAACCACCTTCTCACTTTCCCGGTGGGTATACGCAAACATAGACAAAGTGAATATAGAATTAGAAAAAATCAGCCAGGCAGTGCTGAAGTGTGAATACCCTTTGAAGGTGGTGCGAAAACTAATCAGGACCCCAGTCAGGTTCTTCTCACCCACTGAATGAATTTTTAATCGCGGTTAAACTTCTGCCGGCGCATCATGAGTGCAGTTTATTAAAGTTCTCTATGGTTTGCCAGAAGGGTATTTGCAAAAAATGCTGCTTCAAAAAATACCTGCTCCGCGGGGGTCGCTGAATGCACGGCGCCTCCCAATGAACTGCAATAAATCTCAATAAAAGTCGCACAACAAAGCGAACCAGGACCAGCAATCCAATGCAAGCGTCGCAAAACAAACAACCAGCAAGTGGTCCTGGAAAATGTGGTCCTGGAAGTGTGGGGGTGGCTTTTCTTTTTTTGGGTCTCCCCAAAGCTCAATCCTCCCCCACAGCGAGTTTCACCCGCGAAAAGAGAAAAGTGTGTAGAAGGAATATTTTAAATTTGATTATTGAAAGTCGAGCGACGGCAGCGATTATGTGATTTGTAGGGCGACAAATGTATTTGCCATACGAAACGGCACTGAGAGAAGATAAAATAGTTAAAATATTATTGAAAACAAATAAATAAAACCCTAATCCTATATCTTCTAAATATGCTTTTAAAATATTTATACAATAGTAATTTCTATCAAACTGACACACTAACGATTTATTTTGACACTTAATAGATTTGTTTCCATTTGTAATATGAAGCCGATATGGTTTTGTATTTTCTTCACGTGGAGTTGCGAACTCAGAGGGCGCGAAAAGATGACTTGGAGGGTGGGTGGCTTTTTTAAGGATACTTTGTGGGTGTGTACGTGCGTGTGTTTTCGTGTGCGGGGGTTGCGCACATAAACTTTGTTTATTTTATTAACAAGTTATGTTGGAGTGTGTGCGGAGGAAGGGCGGTGAGAGGCAGAGGCAGAGGCAACCCTTTGTTACTTTCGCCTTCTGGAAACCTCGACCGCGATCAACTCAGGTCGCAACCCTCGTTTCGCTCGGCTTTTCCTTTCACCCAGCTCTTTTGCGTGCGGCGCACAATTCAATTTTCATTGTTTATCAATTTTCTGCCTATTTTGGGCGCTTCAAAGCGACGCTTTGTAATTAAATTTGGAAAGCCGCCAGTGGGGCATAAATCAGAGCTCAACAATGAGAAGGAGGCCTCTTGATTATGATTGCATGTGAATGTGGGGATGGGGATGTGATCTTGAGTCAGGGGAGTTGGCTGCCGGCAGTGTTTTTGTCTGGCTGGCAAATGTCTTCATTGAATCTGCGAGTCAAGAGTGGAAAGTGGAAAGTCCGTCTGTGTCTTGGCAACTTTCTTGCCAAAAGTGCAATCGAAGCAGAGTAAAAAAGCCAAATTATTATGTGTGTGCCTCATATTTCAGTCTCCGCCGCTCCAGACACATAAATCTCTCGCAAAACAATAGAGAAACGCGCACACACATCGCGTCGGGGCCAAACTGATTTGAATTTATGGGAAACTGATTATTTTTCCATGCCGCCAAGAGGCGACAACGAGACAATGTGCTGCCGTGCCAAAAGCCGGCATCCGTTTGAGCATCTGCCGGAGATAGTTGATCCGCCCGGCGGATATAGTGCGCATATACATGGCGCGTGACACGTGACCGCGCAACGGGTACCGCTAAAGATAACACAGGCAAGCGGCCAAGCGGCCAAACAGCCGCTGCATCCGCTCGCCGACAGCACTTGGCCAAATCCCATTGAAAGGTCAAACAAATTATGGCAAAACAGAGCGAACTCCTGCTGTTGCTCTTGCACAAACTCCCCATCCCACTGCCACCCAAAATGCACTGAACGGAATACATTTCTTAAATTGAATAAAAAAACATTTTCAAGTGATTTAATTACAATTTTTGTCATCGCTGTAAAATAAGTAAGTTCATCATCCTTTAAAATATAAAGGATATTTAATTCAATGAAAAATTTGGAACATTATGGTTTGTATTGTAATTGTATTTTGAACTCAACGCATATAAAAAATTCTATAATTGGGCAAATTGTTGCTTTGTTTTTGAAAAATTAAGTTTTTTTTAAAGAAAACTCGAATGAAAATAAAGACATTTTTTCTGCGTTTTTAACAGCTAAATGCCTACTTTTTGTCCAGCTAATATCATTGCCAAACGATGCACTTTCGGGAAGATTGTTATTTTTAACTAGATCTAAAAATTCGATGATAAATTCTGGTTAAACAGAGACATTTTTTTAATTAAACCATTAATAAATAAAAAAAATCGAAAGTCAAATTTTTCGATGGCATTTCTTTTTTAAGCAGGATAAAATAATGTTATCATCTGAACACTTCGTCAAAATTCTTGTTTGATTTTGTGACACCAATATATTCAATTTAAATACAAATTATATTATAATAAAGAACATTTTCTCCTTAATTCGTTTTTTTTGCAGTGCAGCTGAAGTTTTTAGAGAGCACTCGACAATCTGCAAGCCCTCGGCGCACGCTCGGCACTTCATTAGACGCGTGCTTCGGTGGGGGGCAACCCTTTGTCACCTCAATTTAGAAGGAGAGATTCAGAGACAGAGTATCTTTGTTGGTTTGTCCGGCCATTCCGCCCTTTATTGTTGTGTTTTTGGCCGTGAGCTGCATCGGCGGGCTGGGCAAATTTGAAATTGATATTCCCCCTTTTATTTGTTGAGCCTTCGATTCCTATGGCTTGCCTTTGTTTCGTTTCATTTGCTGAGGGTGGAAGGGGGTTTTGGGTCCTGCGGAGCACTTAGCCGCCGGATGGGGCCATGATTTATTGAGTTGCATAAACAGAAACGGCAGCGCAATCATGTCGCAACTGTAGCCCAAAACTTGTACCACGGCGACGATGGAATTTGCCCAGTGAGCTCAGCTTTCAACTCGATTGCTTCACAAGTCGTTAGGCGTCATCGAAAGGGAGTCCGAGTCCGGGTCGTCCGGTTGGCCGGATTCCTGGGGGTTGACCTGCACTCCTTGGTCGATGGCTGTGTGGCTGCAGCTCCTTCTTGCGGTCCCTTTCACCCCCTGCCACCACTTTAATGTACCTTTGCCCACATCACATCGCCCACACCCTCACTCTCACCCTCACCCATTTCTTGAATGGCAGCCGCAATTTTGGTTATGGGAGTCTTGCAACAAAGGGGAAGCAAGTTGTGCTCCCTCCAATGCCAAGTATAAATCACAAATAGATTTCCTTGCGAGACTTTTGGCCAAAACTCCCAGGCTGCTGCCGCCATTTCCCAAAAGGGGAAACTGGCGCCCGCCACGGCTTCTTGGGATTTTTCTGTTCCTGCTTTGGCTTTTTCCTAGCAGTTTTCAAGATCTGAATATACCAAAATTGTTTCCTGAAATCTAGAGTGCTTATTTTACATTTTTCGTAATTTTACTACAACTTTGGAATTTTCAACTCTAAAATTCTACTTTGAATATTTATTGAAGAATGATTGACTATAATTTTAAGAAAATATCAAGCCTTACGAAAATTGTTGTTTGTAAATATATAGTTGTTTTGTAATAAGTAGGTATTCCATTAAATATATTACATGTAATATCTTTTGCTAATAAGAAAATATATCTCTAGTTTATTTTTTAAATTTTGTCTTTACTTTTTAGCTTTTTTTCAGTATGCAATGAACAGCACTGGCCATCACTCGCTCAAGTTTATGTTGGCTTTCGTTTGCGGCATTGGTGGCACTTTGTGCTGCTTTGTGTTGCGCTTCAATGAGGTCGAAATGGCTCAAAAATAATGTGAAAAGTTCCCTTTAACCATTTTTCCACAGCCACGGCGCTGGTGACGCACAAAAACAGAGGAAGAGCCGGAGAGCAGAAGGATTCGCGCCACATTTCCTACTTTCCTTTCGCTTAGAATTTACTCCTTCAGCAGACCGTACTCCTCGTTCGACTTTTATTTTTTGCACTGCTGCCTGGCTGGAGTTATGCGACTTTGGGGAATTTCTGACGGCCCTCGACTACATCCTCTTGGCCGCCTTTATATCCCTCTGTCTCAACCCGATTGCCACTTTGGCTCCCTTTGACTTTTCAAGAACTTTGTTAGCAGCATCTTCGTCTTGCCCTCCCAGATCCCATTTCCATTCCCATCCCGTTCCCTCTTCCCACCAGCAAACTGCCTTTGAAGTTATTGCGGCTAGTGCAACGCCTGCTGCTGTCGCCTTTGATGTATATATCGATAGTGAAAACTTGAGAAACTCGCTGTGGCTAATGTTGCGAAAGACATGTCGCCCTAGCATCGGCTCAATCGTATATCTTTTTTAAAATCGGGGTGATTAACCCAGTTTGTGCAGAGAGAGCTGGCAAAGGATTACTAATTTAGAGAATTTAAAATATTATGGTTTATAAAGGATCTATTAGAAAAATTAAGATAATTAATGGAAATAGTTTAACACATCACTTGTCTATGACGGGGGATATTTATTAAACAATTCTAATTATACCCGTTACTCGTAGAGTAAAAGGGTATATTGTATTCGTGCAAAAGTATGTAACAGCTAGAAGGAAGCGTTTCCGACCCTATAAAGTATATATATTCTTGATCAGGGTCACTAGCCGAGTCGATATAGCCATGTCCGTCTGTCCGTCTGTCTGTCCGTATGAACGCTGAGATCTCGGAAACTATAAAAGCTAGAGGATTGGTATTTGGCATTAAGATTCTTGGAGTTCCTATGCAGCGCAAGTTTTTTTCAAGAAGGTGCCACGCCCCCTCTAACGCCCACAATCGCTTGTATACGATTTTAAAAATTAAACTATTTCGGAAAAGTAAAAATGCAGTTTTATTGTGTTTATCAATACCTATCGAAATGTAGAAGAAATTTTTCAAATCGGACCATTCGTTAAAAAGTTATGCGTGATCAACGTTTCTATCTCCATCTCCCTCGCACTCTCTTTACCTGAGTAACGGGTATCTGATAGTCAGTCGGGGCACCCGACTATAACGTTCTCTCTTGTTTATTTTTTCATTTTTCCATATATTTTTAAATGTCCGTCCTTTAATATTTGTAGGGTTAATGTTTGCTCGAATGAAAATCCCAACAAGAAGGTGCCCCAAATGAGTGCAATTAGCTGGAGTGGCTTGAAAAGAGCAATCAGATCAGGACAAGGACGAGGACTAGGTCGACAGAGTGTTCTTTCGGGAGCAGCAGCCAGCTTTCGGACTGATTTGTCCCCCAAATGACTTAAGTAATGCAGCAGCAGATTGTCAAATGCCGCTGCCAGATAAGCCAGAACCAACTGGTGGAATAGCCAGTAGCAGGAGTAGCAGGAGTAGCAGGAGCAGCCGGAGTGGCAATAAAACAAAGAGCTCGAGAAAGGCAGAGCAAAATGGTTGCAAATCTGTGCGCGGGATGCGGGGGACAGGACCTTCCCAGATTCCCAGCAGGCTGATGCTGAGCTGACTGCCGACTGACGACTGACGACAGTGTCCTTGTGCCTGGCACTCAACCCGTTTGCCACTTTGGCTCCCTTTGACTTTTCAAGAACTTTGTTAGCAGCATCTTCGTCTTCCCATTTCCATTCCCATCCCGTTCCCTCTTCCCACCAGCAAACTGCCTTTGAAGTTATTGCGGCTAGTGCAACGCCTGCTGCTGTCGCCTTTGATGTATATATCGATAGTGAAAACTTGAGAAACTCGCTGTGGCTAATGTTGCGAAAGACATGTCGCCCTAGCATCGGCTCAATCGTATATCTTTTTTAAAATCGGGGTGATTAACCCAGTTTGTGAAGAGAGAGCTGGCAAAGGATTACTAATTTAGAGAATTTAAAATATTATGGTTTATAAAGGATCTATTAGAAAAATTAAGATAATTAATGGAAATAGTTTAACACATCACTTGTCTATGACGGGGGATATTTATTAAACAATTCTAATTTATTTTTTAATTTTTCCATATATTTTTAAATGTCCGTCTTTAATATTTGTAGGGTTAATGTTTACTCGAATGAAAATCCCAACAAGAAGGTGCCCCAAATGAGTGCAATTAGCTGGAGTGGCTTGAAAGGAGCAATCAGATCAGGACAAGGACGAGGACTAGGTCGACAGAGTGTTCTTTCGGGAGCAGCAGCCAGCTTTCGGACTGATTTGTCCCCCAAATGACTTAAGTAATGCAGCAGCAGATTGTCAAATGCCGCTGCCAGATAAGCCAGAACCAACTGGTGGAATAGCCAGTAGCAGGAGTAGCAGGAGTAGCAGGAGCAGCCGGAGTGGCAATAAAACAAAGAGCTCGAGAAAGGCAGAGCAAAATGGTTGCAAATCTGTGCGCGGGATGCGGGGGACAGGACCTTCCCAGATTCCCAGCAGGCTGATGCTGAGCTGACTGCCGACTGACGACTGACGACAGTGTCCTTGTGCCTGGCACGCAACAACTCAATTAAGCCGCTTTAATTGGTCTAATTAATTTGCGCTCAAACGCACTTCAAGTCTAAACGTGTTTTTCCACAGGACCCAAAGAAGGCGTCCCGAGAAGGGTTGCCCTGTCCCTGCTCCTGCTCCGTGGGCCTCCCTTCCTCCTTTCGCCAGCGAGTCCTGAAATATGCATTAAGCCGCAGATTTGCGACGCGCCGGTAATTAAGCCGAGCGGCCCGAGCAGGGACTCTGCAACGTGCGACGATTGAGTCCCCAGTTGTTGACAGGCGGGCTGGCAGCTGATTTTTCAGATTTCAAGTGATGCGTTTAATGAGCGGCACGTGACTCGCGCTCCTGCTTTTTTGCTCACAAAATATCATTCATTTCGAATTCTAAGCCAGTCGAAACGCTGACGTTTAATTTGCAACAAATTTGAATACCATTTGTGCTATTATTTTCATACCCTTTTGAAAGGAGTTACAAATTGGTTGTACAAATAGTCTTTATACCTTTCATATTTAAACAAAATATAAGTATGTTTTATTAAGGTTGCTAAAAGTGTTCAACTATATTTTTTTTTAAGTCCATAGATTCCTTCCTTGTAATTTAATTTAATTTCTTGTTAAATTTACAATGAAAATTCCTGTTATTGCAAGAGTAAATAATCTTCTACTTTTCAAATTAAGTTTTATTCATTATACCCTTGCAGAGGGTATTATGATTTCAGTCAGAAGTTTGCAACGCAGTGAAGGAGACGTTTCCGACCCCATAAAGTATATATATTCTTGATTAGCATCACTAGACGAGTCGATCTAGCCATGTCCGTCTGTCCGTCTGTCCGTCTGTCCGTCTGTTTCTACGCAAACTAGTCTCTCAGTTTTAAAGCTATCGGGCTAAAACTTTCCCAAAAGTCTTATATCTATTGCAGGTAGTATATAAGTCGGAACGAGCCGGATCGGACAACTATATCATATAGCTCCCATAGAAATAGTCGGGAAAAAAATGTAAAAAAAATTATATCTTGGGTGTTTTTGAACATATCACCTCCTACTTTTGGAAATACCATTTTGTATCTAATTCTGAATTTCGAATAAATTTTTATCAAAATCGGACGACTATATCATATAGCTGCCATAGGAACGATAAAATAATTAATGGGAATATAATAGGAAATAAATTATTGCTTCGTTGGTTTTTATTGTATTCTCTTCTACTCTGGGATATGACTCTTTTCGAATGTTTTCGAATTTCGATTTTAATTTTATCAATATCGAACTACTACATCATATAGCTGCCATAGGAACGATCAAAAAATTAATGTGAAATAATAGGAAATTTAACATTTTTGCGTTTTGTAAATTAATAGAATGATCTGCAAGGGTATATAAGCTTCGGCTTGCCGAAGCTAGCTTCCTTTCTTGTTTTAATTTCGTGTTCAATAAATTTTTATTTTGTGTGCATTTTACACCTTTTCGGTCTTCAGGCATCATTAATTTTAATTCAATGGATAGATGGAAAAATGGGAAATTAAACCCGAACGGTATTGGGATTGGGCGAAAGGAGTATTCCCCGGCCAGTTGCTATTTTAGGGCAGAAGATTATTGCTCTAATGCCGTCATGTTCTTGGCATAAATATTTATTTACACCAGCCTCTTACCAGCAAACTCACCTCGATTCGAGCACTCGGAAAGTGTGCCTAATGGAGAAATATGCCGCAGCATAGAGCAAGAAATTGCTTTTAGGGCAGCGTCTTCCCTGCCATAAGTACTTGCAAGCCGATTCCGTTTGCCTATTTAACAATTACAGCAGCGGAGGGAGAACCCGGAATTCCGAAATGTGCGACATATGGAAGGGAAAGACGGAATACTCTCGACCATACATAAATTTACGGCCAGCAGTCAGAAACCCGCTGAGGGGGTCGAAAGTTGGCCAAAAATGAGTGATGTTTATTTGTGCGCGAGGCAAGGCCATTAAAATGAAAAGCAGCAGCAGCAGGGCGGCCTGCTGGCCAAGATAGAGATCATGAATATGCAACAGCCAGGGATAAAGCGCAGCCGCCTTGAGTCGGAAAAGCGGGAAAAGCGGGAAAGCGGGAAGGGCGGGAGGAAGGAAGCCAGGAAGTGAAGCCAAACGCGCCATCACAATAAAAATTCATTACGGAAAGCGACTGATGGCCAGACGGACGGGGAGAGGCTGCCAAAAGACCGGAAAAGAAATCGCTATAAATTTTCGGCGCAACGCAAACAACAAAGGCAACAAAAAAACCAAAAACGCAGAGGGAAACCAAAATAACAGCAGCGCCAGTTACATGAAGAATTATTGCGGCGGCGAAATGCTGTCCACCTACTTAAAATTAATTTCGGCAAGGAATCGTCGCCGTCGTCCGAACAACATCAGCTGAAGCTATAGCAGTAGTATCTGAACCACCCAGCACCCAGGATATAGCACCCAAAGGCAATGGGAACAGCGAGGAAAACGCCAACCGACAGCGAACGTCAGCAGTCGCCGGGAATATCCCGCGGCGTCTCCGGCAATCAGTAATGAGAGGGTTCAATTGCACTGCGAAAAAAATCGATTGAAAAGGAGAAATGTTAAATTTTAAAACTTCTCTTTATTTTTATGAAGGAAATCTAAGAAATCCATAGAATATTCAGCAGGAAATCTAAAAAATCTTCTACTCCCAAAAACCCACAGCTCACAAATATCTTTTTTCATTTGGAAAAATTTACGTAAGTTTTCTTAGGGGTAAGACTTAATTTTAAAAAATGTTTTGTTCTTTCAAACTCATTATTAAAATATTTTTCATGTAACATTTAATTAATATTTATTGTTTCCACAGTGTATAATCGCCCGAAAAGGGCCGCCAGCGAAGCCCGAGGGTGCGGTCTTCCGTTTGAGGAGATGGGGCAAAGACCAGGCGGGTCCTGACTTTCGGCGCGTATGTCAAAATATTGAAATATTGAAACAAACGACGGCAGAAACAATAAAGCCGAGGCATTGGCAATGGCAATGGTTAGTGACCGCTGAAGGCAGAGTCACCCCCGTCCGCTTGAGCCATACCCACCCCTCCCAGCTACCCCGCTCACCCTTCGTTTTTGGCCAAGTTTAATGAATGTGCGATGTACACGACATCCTCATAAAGCCGCCCCGCTGCTGCCGCTACCAAAAACCAAATTAGTCGCAGATTATAATGGGGAACAGTGTCGATTGCAGTTGCCCGATAACAAAACCGAGGGAGTGCCGGGGGACTAGGCGCTGCATCGATAGACAGGACACACAGGACATACAGGACATGGCCCTGCAGAGCCGGAGGCGCAGCAGTCAACCCCCGGGAAGCTCATTAGACAGGCGGCGCTAATGACTGCAGCATTCGGTTGTGCAACTCCATCCGACAATGGAACGCTCTGTGTTGTGGCCCGGTAAATAGTCATGTGAGCCAGCTCCTGCTCCTCCCGCTGCTCTTCCTGCTCGTAAACATAATAATAATGCCTCGTTTGCCGTTTGCCCCGTGGCGCTCATAAAGCCATTAAGGCGCTGAACCCTTTGGCACGGCGCGTAATTCACACAAGGATCCCAGAGAGCCCAGATCCTGGATTCCGTATCCCCGCTCTATTTGTATCGACTGGGCCTATATAGTTCGACCTGTTCGTCGACCCTCATAAATTATTTTACCAAAAGTGTAGTGCGGCAATAAAACTCGCAGCAACCTGTGAAATCGACGCCGGATTAGACCTTTTCTAATAGCCCGATAGCAATAGCCCACCACTCATACGTAAATATTTCGTTCGGTAATTTTGGAATTTTCACTCTGTCTGAAAGGGTAGCAAATATGCTAGCTGCAATGTATTTTCCCAAAAAAAAGAAGCAATTGAAAAAATGTAAAAAAACAAATCGAACACGCATTCCCAAATTTGAGTGCCGGCCAATGGAGGGGCGAAAAAAATCTAAGCCATCATCCCGAGGCTGGCGAAAAATGCCCACAAAAAAATAAATCAAAAGTCGGCGCGCGACTTGCCAACAAAAAACCAAAACCACTCGAAAAGGGCCAACAAACTCCTGTTCCGGCAATTCCCGTATGAGCATCGCATCGAGGCAATTCAATTATATTTTTGCAATAATTTTCAATACACTTAAGTGCAGATACCCCCACTTGGCTCCCAGCTTTGGCGGCAGTTTAGAAAACAAATAACATTCAATACAAAAAGCCAACCCACCTGTCTGGCGCATTTGCTTATATATGTGGTTGCCATTTCTTCGCTCCTACCTGCTGCTGCTGTTGCATATTTTCTTTATTTTATTGGCCCACTCGTTCTGTAGATGTTAATGGAAATTGAACGAGCACTTGGCCTTTTGCTTTTGCTCTGGCTGTGGCCCAAACCAAACTCTACTTTGCAGCAGTTGAATCGCAGAGCGTATTCTGAATTATGAAAGTTACTGAAATTGTTTTGGGGCTTAGGAGGAGGGCTCTGTGCACGGAACCCGAACCCCTTGTCTCTGGGCAATAAATTCCAGGCAATCGCTTACAAATCGCTCGAAAATTGCCTCAACTCGAGCACGGTTCTGCATTAAGTGCAGAGAGCTCTCTGTTCACATCATCAGTTAAGGGAATCGGCAAACTTCACCCTCCCCGGGCAAAAATTGACATTGACATTCGATATTATCGCTGACAAACGATCGGCAATTGAAAACTGCGAGCGAACGAAGTTTATAACAACTTGAATATGTTGGTCCAGGTCAACGACTAGAAAATACCCAATTCTGAGTTGGTGAAACCAGTCATCAGTTATATTAATATCTTAGTTGAACAGTTGTTCCAAAAATCTAACATTATTCTTACAGTTGTAAAAAAATATGATTGATAATGACAACGTTCTATCCTCTTTCTCGCTTGCATTTACATAAATCCAATATACTCCACGAATACCCTGTGAAAATATACAGAATTTGATGACTGCGGGAGAAGTTAGCGCTTATCCAAGTGCAGTTTGTCACAGCTTATCAACATCTCCGGGAATCCGGGAAGGAAGAGCTGGGGGTTTCTCACAGATAAATCCCGAACACACGCGCACTTCAAAGATTAAAGCAATTTACAGATTGAAGGCGAACCCGAACCCAAACCCAGAACCCAGCGCTTCTCGCATCCAATAACTTTAAACTGCAGCCCCTGCCTGAAGGGAGAACGAATACATGCGATACAATAGAAGCTCTCGTATGAAATGCAACCGCTTGGAAAATCCAGTCAATACTTTTACTGTTATTGTTTCATGTCAGGAGGGGTTGCTGCATGTATGTACTATATGTGTAGCTGTCAGTTTGGGGCACTTTTATTATCGGGGCCTGCCAACAATTTGCAGTTCCGATTTCACTCGCTGGCCTTCTTTCGCAATCGCAATCGCAACCCCTGTTCAAGTATTTCTTAAATATTTCCAGTGAATTGCCAAAGTGCAGTAAATCGTGGGAAGGGCGTTAATGTTATGGCCCTATTAGCTGAGCAGCAACAACAATGACAGAGCAATAAAAGTCAATCAGCATTTATTTCAGTTAACCCCAGCAACAAGATCAAAAGGAAAGTAACCACGCACAAGGGGGAAACAGAGGGCAAGGTTGAGTTGTTTAGACTCATTTGCCATTCGAAATGAATTTGAGAATGTCTCTCAGCAATTTGCAACATGCAGGCAGTGGATTCGAGGGGTATTTATCTCAATTAGCCGGGGCAGCCCTCCAGCTGCAGGCCATCTAGGGAAATTACACCGCTCTGCTCAATTGATTGATGCCAAACTCCAGCTTAGGGTCAAAACCAAGTCCCAGCGGCAGTTCAATCTGCGTATAACTTCGAGCATAAATGTCGCATTAAGTGATTAATTCGAGGCGACACAAATGATTAAGACGTCGGCCAAAAGGTGGGACTTAAGTCGCCACAACAAACGCATGCCACAAGTATTGGTCAAAGCCAAAATATGCAGCTGCCAATTTGCATACTCGGAATTGCCAATTTATGGCAAATAAGCCGGGAGCGCATAAATCACAGCCAGCTGGAATTATTTCGATTCGTCTCTCGTTTAGCAACATCAAAAAGCGCTACCATGTTGACAAAATGCCAATGAAGCAGCGATTCCACTTGAATGATGGCCCAAACGGGATGCTCGTGTGTGCTTAGCCATAAGTCAACTAAATTATTAAAGCATATAAGCGCATATATTTATACATTTTGGGGGTGTTTACTGTTTAGTGTTTAGTGCTGTGATTGCCAAAGAGGGGATCAGAAAAGGGGATGCTTGGGAAAAATATATCCCTGATTTTTGCCAACATATGGCCAAATTAAAATGCAAATTGAATGCAAATAAACAATTAAAATTTCCAACTGCGTGGCGCTGATTTGGGCGCAAGCCGTATCGAGTGGGCGTGGCCAATCAAACGGAAATGTTGACACCGCCGGTTAGACAGCGGCCCTTTATGTGCGGGGCCCAAAAATGCATAATTAATAGACAAACAAGTCAAACGCGCACACACTCTGCAGCCGCAGCCAAAACGCTGCCACTCAAATTGCCTTTTGGACAAACAAACTGTGCAGAGCGTACAACAAACACGCCAACAATACCAGCAGCAACAGCCAGAGCAACATCAACGGCCAAAGTAACAAGAATAAATGGTATGCACGGGTATTACGACCTTTTGGTACCTGGTACTTTGAATAAGAGTGAATGGTCATTTTTCACAGAAAGGTTTGATTATTGGTCAATAGATCCTTAAAAAAAGGTTATACACGAAAAAAACTTAGTTATTAAGGTAGATTTCCCTGAAACGTGGACTCCTACCATAAAGATATCATGAAATGTGCTAAAAAATATTCTATAATTCAGCTATTTCATAAAGTAGAATAGTGGAAAAATGTATACTTTAAAATTACCTCGATCTTAAGATATTTTGATCAGCTTTGCTACCCTCCGTACATCTTTCCATGCTCAATATACCCTTAACAATTGAATTACCGCGTATAACCAAGCGGCAACAGCAATTCAAACAGAAGCCGCATTCAAATTCAAAACAAATGAAACGAAACGAAATGGCGAAGCGACTGCGGAAAAGCCCCTCAAGACATTTAGTGTTTGACATGCCAGGAACAACAAACAACTAACAACAAAACAGGCGAAGAGCACAAAGGTGCGAAATGTTCGCCTTTGAAGTGCGGAAAGGGCCAGCACAGAAAACGCAGATGGAAAACACTCAACTGGTTAACACCGACGCGCGGAAAGGGAAAACACCCCGCAATTATTGGGCTAACAAGTGGTGCAACAATCTCTCCTTCCTGATAGAGTGCCACTAATGATTTGAGGGCGACATCTGCAAGGGTTGCACTTAAAAATGTGAAAACTTTTCATCATCCCGGCGTGAAATCCAATTGCCGCATTTGTAACAATTCCCTTCGGCCGAAAAATCTGTGCAAAAAAAGAAAACAACCGGGCCCAAGACTCATTAGCCAGTCAGGAAAGCCCCGAGGGCCTGGCAATTATTCTGAAAGCGAAAGGAGGACGACTGAACGCCGATGGAAATTGTCATTTGCTGATATGGCTAATCTATTGCATCAGTCGGCGGCTTGTGGGCCGTGTTTGTCCTGCCGCAGTAACTGGCCAACAGCGAGTGACGAGCACGCTAATGATACATTGACAACTGTTGTTATTCTTGCTCCTGCTCCTGCTCCTGCTCCGCACATTCACTTCCTGATCCTGCCGAGGATATGGTCACCGCCACTCCTCTGCCGCAGCTGAAATTCCAGCTAATAGTAGCTGACCCACGCTCGCCGGCAATCTGTTTGTTTGCGCATTGGGTTTGTATGGCCTGCGGACTCATTAGGCCATTAGAGGAATCGCAGCCAGGTCCGCTGACTAATGGCGGCGGCGGGGGTCGGGATCGGATCGGGGGTCCAGTGCGCTTCATTAACGCATTATGTGCCACGGCGGCATCCGTCTTTCGGCAGACTAACAAGTGTGCACGGAACAAAGAGCACAATTTCACGCATAAATCAAACGGTTTGGTTGTCACATTTGCAATTGGCTAATTAATTTTTGTGATTTTAAAATAATATAATTTCTACATATGTCCGTTGACTACATAAAAATAGTATGCACTGAAAGTAAGCACAGTAAATAATTATTTTAAGCCACAAATGTTTAGGCTTTTCAATTAGAACGCTTAAATAATATATCTTAAACTAAACAGTAAAAAATGCATTTATAATATCTTGTCTATACCAATTATAACACAGTTCTGTGAATAAATAATATTAATAAATAAATAATATTTAGAAATAAGGTTTCCGTAATATCCATCCTAATTGACTGACTGGTAAGAAATTTTATTGATCTTAAATACTTTGTATATTTTCTGAAATATAAAATATATTTTTTTGTTAATTATAAATGCAATTTCATATTTTTTTTTTAGTGTACAGCTATTACCAGCGCATAACTGACCGCACAAACACACTCGCACACATGTAGACGAACATGCGTGCCCACACGCATACATAAACAGTCGGCGGACAACATGAAAATGCAATTAACGCGTTAATGTTCAGTTGAAATGGCTCTTGACCGCTCACCGTTGTCGGTTGTTGGTTGTTGGATGTTGTTTGTTGCTGGTTGCCGGTTGCTTTCGGTGCCGGCAACATCAATTTTTCGGTTCCGCGGTTAGCGCCAAATTTTTGTTGCCTAACACAGGGCGCACATACACTCAACCAACCACACACACACAGGAATACTATCCATATCCGTTTCCGGCGGCCATTGTCAGTGTCCCCACTTAATGTTTAACAAATATGGCGCCAGTTCGTTTTTTGCCCTCTGTTCGCCTTTGTTGTGGCCACACCGACAAACATATTTATTTCATTAACAGCAAATGGCAGCGGGAATGCGTGCAAATACCGCTTTTTGCACTAATTACATTGCAACCTGTGGAGCGCGCAAATAATGAAAGAAATACTTGCATAAGGCCACGCCCCCACCGCCCCCCTTGCGTGCCAAATTGGTCGGTCTAAACCGCTCGGTTGGTGCTGCCAGCCCTCCTTTCCCTAACCTCTACCCCTGTAACCAGTTAGTCCTGTTAGCACTTGCCAGTGCCACAAAACGTGGCCAACGCAACAAAATTATGCCGTAAAACTGAGGTTTTGCGGGGGGCGAGTAGATGCAAAAACCCAGTGGAAAGCTGGAAAAGCATGCAATCTGCTACCAACGCTCCAGTCTGCTCCTGGTCGCTGTGATTTTCTAATTAGGCAAAGTTTCCCCGACACATTTTGCGGTCGCTAACGCTGCGGCAATTTACGCATAATACACGACTGAGGCAAAAACTACAGGCGGGAAAATGGAAAAATGGGTAAATGGGGCTGCTGCTGCCTTCCACACCTGCACTTCTATTTCTGTAAATTAACATAGAAATATGTAATTTCCGTTATGGGCAGGTGAACAAAAAAATACAAAAAAGTAAAGAGAGGGAAAATGAAGAAAAACGAAAAGTATAAGCGGAAAAGGCGAGTTACTTTATGACTCGGCAAGATCCTGCAATACATTCAAGCAGTGCGCCAACCGCAAAGACCCTTGCCTACTTATAAAAATATTACGCTGCCGCCCAGTCCGGGAATTGAGCGGTGGGCGGAGGGCGTGGCAGGTGGAGGTAACCTGCCAGCCAACTATAATAAATTTCGTGGGCTCAGTGAGGCGGCGTTCACGGATCTTCGGGAAGAAGAACGGAGTCCGGGCAGCAGATATCCTTGATTGCACTTCAAAAAACGAATTTCAAATGAAATTTTTTATTAAGGAAATCCAGACAACAAACGCTTTTAAAACTAATTAAATAATTAATATCTAATAAATCTTATATTTTTAAAACAAATGTAGGTAAACTGCTAAAAAAAAATCTTTCTTATCCTCTGTAAAATATCTTTGAGTTAAAAATTACGAATAATAATGCAATTTAAATTGACAATAAAGACTTGTTTTAATGTGTATTTAAAACATACACATAATACGCCCATCAAATACTTATTTCTGAATGTAAATCCACCTTTTTTCGCTGTGTCTGACTGTGCGTGCGAGAATCAGAATCCGTGTGTCAGTAGTCCGTAGTCCGTATTCCGTATTCCGCAAAAGCCGGAGACCAAGACCCGGAGACCAAGACCTGGAGCCTCGGTTAAGCTCAGGCGGCGGGCGATGCGTTGGCCGGCCCAAAAGAAATTGCGTTGAGTTGTGAATGCCGCGCTGGGATTTACGTTTTCATTACGTTTGTAACCTCACAGTTAAAGACAGGCGTCGTGGTGTGAGTGTGTCTTCGGCCGTAGGTGTGGGTAAAGTATGTGTGTGTATGTGAGTGGGCTGCCCGCCACCTTTCACCTTTCACCCTGCACATTTCAGGCGTAATTTATGCGCTTATTGTCTTTTACACGGCCAACCTCCTGCCAGCAGCAGAAAGCCTTACATGGAGAAAAATTGCAGTTAAACTATCTACCAGAAGCAGGGCACGAACATAACAGTTTTTAGAAAGTTTTATTTTAAAAGTCCTCTGGAATTTTAAAATTTAGTTGCCAAAATTGTATACAAATCAATGTAATTGAAAAACAAAATAGAAAAAAAATCCAGTTGCCATTTCAAATAACAATTAGTTTC
Organism: Drosophila lutescens; assembly: GCA_037075285.1. NCBI lineage: Eukaryota > Metazoa > Arthropoda > Insecta > Diptera > Drosophilidae > Drosophila > Drosophila lutescens. Next base: position 154,257 of record JBAMCF010000861.1, read on the forward strand.
GGTCTCTGACTAGAAGGCCGTAACTCTACCCTAATTTTAAATATCTTTGAGAAATAAAAGAAAGGCTACGGTTAGTCGTTAAAATAATTTTAAGAAAATGATCAAGAATTGCTTGGAACTTTTATGGAAAATACATATTTTCATCCTTAAATAAATAGTCACATAGATAATATTGTTCAATATATTTGATCGTCTGACCGTACCTAAAGTCCTTTAATAGAAGTGCCTAAAAACTCTGATTTAATTAATATTTTATAGGGTCACCTCAAAAGATATTTTCTATCGGCATCCATAACAAAGTGAGAGTCCATAACAAAGTAATATATTTCCTTTTCCTGAGTCACAATTTTTCTCAAGTGTATCTACCTCATTTTGAGCCCTGATCTGCAAGGGTCTTCTGCCCCATTTGCCTACCCTGCCACGCCCCCTCCTCGACACCATTTCGAGGACTCATTTCGGCCATGCTTATTTGCTCACTCGCGCGTTCGCACGCCCTTCAGCCCTTCAGGCCAACTCGACTCGACGCGACTCTTCTTGCCTCGACTCACTTGTCGCAGTGTCCCGGCTCCTTGAGTCCTTTCATGCTGGTAATTTTTCATAACCGTCGACGAGTTGTCCGCCGCTGCCAGGTCGCTTTGATCCATGGCGACACGTTGACTGCCGTCGCACCTGAACTCCCGATGGGTGGTGAGGCTGGTAGCCTTTCGATGGAGCTCCCTTCCATCTCCATCCCCACCAACCATGCCACACATCTGAGCCTCCCGCGCAAGAAATTAAATATAAACTTGCTGCAGCACTTTGGCCTTTGGGAGTGGAATGGAGGAGAGGAGGAGGAGCAGGGAGGAGTGGAAGTGGAAGTGGAGTGTTCGTCCTGCCGCCTGTTCGGGCAATAAAAAGTCCCTAGATTATGTTGTTGCTGCTGCTGCTGCTGCTGCCGTTGTTGCTGCCTTGTTAATGTGGCACTTGTGTTGCTGTTATTGTTGCTGCTGTTACTAGCTAAGTGGCAACTTCATCATCTCGAGGGGGCGGGACTCGGAGCCGCCTCAATCTCCGCCGGGCTGCCATAATTGTATTCAACAAGCTGGTGTCGCTCCGGATCCAAGATGTATCTAAATGTGTGCGTGTGTATATTTCATTCTGTACTTTTGATTATAAAATTCCCCCGATGGGTCGGGGGCCAAGCGCTTTTTTTATGCAGATTATGAAATTTATTAGACCACGCCCCCGCGTTCAAGGCTTATCCTTCTGCCTCCTTCAAAGAGATATTGCCCTAATGCGCTTGAGTTTTAATTCGCCGTCTCGTGATTTACAGCCCTCGAGCTGTAGTATCATGCAATCAGTCAAAGCACTGCAGAACTCACATTTTATGGTCTCTAAACGAGCTAAGCATTAAGTACCTGCCTACAACACCGAAAAGCGATGCACGACTGCCAAATTGCTGATGAACTGGCAAAGCACACCCACACACAACACACACACACAGGCAATGCTTATCGGGTGTTCCCAATTAGTTAAGCATTTCCACAAATTCCAGCTGAAACTCAACCCCAGCCTCGTCCTGTTGCCGGTTGTCTCAGATGTCTCGGCAGTTGTCGGTTGTGGCCATAATGATTATTATTGTGCTTTGTAGTTGGGCCTAGCAACTGCACTTTGGAAAAAACAGGAACTGAATAACCTAATACCTTTGGTTTTTTATGACCTCTTGTTAAGGAATTAAATTTTAAGTAAAATAAAAAACGTAGAAAAAGAGAGGGATAATTGTAAACCCAGGCACGAAACTAATCGCCATTAAAAATATAACACTTTTAAAATGAGTTTGTACTTACAGGAAGCAATATAAATGGAAACCGAAATTATAGTATACCACTTATTCCACTTCATAACCCAGGGTGCCCACAACCTAATGCCCTTTTGTTCGAGTGCACAAGTACGAATTCCAGGCTTGTGTATTGATTTGGCTTGCAATGCAATAATTACATGGTTACATGAGCGCAATTTCCGTAACATAACTCACGGAGGTCGTATCCTACCGCTTTACGCATGCAACATGTTGTCTGCCACAGGACCTCTATGCCCCATTCCCCTCCCTCTTCCCACCACTCCACTGCCCTTTGTTAAGTAACCATCGAAATACACACACATGCGTGTTTGGCGTGAGTTCGCCTTGTTGACGAGTTGATGAGATGTTAAGATTATGTTAATGAGTTCATTAAATCACAAGAAACAAGCAATCGCATAAAGTTACAGACAGTTGGGCGGGTAGACTGCTCTAGAGAACTCTGGAGTCTCGAAGATCTGAACTTTGCTGGGCATCGAATGCTTATGAGCTTCTAATTTTGGTCATTTCATTGCTAATTTGGAGATGGCCTAACGACAATCTGGCCAACTGCCAAACGATTTTAATTCGGTTTCATCGATGACGTAAGAGGAAATCCTGTAACTTGTGTTTAAGTGCACAAATCGGAGAGCTCAACAACTAAAATCACGTTCGACGCCCGCGGAAAATTTCAATCTGATCGATTTGTGTATTTGTCAAACTGATTTATCGAGTGTCTCGGTTTGATGGTGTGGAAATGACGACCCCTAGAGTGGAGTCCCGCACACACACGTTCGCATTCCTTCCCATCCCGTAATGATATGCAAATAGGATGCCCTTTACCGCTGCACCGGCATCGGTTCGAAGTTCGACCGGCATTGGCACACGCATTCCATCGAGGACACACTGAAAACCTCAGTTCAATCTCGGCTGAGCCGCACTGAGCTGCTGCAGCCAAACAGCCGTGCACACGGCAGTCCGACGGATGGGGATGGGATAGGCGGACGGAGGTTCAGATGGAGAGCCAGAGCCGGAGTCATTTGGCACACTTCCACCTACACAGCTGGGGTCTGATGCACTGAACGAAACTAAGGAAAAGGGGTAAAAAGAAAAGAAACCAAATAGAAATAAATTCTCAATAAGTTCAAAAATATTTTTTATGAAACCTAAGATTTGTTAAAAAATTTTAATATCAAGAATAGGATCAAAGGAAATTTTCAATTTATATTAATAGGTACTTACTATAAATTGAAAATTTCCTTTCCTATAACCGCAGGATTAGCACATTCTAAGTCCGATTTTTCCGCTCAGTGCTCGACAACATTGATGGGTAACTCATGCTCTGGGAATGAAAGTCGAATGCATTTACTAAAAGCTTTCGCACTGTATTGGCTCCCTTTATGCACATTCAATTGGCGATGAGGCTAATCTAGCGCAATTCCAGCCAGCTGAGAAGAGCAGCCCGACTAACCCAAATCGCAGCTTATTTAAGCGCGACCATTCATCGACAAAAAAAGGGAAAATAAATAAGTAGAGAGAAATGCTTGTGCTTATCATATTTGCACCTTTTTAACCTTTTGCACAGATTTCACCCATCGCCCGCCGCTTTGGGGTCAATTTTAAATTATACACTTCCGCTTCCGTGCGCCGACATTCGCTCGATTGACGACGACGGTGGATTCAGGACTCAGGATTCGGGATCGGGAAACGTCTTGCCTTTGGTCGCCGTCGACGGGCTCCTGTGTAAATATTGAAATCGATTCAGTTTTCATAAGCCGGCCACCTCCGTTAGTCAGGTAAGGCGACTGGCTGGCATCCTGTTGGAATAAGGAATAAGGAGTAGGGAGTCCGGGGGATTCGGTCTGTGGTTTCGCCAACTGCTTGTTATGCTCCATGTTTTTGCCAAGTTGTTGTTTCTGTCGACGCTTCCCTGTGCTCGGCTCCCCTTTTGGCTCAACTGACTCGACTCGACTCGGCCTGTTTATGCAAGTGGATTACGGTGTTTGGATCTGATTATAAATCATCTTTATAATCCGTAAATCGTGTTTGGTTAACATAATGGAATAAATTTATTTTATTTATTGCAGCTGTAAGTTTTAATAAGATTTCTACGACTCGTCGTCGTTTATGGCTCGGTCCGCAGGACCGCCCACAATTCCTTCTTGGCTCTTGGCTCTTTCAATCTGGAATCTGGTCACCGGATTCCCAGAGGCCTTGCCCCGCCCGGTTGACTTCGTCCTGTTCTGTGCCGGCTGCTTGAGTTCAAGTGCACTTTAAGGCATCTGGAGACAAGGTTGGGTTGCCTCGGCTCGCCTTGTATTGTATTGTCTGCCCGCGACGCGGCCAGCAATTATTGTAAATTGCTCGGTGTCATTTACACATTTTCCACGCATTTTCGCCATCGCAGTTGTGTCGCTGGGCCGGAAGTTGTTTGCCCTTCGTTTTGCTTTCTGCTCTCGTGTTTTTCTGCTTTTTTTGGCTGCTGGTGTCGTTAGCGCTGTTGTCTCCTTGCTTATCTGTGCGTCGTTGGCCTCCTGGCTGCTGCTCGTCCTTTTGGCCACTTCAAGTCCTTGTCGCGGCCGTCGTCGCCTGGCCCAAATAGCTGCCTGCACGGCGAGTATTTAACCAAACTGCCCACAAAATGGCATCCGCGCTGCATCGCGGCAGCTCATTAAACGCATGCACTGAAAGTTATTCGCACACGCCAGTGATGGCAATTAGGGCTTTTATTGGTTAAAAATGTTTACAAAAAATATTTAAATTTTGTACTATCATCAACTAGAAAATTTACGAAATAATTTCAAGATATTTAGAGGCTTTGTTGCGCAACAGAAAGTTCCATGAAATTATAAAATTAAAATGTTGTATATATTTAGACTAAACATTTTTTATGAAATAAAAATTATGTAATAATTAAAAATATATATAATTTTAGGTGGCATAGAAATAAGAAGTGTTTTGAAATCGGGCTTTTATTTTTAAAATATTTTGTTGCTTACTTTTAGGTCCCTCGACACATAATTTTAAAACACAAAAAATTCTCCGTAGTCTTTCCACATATGTACTAATTTATTTCAAAATGTACCTTCATTCTTTGCTATACTTTTTCAAATAAGTAGCTGTCATCACTATTGAACCCACCCAAAATGCGATTGCAGCCACTCAGCTGCAAGAGTGCGGCATGCGAAAACCTCGAGCAGCTCATCGGCGCCATCTCGAATATTTTCCTTCGAGGGTTTCCATGTGGCGGCCAGGAGCCAAGGCCAAAGTGCTCCTGATGCCGAGCCCCTCCGCCCACTGCCGTCGTCTACGCCTATGAAATATCGCACTTTAACGTCGTTTCTGAGCATTTTTAAAATGATAATGCGAGTTCCTCGCAGATAAATAATGCAGGCCGACTCATGAACCACCCAGATCCAGTTCTGTTCTGTTCTGCTCCCCCCTTGAAGAACATTTCTGTCGAAATTTTATGAATATAGGGATTTATGGCCAGGCGAAGGATTTGCTACGTGGAAAACTCAATGGCGATGAAATATGAAGGGCGGCTCTTCATATATTTGCTAAAAAAAAACCTTTTACGCTTGTGCATTTTACACTGCCTTTTTTTGCTCTGCACTTTTTACAATTTGATTAAATCAATTTTTAGCTAATTAAGTAATGCACACGAACACTTCTACAATAATTTAATTAGTTTAATTCAACGCAAAACATTTTTTGTGGCTTACACCAAATGAATTGAAAATAATGCATTTTATTTGATTTGGGTTCTTTTGAGACACTTTTTGTAAAGGAGTAAGTAATGGGTTGTCCATATATCACGTAATCACCTACGGGGAGGAAGGGTGTGAGCCAAATGATTACCCCTGTGAAATACATTTTATTTTTTGCTTATTTCAACATCCTTTTAAAAACTTAATCCTTAAACCATTTTGAATTTGCCCCAACCATTTATGAGGAAAATGCTCGCATTTCGGTGGGGAACTGAAGAGAGTCGCGTTGACTTATTTTTCCGGCGATACTTGAACTAATTTACTCCCAGACAATTATGAATGTGCATGCACAAATTGTTGGCGAAGTGCGCATTTAGCCACTCGAAAGAAATGTGCAAAAACACTTGCCTCAGGAAGGGCTCCCCAGCTAAATGATTGTTATGAGGATGACGAAGATGATGATGACGATGTTAGGAGGTTCCAAAGCCGGGGAGTCGGATTCGGGCATTTAAAATACTGCTGCTGCATGTGAGCCAAACTGAGGGGTCTTTCGATGGGGCTGCATACAGACATATGTATGTTGGGGGTAGCATTTGGATTTTTGGCGCAATTTAACAGCAAATTAAACCACACTCACAAAGGGGAGTACAGCACCCACACACAGGCACTAATGCCACATGATTGGTGTGTGTGTGTGCAAATTGAAAAAGTTTCTGGCCAAGTTTGGTTGTGTTTCTACCCGAATTTATTGGTAGTCGATGTCGAAATTGATTGCTCGAGCACACTAAAGTGCTTTTGGGTAAAAGACTGCCTGCAAGTGCTGACCAATTTATGCAGCGATTCAATCGCCGGCGGAGCGTGTAAGCGGGCCTTGAATTTATTGCCAACTAATTTAATATGTTCGCTCACTGTCGGAGAGTGTGTGCCAAACTAATTAAAAAGTATTTAATATCTGTAAACATGCCGAAAAATAAACTCTCTTGGCCGGCTAGCCCCCGTCCTCCCCTAGGCTCCTCCTCTAGTGGAAAAAAGCGCCAAACTATGGCCCGAAAAAGTTTGTCGTCAAAAGGCAGACTCTCGCATACATCATCCTTTCCCCATTCAGCCCGCCATCCCTTTCGGCTGGACTTTATGGACTGCCCGGGGGCAGGACTCAGCAGCAACTTCAAAAGCGGCACTGCCAACGTCCTCATTTGGAGCGTGTGTTGCCTTTTGTCGTTGTCGCCTCGAACCCAAAGCCAAGTGTTGCCAAAAAGTAACAAAAAATTAGAGAACTATCTATGAGTCGACTGCAAAATACCTGCTACCAAGAAAAAGGTTTTGGAATGTACTACAAATTATAAAAGAAGTAGTAGGGTTTTCTTTTTCTATGAGAGATCGAAATGGAATTGAGCCCTTCTCAATGAAAAGTATGTTTTTATTGAAAATAATACAAGAAGTGAAAAATGTTATATCACTTTTACTACACGATTTTATGAAAATGTATACCCTGCTTTCGCAGAAAGTAATCGGTAAAAAACGAAGCTTTCTCGCTGGCGTTGTCGCGTCCTCATTATGAGCTCTGGGTTTTGGGCCAGCCAGCTGCATGTTGCATGGTCCGAGGACTCCCCTTTCTCCCAGCCCCACCCACTGGATGGCCCTTGGTTGGTGCATGTTGTGTGGCCCACTTCGAGCTCATTTCTCATCGGCGGGGCTTTGTTTTTAGTAAGCCAACTTTTGGCAGCCAAACATTTTTAGCAAAGTTTATGCTGCTCGTTGGCCAGTTAACGGCTTTTCGCATCAGCGACGGACCTTGTTTTGGGTCGTGGAGCAGTGGCCGTTTGCGTGCTGGTCCAAAGGGTTCCCCAGCAACAACTTTATTATTAGGAAAGTTGAAATATGGCCGCCCACACTCGCACACACAGAAACACAGACTCGCGGGGCAGTGTAATCAGCTAATTGGCGGAGGCGAAGGACCGCGCCGAAGGAAGCCCAGTTAATAAGTGAAGAGTTCATGCAGCTGCACCTGCGGGCATTGCAAGCCAAATAGCCGAAGATACTCGTACTGACAGACGAACAAATTGCACGGAAAGTGAAAAGTGAAAAGTAACGAAGGCCAAACAGAGCAAACTTTTTAATTGTTTAATGTTTCCCAAAGTTTCCCTTCATGTTCTTAATTTCGCTTGTTTGCAGTTTCGTTAGTTTTTTCGCTGTTACTTCGAGCACTTAAGCTGACTCCATCTGTCAGGTTGCATGATTGTTTGTGCTCGCTTTTCCTGAGCGGCACTTCTTGTAGTTTTCCCAGCCAATGTGGCGTATGATGAATATCAAACAACCGAGCGAACAGCACTGACTGCCATGACAATCAAAACGTGGGAGACAGAAGGACGGAAAGGGGGATAGTAATGCAAGGAAAGTTACCCGGCAAATTCAAAAGTCAAATAGCCACAACAGGAGAGCAAGCTTCGCAAGCAGGACGAGAAAACAATGCCAAACAACGGGGTTACGTCTGCAAGTGTCTTCGATGAATTAAACATATTTTGCTGGCGGTCCTTTCGTCAGTTTCCTTCCGGATTTTCTGTCGATCGATTGCTATTCACAGGTGCACTGAGAAAAACTTAAACATAACTTAAAGAAATATATTAAAATATGTTAAGTTTTACTCATAGAATGGTTATAAAATCAAGCTCTTTTCTAAGACTTGTAATTAAATTACTTTTCTTTGATGTTAGTATTATATTTATAAGAAAACACAAATTAAAAAGAGTCTTTATTAATTAGCATTTTCCATTTATTGATCCCAAAAAGTAAAATAATAACTTTTAAATTCCGTTCTATACAAATTTTTAAGGTGCAGTTTCGCTCCCCACAAAAATATCGCGGTGTCCTTTGTCTTCTGCTGGTTTGCGGTTCGCTTGCCACCTTGCAGATATTTCAATGTCAATGTAAGCGCGGATACATACCGTATAAAGTACACCGCCCACGCCAAACAAAACAAAAGTTGGGAAAACTTTTGCTTTCAGCCGTGCTCAGCGGAAGTCAGCGCCATAAAGTGTGAAAAGCTTAAAGCGGAAATAACAAAAATTCTCTAAATAACAACAATGGTAAATCGGGCGCATATTTCTATATGTTTAGTGGTGTTATCTGGCTGTCTGCGTAAAGTGCCGAGCGGAAGTGCAAGTTGCAATGGCAAAAGAAAACGTATATGAGTACGTACTATATACGAATCCAACCAAGAATTGGAAAACACAGTCAAAGCAAGAGTGGTTTTGTGGGGTGGCAGAAAGTTTTCACTCTCGACGAGAGTACGATAATTGTGAAATGTTTTTGCTACTGGCCAAGTTTATTATTTTCTTATCAGCCAGGACAGTGCAGAGCGCATTATTCACTACCCCGAAACTCCAGCTCCTTGGCCCGTTGCCACTTGACGACGCATAAAAATCTTCGCACGAAGTTTTCAGCAATAAAAACTGCAATAAATTGAAATGTGCGTCTTAGGGTCTGTGCCGAAAAAAGGAACATTACCAAGTCTATGCGGTTTGAATCGACTATCGTGAGGGTCAGCCAGTCAGCCCCTTCGGACCATCATTCAGCCATCCAGTTCACAGTCGTTTCATAAGCTTTTCTGCCAATGGGAAATACGCTGTACACAGAGAGAAAGTCCGTTATAAATTTAGAAAAATAAAAAGGGTAGTATGTAATGTATGTATGAATGCATACCTAATGTGCTTGGTCTCACTGTATAAAAATCCCCAAAATTGTGTGACCATATGCATACAATATTTTTCAAAAAATTTGTTTCACCCTAAAAATAAAAAAAATTAATTGTTTTTGTGTTTTATTGCATATAGTAAAAAAAGTTCATTGTTTTTTATTTTTATGGGGATTTTTTACATGAACTAATCCTATTTCCTTCAGTGTAGACCACTCCCAGGGGGGTTACACAGAAACGATGTCCGAATGGGTTTGTTTATGCGACCGGGCGGGTGAGCCAGTGTCTGTTTGATTTGATATAGTCCGAGAAGCATGTCCTCGTGTCCAGAGCTTAACTGGGAAAACAATAAAATATCGAGTTTCCGATAGACTAATGTTTCAGTGGCTATCGAGGCGGGCACTTTTACGAGTTCGCTGTCGAGCAAATTATCATGGCTGTGGGGTCGTGGTCGTCTGTGTTTTCGTGGCTGTGTAGTTGGGTGGGTGGTGGTATGGCTGTTTGCATTGAAATCACCGAGCCGCAGCATCCCAGCAACTTGACCAATTTGTGCAGTGGTGTTTCAATTAGGATGAGAGAGCGCCGCGCTTATCGGCAAATCATCGCATCTTTCCAATTATTTGCGTACATATGTAAACGTTGTAAATTTCAAATTAATTTATGTAAATTCCCATTTCGCATTATGAGCAACAACAAAGGGGGCCGAACACGAAATGAATCCCTAATTGGCAAACCATCTCATTAATCCAATTTAGCAAAATTAATTAAATGCCAAATCGACTAATGAGCACGCAGCACCGTTCTGATTTCAGTTGCACACGGATTTGAAGGCCAAAGTTGCAGCTGGCATGGGGGGTGTGGGTATTCCATTCGAAATGCACTAAAATCTATTCAATCGATGGGCCAGATTACACGTTGCAGCGTAACACGCATACGCCGTGTAGGGCATTGATGAAGCGTGTCAGATAAACAGGATGTGGAAGACTGGGGAGGGAGCAGCAGTAATAAGATGGAGAGGGCCAAACTGGTATTCCTTGACGGAAATCCAATTTCACTCATAGTGTAAACCGACATTGATTACAATTGTGGAGGACCTGTGAATGCTTATTCATACGAATGTATAATCAATCATTAGAGATGCGGACTTGGCTAAATTATAGCGTAACCATTAAAATGATAGCTTATCAGATATTAAATAAGTATCCTTGTATTCAATCATAGAAATACAATTAAGTGTCTATCACCATAAACTAACTAAGAATGAACTATTTTAATTAAATTTGTATACATTTAATTAGTGAGCTATTTGCATAAGCGATTTAGCTATACTTTCAATTTGAGGCTGACAACTCCGTTCGTGTAAGTGGATTCAAGGCAGCTGTGGCTTCTGCCTCCAATACAATTGCATTACGGTTCCATCAAAATATTCATATGTGCCAGATTTGGATTAAAATAAGCCATTCACTGGGGAAAGTCCTCTCCAAGAACATGCATCGAATGCAGGAATTTCAAGGCGATTATCAATCAATTTGCATAGCATAAGGACCTCTTGTTTGAAACAGTGCGGCGCACAAGTGCACATGTCGATCCATTCAGTTTCCATTCCATTCAACCCATTTCCATTCCCATAATCCCCCACTGAACCTGGTAGATTACGTAAAACTGCCTGCCAATGGAGCCGAGAGGTCATTAACTTCATAATCAACAGCGACATAAATAATCACACGTCCCACTTGGGGTTCGTGCATAAATGCGTTCCGAAAACGAGCAGAACTTGGAGTCGGGATTCGGGATCGCAGTAGGGGTACGTGTGCAGTTCCGGGTCGGAGTCCATTGAGTGGCTACGATTCCACGTACATACGTTCGTTCGGCCTGCGGCCAGCCGCACTTTTCTATGGGCCATCAGTCGGACGCTCACGTGCGTATGGCCAACTCCTGACCCCCCATTCCAGCCCCTCGGCCACCTGGCGTCCGGGCTGGGAACTGGGTTAGACCCACAGATGGGCAACCGACTTGGTCAGGCGTACGTGCGCCTACGCCAAAGGACGCTCCCGGAGGTTGGGTGGCTCCTTACTTGTAGTACACACACTTGGAAAAAGGCCTTCGAAAATCAAGGACATCGAAAGATTTTATATTGATAATAAAATATATCAGAAAAACGCAAAAAATACGATTTCGAATTTATTGACATATCTTAACTTTTCTCTTAGTTTATGGTAAAAAAATTAAAAATGAGTTATCTTATAACACTTTAGTTCTGAGTTAAAAGCCTGCTTGAATTATTTAATAATTTTTAAACATGCATTAGTAAGCACAGCACATCTTTAGAACCAAGAGCATTTTATCTTTAATATACACTGATCTCTCTTGAACCAAGAGTCCGATTTTGAGCAGTGTAACAGCTTGTGCTTAATTTCGGAGCGTATGCATGTATTTCCACGTCTGCAGCTATTCATAACAAACACATACAGTATGTGTCAGGGCCAGGACTCAATCGTACTGTGACCCGGCCGAACACAGGACTTGTCTGCTGTTTATGGCACTTTGACGATGACCACCGACAGTCGCACCACCCAGCAGGCCAACTGGACAACCACCCAAGCCCCCAAACCCACCAACCAACTAACCATCCAGACTTTGCCTATGCTTTGGCATTTGTGCACGTTTTATTAATGGCGCATGGTTTAATATGCATTAAGTCCATGATGGCAGCACTAGCATTGTTCCGGCCGATGAAATTTGCATTGAATTGCTTGCTAAATATTTGTCAAAGCCATTCCTGGGCATTTAATAATCAATTTTGAGCACTTCCCTGCACTTTGTTTGCAACACAAATTGTATTTGTCTTGGCCAGACTTAAAATTTGCTTATCAAACTTGTTTGGTGTGCTTCTCTAATTGAATTTCCCCCGGCTTCGATGGAACCAAAAGGATCCAAAGCCTTAGACCACCGGCCGTAATTATAGCCAAGGATGCGATGGGGGATGGGGAGCAGGAAACGAAGGGTTCTATTAACAATTTGAAATTTATTTTTGGTGATTTTTCAGGCCACGAGTTCTGCCTTTTGTTGGTCCGAGAAAGAGAAATATTGAGGCCATTGTCTGAGCATTGTCCTTTTACCTTTGCCACCTTCGTTTCGCTCCTACCTTCTTTGCCATTTTGCCTTTTCCTTTGCCTTTGACCACAGAACCTCTACCTCTTCCATTTCCAGTTAGCGAGTGCTGTGGTTTATGTACGCTCATCTATTTCATTTCGGGGGGCGTCCTGTAGCAGAAACAACAAAAACTGTGTCAAAGGCGTCTGCCTAAATGATTTAATGAGTTTTCTTTATGTCCAGCCATTTGCTGGGGGTCAAGATTTCGGTTTCGGGCGATTCGTTTGCCGAAAAATCCTTGTCATTTTTTATGCAGCGCATGGCATAATGATCAAAGGCATTTAGCAACAGCTGTTCGGCACTCCCACACACATATACGCATGGATTAGGCCAAGTGGAACAGAAATAAGACAGAAGGCTGTAGGTGTAGTCGTGGGTTACGACAAGGAGATGCTCAGTACTTATTGCCCCTTAATTAAATTATGTTGCATCACTCGAGGCGTTTACTTGAAAGTGGCTGCCAAATGGACTAAGGATAGAGGCCGGATGATAAAGCTGACATACGGACAAAGATAGAAACGCACAAACTGTCTTTAGAACAAACGGACAAATGGTTATTATATATATTGCTGTTGTAATCATAATCACCAAATGAACATTAGGACAAACGGACAGATGGAAATTGCTTTTCCAATTCAATGTGACTAGTACTACAAATATAAGTGTAAACTTGCTGTGCTAGGATAATAATAATAATAAATAATAATAAAAGCTGACATACGGACAGACTAACAAACGGACAAAGAGAAAAACGGACAAACTGTCTTCAGAACAAACGGACAAATAGAATTACGGACTTACGAAAGTTTACACTAGGGTATTAAGTAATACTTTCCTATTTATTATTTTTAAAATATAGAAAATATTAAATACCACAGTATTAGGTATAAAAGCGCACCGCCTCCACTTCGTCTTTGGGCAGCGGGTACAGATACAGTGCGTGCCCGCGATAAATACACATCGCAGATATTGTTTCGGGTAAATCTAACAGAGATTTATCTGCCAAGTGTCACCTCGAGGGAAAATTTATATGCTTCTGGTTCTGGAATCGCGCGACAAGTGATCGTCGAGGCGGCTTCCTGCTAGCCGCATTCACATCCGCATCCGCAATATGGCTACGTGCACGGGTTTACGGGACTGAAGTGGGTGTTTTAAGCGCGGGCAATGGAGAATTAGCTGCATGTGCTTGAGATTCCGATTCCCATGGCTGCCAAGCAACGGAATGCCAGGACATAGTCGCACAGATACAGATATGCATAGATTCCCAGCCAGCCTGCTGCCTGCTGTCTGTTTCCGGCTTAAACGACGCTCTGTCGCTTCAAATTTCATAGTCGCTTGCACGCTGGATGCGTGAGTGTGTGCGTTTGTGAGCTTGTGAGCGGGCCTGGGCATATAAATTAACATAATGCTTAAGTACGTGTGACAAGCGACTTCCGGGTTTCGTTCGGCGAAAATTTATGTTGCTTTCAAATTGTCGCACTCGTCTACATATGTGTCCCATCCACCTCCTCGCTGGCAATTAAATTCATTGGAGCAATAAAATCGCAAAGCGATGTACAAAAAAGAAATATAATTGCGCGGCACAAGTAATCTCTGCGGGCAATCGATAAATTGCTTCAATGCTCCGCTCAAAGGAAAACGAACGATGGTTCGTCCTTGTTCAAAGGTTTTTCCGGCAGCGCGGCATAAATATTTATTCACTTCGCTGTAGGCCGGCCAAAAGCCAGAAGCCAGAAGCCAATACATCATGCCAGGCCTGACTTGTGCCGATAAACTAAACGTCAGTGCAGTTCACAGATAGCTACCAATTCTAATTCTAATTCGGATACCCATTCCCATTCGCATTTCAATTCCCTGTGGCATTTCAAGTGCCAGACAAAACTTCACTCATTACGTATGCGCTCTGGCTGGGATGTTGATAAAATTTATTACGCATGCGGCACGCGTATTTCATCTTGTTTGCTTGTTTGCCGCGTTATTATCGCCCAACGTGGCGTATGATTAACATAAAACGACAGCTCCCACCTGCACGCGGAAAAAGCAAATGAGCTTGTAAGCCAGCCAAATGCACTTGGATAAAATAGGGCTCCACAATGCCTTTTTGACAAATCAATTAGATTTGTAAGGCTTAAACAAAACTTTAAAAAATGTTGTAAGACCCAATAAGCAGTGCAAAAACCTTCTTGAAATTCAGTTGGGCGCCAATTTCTTAAAATTGTAAAATAATTTATTTCCAATGGAATGGTCATAAAATCAAATTACTTCAACGAAACTATCTGGAGACTTCCAAGAGCTTTTAATATATTTGTATATGGTGTACAATCGTACTTTAGTTTTTCGAGTGTACCATTTTCCAACCACCTGCAATGCACTACTGCTGATGATGCCGATGATGTTGATGATGTTGATGATGTTGATGACGGCGCCTCTCTGGGGGCGTTGTATCGAAATTCGGCATTTCGACTGATTAACATACTTTTCTGGCATTTTACCAGGAGCCGAGTGGGGCAGACAGGGACTGCGGTTACGTAACACGCCAGCTTTCAGTTTCCAACTTCCCAGTTCCCACTTCCTGTCGCCCGCACTCACGCACTTTATCTGAACGTGCGGGGATGTAATCGTTTCGTGGGCGGTTTGCACCTGAAAGTGATCAGCCCTCGACGGAGGAGCTACTTTTACACAATATTTAACATTTAAAGACTCTGAAAGACTGAAGGCGACTTGGCCGGGTCGTTGGCCATTGTTCTCGACTGGTCATTGTTGCTGCCGGTTCACGCTCTTCTCGGGTCGGCAAAGAATGGACGGCATGGCTGGCATGGCTGGAATGGAATGGAATCGACTGGACACAAAAGCGAACCCACCTGGACCTGCCGGCCAATCAAGGACACATTGTGTGCGTGGCTCCTGCTCTTGCCGCTTTTGGTGCTTTCACTGCTCCTCCTTCCATAGAATGTACAATGTGGAATGACAAAAAATCGTTTGTGCGAGAGCCGAGCGAGTAAAAAGTAAAAAGTAAAAAATAAGTGGTAGCCAAAGCAAAGCGCTTCAATATCAAATTGCACTACCGTTCCCACAAAAGAGGATTTCAGCATTGAGGAGCAATAAATATTTAATTGAACTCACTTGGCCGGGCATTTGCCGCTGCAGCAACTGAAAATTGCCGCATTAGAAGCAATTTTCATTTTATTTTAATGCCCGCAATTACGACGACGATTGAACTGGGGGCCGAGGAAATAGATAGATATTTGAATTCCTGCTCTCTGGGCATTTAGAAAGAAAAACATTTTACCAGCTTAATTGCAGGCAAAATGGCTTTTCAAATATGTACGCTCATATGTAAGACCGAAAAAGGTGGCAGGACGTCGAGGACTTGTGGATTAATTAACAGGGCTGCTCGGCAAACAAATTTGGCTTCGATAAAAGTGAAATGTGCCACAGTAGTGTGTCAATGGCAATCAATTTGCGACCAGACAGCAGGCCCAAGAACTTTGCGTCACCAATAAACAAACAAGAGGGCCAGCAAGCCAGAAAACAGAAGGCAGCCCCAATATGGAAGCCGACTAGGAGGGGATGAGCCCGATGATGGGGTCGTTATTGTGGCTGCTGGCAGCCAGGCTATCCAGCTATACAGCTATACAGCCATCTACCTAGCCAGGAGGTATTATTACACCATTACGCATGCACTCAAGGCCTTCATTAGCTCGTAGTTTGGCGCTATTTGAAAGGCAATTACTGCTGGAGATGGAGATGGAGATGATGATGCCGGGCACTCAGGACTGAGACGCAGCTCGATGACCGGAAACGAGGCACAAAGACCCATGGTGCATTGAGCTCAGCTATAGCACCACTCACCCAAACAGAGCACATTGTCGCAGTGAGGTCTTGGAGGCCAGTGTTGCCCACAACAGAAGACCTAAAGTGGCTAGAACAAAGTACACTTAGATCGTAATCACCCATTATTTCAATAGAGAAATTCAGTTGGATTTTTTGAAATGTCGATAAAAATCAAACGAAAAAACATAAATTAATATAAAGTAAGTAAATAAAGTAAATTTAAAGATTAAAGTTGGTAAATTATTATGTTATCTTTGGATTTTCTAAAGAGATTTCATGTTTTCAGTTTAATGCTCTCGTGTTTAATAAGCAGAAAAAGCAGATTTTAACAAGCTACTTAAAACATTTTAGATCCTTAATTTTTTAAAAATTCTAAGTGGCTTTGTTAATATAAAATCTCTATTTAATGAATGATAATGTTTCATTTTTTTCTAAACTTGACTCTTTAAAAAGCTAGATTTAGCAGGAAATTGGCTAATTTTTCATCCCTGCTGGAGACAATGATGGACCAAGTAAATGAGCCTTCTCGTTGACAGACCAACTCATGTGTCTGCGGCTCAAACCGTGTGTGCTAGGGTGTGTGCTTGGGATGAGGAGTGGGTGGGGGAGGGGCTGCGAGTGTGTGTCCTGTGCGAGCGGAAGTCACTTTAGCCAGTGTCTGTGTCCCCGCTGACTGCCAACTGGCATTTACAACCTTGTTTGCCGTTGCCACTGGCTGCAGAAGTCGCAGTGCCGACCCCCGATAACAAAACCCTTTCGCTGGCCAAGTCTGCAACACGCAAATGCAATTAACACGCCGGCAGACGAACGGAAATGGAACGCTGCCATTGCTGAGAGAGAGCTGAGTTGAGTCCTGCCGAAATGCTGACCGTTTCTCGGAGCTCTTCATTTTTTGTGCCGGCCATGATGGGCAGGGATGTGGATGTGGATGTGCCGGCCCTGGCCCTCCTGCATGGATCGTAAATTAGACATCTGAGTGCCCGAAAGTCAATTAGTTGCAAATTAATTTTTCAATCGCTGCAAATCGGGAGGAAGTTGGGCAGAACCCTTCCCTTTCCCCGGGCGAAATCAACAAATCGAAGCTGCAATTAAGGGCAGGAATATCGAGCGCCAGACGAACAGGTAGACATTCTTGGCTTGCACACGACTGCTCTCAAAAAGCACGCGCCAAGCAATCGAGAGAATTTCTTTTTCGTCCTTAAACGCTTTTCCTCCTTCTCCTGCCAGCTGGCCGAAAAATAATCGCCCAGTCAAGTGTCCCTAGTCCTCGTGTCTGCCATTTTGCATTGCACTTCTTTCGGCTTCATCGGCGGAATCGTTTACTTGCAGTTTAATGTGCACTTCACTGCTCGTTTGCATAGCAATACATATAATGTCGAGGTGGAAGAGGAGAAAGATTCGCTTCCCGCAGGAGTGGAATTTAAGAAATTTCAATATTTGCCAGCGGCCTACAAATTTCAGCACTTTGCTCTATAAATCAGAATCCAACGAGGCACCAACACCGAGAAAAATAATAATAATAATATAATAGGATAGTCTTAGGCTTCTTCCCTTTTAAAATCATTTTTTATAATTTTTTTCTAATAGGTATTTTTATTCATACACATCATAATTGAATTTTTAGCACATTTAATTTAAAAGTATTAATGATTTTTTCATCTTTAGACAAATTCTTCTTTTTAATTTAGTTTAAAGTGGAACATTCTTTTCACATGCGAGACCTGTTCCGAAAAACAAAATTGGATTCCCTCGGAGCAAAAAGGTGCTGGAGTAACGTAAGTGGGAGCAGCAGCAACAGTCTCGACACCACACATATTATTCATTCATTTAATATTTAAGCTGCATAGCTGTAAATCATACCGGTGGTGCAGGGGTCGGACCCCAGCAGCACATGGCCATCCATGTACAGGCTACAGGCCCTTCTCATTGAGTGCAAAAAGCATTGTCCAGCACATAAACCATGTTGCAAATGACCAGACGTGGGCCCTGGCCCTCCATTAGCCCGCCTGGCCCCGGCCCTCAGGACCACCAATGCTCCCTCCGCCCATCGAACCACCCATCCACCCACTCCACTCTGGCCTTGGTTTTCCAGGGATTTTTGTAGTCCCTGTGTCTGGCCCTGTGCTGCTGCTGCTGGATTCTGTTGTTTGTTCCACTTGACCACTAAAGCATAGTTTTAGGCGCTAAAAGCTAAACACCAAAATTCAAAAAGCAGCTGGTGTACAGGCCCAAAAACTCACTGGCACTTTAGTTTATTTCGTTTGGCTCTGAGTGTGTGCAGTGTGTGTGTGTATTTGATCGCATTTTGGCCCACACTCGCCATTGGCCATCTCCTTGCTTTAGTTGGCTTTGGCACTAATTGCATGTTTCTGCACTCACCTGCTAACAACCAACGCTTTCGCACTGCCTTTTTGGAGGAGTAGAAGAAAAAAAAAAAAAAAAAATTGGGAGAAATAATCAAGGCGAATGCAGTGTTGAGAGTCGAAAAAAATTTAAACAATTTGCTGGAAATTATGCCATGGCGAATGCCTTTATGATTGATCGACCAGGCCAAAAAATCTCTTTATTGAAATTTGCGGTCGTGTGTCATAATGATTATATGGTACAACCCGCACTACACACTACACACTGCAGACTACACCAACGGGTGCGGCAGTCGTCGTCCTCTGACAGGAGTCTATACCATTTGCAGGCTACCGCAGCGCAATAAACCACTAAATAAATTATGCATGGTTGGGGCAATTGTGTATTGAATTGCCAATGTCCGGGCAAATAACCCCAATCGCCCCCGATAAGCTCGTCGAATGCAAACAATGCAGTAAAGGTAAACTTGCAAAATTAATTAAAATAATATTTAAATGTTCAATCAAATATTTAAGTGGCCGGCATGACAGGCGGCAGGACGAATGGCCGGTAAGCGGTACAAATGAAATTAATAAATAATTGCAAACATTTCTTTCGCATTCAGTTGACCAACCGAGAACCAGCCAGCCGACAAATGCCCGGTATTCAAACACAAATGTTTGGGCCGGAGGTTTGTTGGGATGGGGGGTGGGGGTGTGGCGAATCCAAAACACCCACAGATGGGCCATAATGATGGCCTGGTCAAAAGACGCCCCGAGGAGCAGATCCCGGGTAATCCCGGGCCTCCATCTGCCAGCTGTCTGTTGGTTTAGCCATTTTAGCAGCAGCACCAACAACAGCAGCAGCCAAGGCAATCCAGAGTCAACAGGCCCGGACACGGCCTGAGCCCAATGTTATTGGTAGGGCCAATTTCTGTTTGTGCCGCAAAGTGCCAAGTGCAATTTGGGAGCAACTTGCTGGGAGCTTCGGCCCCAGCTTCAGCTACAGCTTTAGTCCAATCCCGGATCTTTGCCTTGCCGCCCCAAAAAGCCGCATGTGCATCTTGGATGTTGAATGTTATTAATGGCGACTGATAGACGGCACCACTAATGGCCGCCCTGGAAATTTATATGCGCTGCGGCCGTGTCACCTATACAAATTAGCGGTGTGCCTGTCTAATTTATTCTGTTTAATAAGCGATGCACTTGCGGATGCACTTCCCTACACGGAAAGATAATCTAGGATACGAAATAATGTGGACCATATTTAATTTATAAATTCTTTTATTTTTGGTGTTTTATTCAGCGGTGAGAATTTTTAGTTCATTCTGTTTATTAACTTGGAAAACGTATTTTCATAATACAGAGACAAAAATTTGATAGAAATTAACGGAGTTTCTCTGCGCTTTTTGTCGTAATTCTGTTAAAATAGATTTTTCAGCTTATAGTTTTAGCAATCGATCCAAATCACTTTCGAATAAGAAAAAATCGTCAAAAATTAAAGTGTCTGGATTTGAATGCCAATAGATTGGAAAATTTATTACGAACTCAACGCAGTACGACATTCCATATTTGGACAATTTTCTTTTTTTATTTGGAAAAAATACTATTATTTCTGGAAAAAATTATATCATTTTTTCATTTAAAAAAATAAATTTTTTTTTAATTGTAATCATTTTTAGTTTCTAAAGATAAATAAAAGATAGAAAACAACAAGAAAGGAAGCTAGCTTCGGCCAGCCGAAGCTTATATACCCTTGCAGATCATTCCTATTAATTTACAAATCGCAAAAATGTTAAATTTCCTATTATTTCTCTTATTTCCGATCGTTCCTATGGCAGCTATATGATATAGTAGTTCGATTTTGATAAAATTAAAATCGAAATTCGGAAATATTTAAAAAGAGACATATCCCAGAGTAGAAGAGAATACAATGAAAACCAACGAAGCAATAATTTATTTCCTATTATATTCCCATTAATTTTCCGATCGTTCCTATGGCAGCTATATGATATAGTCGTCTGATTTTGATAAAATTTTATTCGAAATTCAGAAATAATTAAAAACTAATATTCCCAAGATTAGAAGGTAATACTTCAAAAGACACCGAAGATAGAATTTTTTTACCGTTTTTTTTTCGATCCTTCCTATGGGAGCTATAGGATATAGTTGTCCGATCCGGTCGGTTCCGACTTATATACTACCTGCAATAGTAAGAAGACTTTTGGGAAAGTTTCATCCCGATAGCTTAAAAACTGAGAGACTAGTTTGCGTAGAAACAGACGGACAGACGGACAGACGGACAGACGGACATGGCTAGATCGAGTCGTCTAGTGATGCTGATCAAGAATATATATACTTTATGGGGTCGGAAACGTCTCCTTCACTGCGTTGCAAACTTCTGACTGAAATCATAATACCCTCTGCAAGGGTATAAAAAAATGTTAATAAAAGTCAACATGGATTTCTGTGTAGCTGAAATTCAAGCAGCCTTACTATAAACTATCGAAAATTTGCGGGTGTGATTCGGTAAGAAACTCAATTTTTCAACTAACAAAGTTTCGGAAAAATGTTCATCCCTGGCGCATAGCAACTTTGCACGTCGCAACTGTTTAAATTTAATTTGCCAGACGACTTTGCTGCTGCTCCATGGCTCTGTATGTTTTCAGGTCGCCAGAAATCAACATTTTCTGGGGCGACGTGAGCAATCGAAGGTAATGCACTGGCTTTAGTTGGCCGTGGGAGAACTAAGCGGGTGGGCACACAACACACGGAAGTAGTTACCATCATGCCAAATATGACAAATGCTGTTGCACATACAGACCCAGAAAAAAAGAAGAAACTTGAGGAGGAACTACCCCGGACCGGCTGACACGTAAACTGCATAAATATAAACGCAGCCGGCGGACGTGCGAGACATGGAGGCGACCTGGAAGCAACTAGGGAAGATGGCAATCCAATGCAAAATTTAACAAGGTGAACCCACCCAAAAACCAGGCAGCAAGGAGCCGAGAGACAAGCGATTAGGGGTCCTTGGGAGCAAAATGCAATTGCACTGAGGGAAACTTCGGGGAACATAACTTCCTTTCGATTTCAATCACATTTTTTCAGGAGATAATTAACCCTTACCAATAATATAGTAGGATTGTGAATTAAATAAAATAGTTTAACTTTCATCGAGAGCTTCTATAGTTGTAAATTAAAGAACGTATTTTCTTTCAGCTTATAAAGCGCACCAAAAGGCAGCTGGGAAGTCCCCAAAAAGTCCAGAAGGGGCAACAGCTGCCGCTTGCAGCAGGAAACGAAGTGGCGCAGAAGAAGCTGCGTCACCCTTTGCGGTTTGCCATCAGACAATGAAAGTAGTATCCTGCAACACCAGGAGCAACAGCAGCCATTTCAGTCCTTTTGGAACAAAAGCCACTCGGTAGTGGAGCCGGGGGAGCAGGGGGTTGGTAAATTTTAGCTGATTTGCAAACGCAAAATCCGCTTAAGGTTAAAATATGCAAAGTGTTTGTTCGCCTGTTGGCCGCCCGGCTAGTGAGAATGTGAAATGACATTTTCGGGGCGTGCCGGAGGCAAGAAAAACTGTGTTTGTATATTGCAATATTGAGCATTTGCCGCTGGGAAAAGAAGACAAAAAATGGTAGAAATATCTGAAAGAGAGCTTGACTCGAAAGGGAGTCGAATGACCGGCAGAAAACAAACTGACCCGTCAAAGGCTCAAAGATGTAGAAATAGTCAACAGTCAGTGGGCGGCATTAATGGGTCTTGCCTGGGCTTTTGTGAGCCCCAAAGACGAGATGGTGCCGAGCCAAGAACGAAAGGATATTGCAAATTTACCAAACAACGGAAGCGGAAGTGCAAAACTAGCAGGAAACGCACTCACACCGAAACAAAATCGATATCTGTTTGTCTCCAACCACTGGAGCTACACACACACACACTCTCAATAAAGGAAGCAGGGAGCAAAAAAGGGGAGTCACCAGTCGATCCTTGGCTGCTTCGATGTATGCAAATGCCGCTCGTTACATTTGCATTTGGCCAGGCAATGAACTCACTCTGCTGCTGCTTCTGCTGCTCCGGTTTCTGCTGAACGAAAAGTAGATTTAGATAAATTCACTTTCACAATTGACACTATAAACAGATTGCGGTCCAAATTGCTGGCCACAGGAAGAGCATTAGGTGGAGTTTAAGCAAAAACTCAAAGCAGGCCCCCCATCGCAAATTGAAATTGTGCAACTAGCACAGTTCGAAGAGTTAGACTGGTTAACTGGCCAATTCAACGGGCCACAATCGCAATCACCGCCAGACTTGGCCATAATTACCAGCCACATGCCTTGCATAATTATCAATTTACATTCGATTGCATTTGTTTATTTGCAAAAATAATTATTTGCATGCAAAAATAATTGCAATGGCTATGCAGTTGCTGTTTCTGGCTTATTTGCCTTTGTCCGGGTAAGTTAATTGTTAATTAGCGGCCAGGTCAGAGATTTCACAGGCAGGTGCTGGGGCTCAAAAACACTCCTAGCTGTGGAGGTCCTTTGCCCATTTATCAGCGGAGGATTTGCAGGACGAGCGCTCATTACCACGCACTTTCTCCTAACTGCACACGCACCATAAAACCCGGTTACGTATGCAGCAATTTTCCAGGCACCACCCCCCGGAAAACGCCCTCTAAAAGTCCCGAAAGATTTATGACAATGTCAGGGGGTCTGGTGGAAATTTAATCAAACGCCGAACAACCCTTTCGTGGGTTACAGAAATCAAATTTTGAAATTTGCAAACTGCGTCTCGGCGAAAACTTTCATATCCACCCGGAAAAATTCGGGGGAAGGAGTACCGTTAGCAGAACCGTAATGGAAATGGCCGAAAATTGCGGGGATCACATTCCACAGCCAGGAATGTGGACCACTCGTTCCAGAAACATGTCCTTCAAATACAATACTTACAGTCTACTTGTATACAGAGGAGGTGAACATACAAAGAAACAAAATTTAAGGCCAAGAAATTGTTATAAATGAAATTAGTTTTTCTAAGCCTCTTTTATCTATCAATAAATTTGTTTTGCTGTATAAAGATTATAAATATATATAATTCATTTTTCTTAAAACGAGATATTCAAAATGTAGTCCTATTATTTTGACCACAGCTGTAATACATGTACTTCACGGAATGAAACAGATTCTATGCCGGGTATGTGTGCGTGTGCATTCGGGTAAATTTCATCTTGGAGCGGCAACATAAAAACGTCGAAAACATGGCAAACATTAACGGAAAAACAATTTTCATAAATCTAGAATTATTACCCAGGAACCGAGCAGAAAACAACAACAACAAAAAAGCACAAGGAGCTCCGGGAGAAAGCGGAAGTCCGCTGTGTGTCCATTGAGGCAACAAATTTGCCAAAAAATAAAATTCCAACCAGCATATGGATGATGGAGGTCTGTGAATACCCTGCCGAAACCCTTGTGTCGAGAAGAGTGACCCCAAGCCGAACCCTCGCGAAAACTTTTCTTGGCAAACATATTTGCAAACGCATTTAACATACGACGGCACGAATATTATTTCATATTTTACGCCTATTTCGGGGGCTGTTTTTTATTTATTTTGTTTTTGTGATCCGATAAAGAGGGCAGAATGGGAGTGCTTATGTAATTGCGAAGCGTTTGGCAAACAAGCCGCCGCCATAAATCACATAATTCACGCTCCATGGACAAGAGTCCTTTCACATTGTCTTTCTCCCACTTTTGCCCTGCGCTCTAATTCGATTTTTGCAATCGCTTTGAAGTCCACTCAAATTTCAATAATTCTCCTTTTCCATCGACATGCAAACGCAAACAAATTATAGTAAGAGGAGTGAAGTGGGAGAGTGCAGAAAAATTATAGGAGAAAAAAGGAAAGGAAAGTGGAGGCAAGGAGGGAAAAGCTGAAGACATCAACTGTCGCTGTGAAATCTGTTATTAAGCCATTTATAGTTAAGGCAAACAAAGCGAACGACACTTGAATGCTCGAGTGCTTATAGACACACTTTTCAATGGCTTATCAAAATCTTAAGCTGACGACAATGGCAGCCCGGCGACAAAGGAAAACCCTCGCCCTCGCCTTTGCTTTCGCACACACATGCGAGACAATTTATAAAATTAAAAGTCTTGGGAGGCAGGCAAGTGAAAGAAATGCAATGCGGCAACAAAAGGGGGAAATGAGACTCGCCGAAAGAAAGACAACTCCCCGACCGATTTCCCGGCTTTTCCGCTCAGCCGATTGGAAAGCCGTTACTGTGCAGCAGTTCGATAAAAGTGAGTGGGTGAAACCGAAAGTTTCCCTCACTGCACTTGGCATGTATGCCGCACATATTAGTTCGCAGAATGCCTGCCAATCATGAAAGGGAAGTCTGTGTGTGTCAAGTGGTCATGACAAATCCGCCAAATACCAAAAGCGGTTTCGCAATTTGCATATGCAAGGATCAGGGATTAGGAACAGGAAAAAAAAGATTGGCTAATAGGGCTTTTTTAGTTAACTAGTTGAAGGACTTCTTAAATAATTCATATAATATAATATTTAAGGGACTACAACCGTGGCGGATCCAGGATTTGGTTTTTGGCGGATTTCAGAAAAAATTTGTAGTTGCCTCCTTTTTGAATACGAATTTTCTTTTATTTTTCATCCGAGTGGGGGGATTAGGTTCAGGAAATTTTGGTTTTTCAAGTTGATATATATTAACTTAAATATTTCTAATGCAACTATTTTTTTCTGTGCATCTGTAAATCGTCGCATAAAGTAGTAGATTAAATTTGCGCGCATATAAGTAGGCAACACCATTCCATCCACCTTATTCCCCTAGCCACTTTTCCCATTTTCATTTTCAGGCTTGTGACACATGACAAATCACAAACGCAAGCAGTTTACAATTGATGTTAAATCAAAGCAATAAATGTGTGTGTGTGGGGGCGACGTATTTGTCACCCACACTCAAAGAGCAGAAACGTGACAATTTCTGTCATTCCGCCTGGGGGCGTATCCGTTTCCGTTTGACTTTCACTGCACTGCGACGGCGGCTGTTTTTTGTTTAACTTAATTTTCGGCTGCGCCCAAATGCTCGACTGGCTTTGGCTTTGGCGCCACCTTTGTTTATGCTCTGATTGTTGTTTATGTGAAGCGGGCCACACACACAATATGCAAATGCCAGGATGCCCGAATGCCAGGACACAAGGACCCCGGGATACCCGAATGCCAGAATACCAGAATGCCAGGCCAACGAAACGGACAAAAGGATTGAGCTTCGGGTTGACAGCCGTTTGACAAAAGGGAAGCCTAAACTTTTGGCCCGGCTTAAGTGCCACGGCGAGCACGGCACCTGGTTGGCCACGTTCCCTGTCGCAAGTCTCCCATCTCCAATCTCACCCGTCACCAGGGAATTTCCACGGGCCTACGTGAGCAAAGTGGAGCAGCACGGACTTTTCTACGGCAAGTGTCAGGCTTTAATCAAGTGTCAAACACCATGTCTAAATTAACATTCGGGACGTGGCATCGAAATCAATCCGTTTAACAATCAGCATTTACAAAAATTACGCTTGCAAAACGATATTATTATGGAAAAACACAAAACCAGCCACATAATGTCATTTCGGTTTTATAATATTGTTAGTTTTTTTGTCAAACAAAAGCCATTTTGAAACCGACTTCAATATTTAATTATATCAAATATTTTAAAATGCTTTAACAATTTTGCTACAGTAGCATATACGAATTTACCACAACGCATAATTTATATTGTCGACCCAATATCTATTCAACAAGTTCAGCTAACTTAAACAAACACTTATTCAACTTTTTACCATTTATTTGGTAAATAATTTTATTAAGACCAGTTCAAATAAGTTAAAACAAAGGGATTTTTGCAAAGCCTAAATGAAAAGTGGTCATTGTAATTAGTGTAAGTTTAATGCAGGATAAAATTGCGATGGTTTTAGCAAAATATTAATTTTAGGATTATTTTTAAATCTTTTGTGTTCTTTTCAAGGCAATATTTGTGACCACAAAAGCCCTATCATAAATTAGTTCTATTTGCATTAATTAATTTTGCTTGATAGGCTTTGTTTGAAAATGTTTAGACACATTTATACATCATTCGCTGAAAATTTTTGTATTATTACTTTTTTTCCCATGTCTCACACGTCTTAGCCATCTTTTATTAGCCAAATGTAAGACTTGAGGACCCATCGAAAGTTTTGCGAGCCAAGGACTCTCGAAAACGAAACTTACCGACGAGGGTGCTTCACAGTCGCACCCCGGCCGAGAATAAGAAGTTGGGGGCAACTTTTTCAGATATTCCGAGCACCTCAGTACAATGGCAGGCGAAATTGCCGGCTGACCGCCCATAAATGCATAGAAATCCAGTGCAGAAATTAGAGGAAATCCACAAATCGAAGCAAAGTTTCTCCCCTTTACCGCCAAGCCCAGTTTATTGTTCGCAAATTTCCCTGGGGCCTTATAAAGTCCGAGCTCCATGCACCATCACCACCAGAATTTCCGTAGTGCAAACATTTGCGCTGCTGATTACTTTTAATGCTTTCCATCGGGTGTGCGAATGTGTGTGTGGTCCAAGGGGAGGGCGGGAAAATCATCAAGAGGCCTAGGAACATCAATCAGTTTGAGTTTGGCCGAAAAAGAAAATTGACCCAAATTCTGAGCAAACGTAAATCGTTTTCACCGCACCACCAGCTAAATTCAGAGTTCCATCACTCGTGGTTTTCCTCTGTTTGTGATAGTTTGATATAGCCAAATATGACGCACTTCTGGCCACTGATTTTCCTTTGGGCTCGCTCTTCTTCAGGTATTTTCTCTCACTTTCTGAGTGACGACAATGGGGAAAACTGGGCCAGTCGCAAACGAATATGGCCATGGTCCTTCGTTTTGCATGCCACCTCTGGAATCTCTTCTGGAATCTCCTCCAATGGAAATACTAGTAATACCATTAAGCGTCGCGGACCTTTAAGCTCTCATCGAGCTTCGTTCCGTGATTATACCATCAGGCAGTATGAAAATAGACTCAGACTGTTCTCGCATCCCACGAAGATTTTTCGCTACTTTGCCACCATCAAGATGAAGAACAAATCTGGCAAATGGGAGCTGTACATGACTGCCAGAGATTTCCTGAGATCCATACAGCCAGGGGAAATTCAGCCACAGCATTTGGGCTTGGACAAGTTCCATATTCTCGACGAGAAGAAGGCCAAGAAATGGCAGCCGGATGTCAGGGACGACAGCATCTTCCTGAAGATCGAGGAGCGGGGTCTGCTGACCTACAGTGACTATGTGCTGCTCTCCATCCTGCTGTCCATTCCGGAGCGAAACGTTCGGATTGGCTTCAAGCTGTTCGATTCAAATGGTGACGGCGACGTGACCATCGAGGACATGGAACAGGTCCTTGTGGCCATCACCCAGGGCGAGGCCTCCGTGATGAACTCGCACCTGAGAAAGTATCTCTTCGACTCGCGATTCAGTAGAACCATGGGTATTAATGACTTCCTGGAGTTCCTGCACGAGCTGCACACCGAGATCCACACGCTGCAATTTGAGAATCTGTTGAAGGGATCCAGGTATATTTAGTTCCTCCGGTTAATATATCAAAAATACATTTTGTGATCCCCAGATCGGTGATCTCCGAACTGGACTTTGCCAAGTTGGTGCTGGGCCTTCGAAACTCCCACAGCGAGCGACTCGAAACGCTGAAGCGAGTCAAGAAGAAGTTTGGAAATATGGATCGCGGAATAAGTCTGGAGGAGTTCTTGGCCTTCTTTCGGTTTGTCCAGGATGTGGGTGTCATGGATAATGCCCTCGCCTTTTACTACTTCACAGGGGCGGACATATCACCCAAGACACTGCGACACATCTCGCATGTGGTGACCGGCGTCGAACTCTCCGAACACCTCACGGAGGTGATTTTCTCCATCTTCGATCACGACAGAGACAACATTATTCAGCGCAACGAATTTACCAAGATGAGGCGCCAGTGGATGCATCCCGTTCCATTGCGGAAAAATCTGAGGCTCTCATCCACGATCTGCATTGTCTGCAAGTGCATCTGGAAAATACTGCCAACCTGGAAGTCGTCCCTCTACTAACGTCCCTTGGGGGAAAACGCTTTTAACTCACTGACAATATTACACTGGAGAAAATAGCACTTAGATATCCTTTCAATTTGGACTTCTTGTGTATCAAATTTAGGTATCTGTAGTTTATAAAAGTTAGAGATTTAATATTAAAAATTATTTGTATATATGAAAATAAAATTTTTCATTTACTGTAGATTACATGATATGCATAATATTCTCTCAATGTTTAGAACAAAAACACGGATACCGACAATTGACTTAATCCTAGGGGGAACGAGTTGGAGCTCGGTTCACAAAAGCGCAGTCTGTTTGCTCTTGTCTTGAAATGTTTCAACTTCACAAGCCGCCAAGTTGAACGAGTTGAAAAATGAAGCGAGTCTACAGGATGAAATCCATTTTGTTGTCCCGACACTTGAGTTGCGTGCGAGCGATGGGAAAATTCAAATAAAAAGCAGATTCAGCGCCTCCCAAAAGGGGAGCTACCACCCAGCACCCCACGACCCCAACCCATTCGACCACGTGGCTTACATGACTTTGAACTTTTATCACCTGCTGCCAAACGCTGCCACGCAGCCAAAAAGTGGGTGTGAGGGTGGGCGGGGCTGGGCTAGGGTTACTGGGTGTAAACCAGCACTTACCAAAACAATTTTAAATACTTGCGGTAGCACGCACTCGAGGGTCGACAGCTCCACAGCTCAGCAGAGTTCCTAGAGCGCCGAGACAATAGTTTGCCGCACAGAATTTATCTGGACATTGGCAGGCAGCCACAAGTTGATGACCGTAGGACAATTAAGGTCCCCGGGCATTCGAGATATTTGTATAATTTACTCCCCCGAAATGTGTGTCGGCATTATTAAATGAAACGAATCGGTTGTCACGTCTAACTGTTATTATTGTTAATGGCAGGCCATAGATAAGAAACTAAATTGAGGATAACGAGCAATTCACAAAGTATTTCATTTGTTAAATAAGTTTAGCCTGTCCCCAAATCAATCAAACTCTCGTGACATTATCCTACTAAAGAGTGATATGAAAACTACTGTCCCTCGATATGGAGAAAATTCCTGACTATCCTGCCGACTATCATTTATGCACGCGGAAAGGACTGAAACTTTTATCAATTTAGTAGCTGCGGCAGTCCATGAACTCCATAGTTTAGACGCTCATAAACATGTCGAGGTTACCACCTTACCACCTTGCCGCCTGGCAACTTTCCCATAGCACTTTACAAAAATCAAACTCATGGTGTTTACACGTGTGCTTTGTATGTAGCCACTATGTAGCTGGTAGATATAGATACCAAACCCCCGCAGTTGTCTGTTCGCAAAACTTTGAAACTCGACGCGTCAAGGAAGTGCGATAAAAATAAACATGGAAGTTCAGGGGCCGAAGCAGCAGAACGCCAACGCAAACGCCCCCAAAGTGCAACCGCAAGGAGTTGAAGTTATTAGAAAGAAATGCCACAAATTTTAGTTGCAGGCCAGAAATCAATTAAATTGGCAAACAGACGAAACCGGACCAACTGCTTTGGTAAGCCATAAATCAGAAATTATTATTTCACCCTCGACCGTTTTGTGGATCTCCCAGTGTGCGGCGAGTAATCAAGAAATCAGCATCAACTGTCAATGGGATTTCGATTTGAATAAGTCACAGGAAATTCTCAATTTCAAATAAATACTGGCCAGGCTTGTTATTGTTATTGCTAGTGTCCTGGCCAAAACGCAAAAAGGCATTTACAACATTTTAAATTTCGTAGCCAAATTACTTTGCTCATGTGCTCGACCACAAATTCTGCTGACTGACCTGAAACAAAAATGCTTCTGTCTCTTCTCGTTATTCAGCTGGCCAAATTGTGTTTGCAATGCTCGGTCGAAGCCATAACGTTTGACTCTGCCTCCTCGAAGCCAGGCCCATAGAAATTCATACCACTTTTCGTTCATGCCCCCTTTTATGTGTGAGATATTCAAATTTATAAATTATGCAATTTTATGGTTTTAAGGCGTAGAATGTGCAAAAATATTATTTTACACACATTCATGCTCGGGCATGGAAACACACAATTTTCAGCTGCACCGGTCCCCCACACAGTTTTGCCTTCCAGCACCTCCACTTTAACATAATTTGCATGAATTTGGGTTGCTCTAATGCTCCGCTGGCCGGATGCAGGGGGTTGGGTTTTGGCCGAAAAGCGTCACTTATCTGAATTATGAATATGCAGGTGCTTATCGGCCGGTATATACTTGCATATAGCCACATATATTTGCAGGCGGGTGGCTCGAGTTCGAGTCACTGTGTTAAAGATTTAAGCAGCTGCAAATTATATTTATCATCAAAGATTGGCAAAGCCCTAAATCTCACTGGCTAAAGTCAAGTGCCTCCAATAAATACACCTTTAAGGAGCATTTAAATTAACTTCTGCCCCACACCTGAGTGGCTGGATAATTAAGTTTCACGACTTTTGCCGGCTTTAAGCCCTTTTCCGGCCCTGCTGGCATCGCTTTAACGTCCCGAGCTCCTACTCGCATTGAAAAGTTGCCATTTAAAGGGATTAAAAAGTTTTTCACATCATTTCCTGCCGATTAAAATGTTCAGCGAGCGACGACGACACACTGCGAAGTGGCTAAGCCTTAACTATTGCCATGGCATCGTAATCGGCATCGGAGTTTGGAGACCGGGAGGGGGAATGGGCACGGGGACGGGGACACAAAGGATTCACATGTCGCCGAGCAAAGTTTTGCATCAGTCTGCGCTCTAGTAAAGCTACATTTACTTACAAGTTGTAACTTACGACAAGTATTAGCACAAGTGCTCTTAAGGGGCCCGAGATTGCCCTTTACTTTTTAAATTTCCCTAAAAATGCGACAGTCTGGCTAGGTTCATCAAAAAAACAAAAACAGCAGAAAAAACCTCGTACCGAAGGCCCCAACTTTGAGATACCCAATCAAATAATCGAACCAAAAAATTTTTAAAGGATAAGAAAGATTGCCTTCTAAATTTATACTGTCACAAATCAAAGCTAAACGTAAATTAACTTTAGATCGAGACCTTATACACGATATACCCTTAAACTCTGTCACTACGAGGTACAACAATCCTCAGAGGGCAAAAATGTTCTGCGGCTTGTTTGATTGCGTTTCATCAAACGTGCCTAAAATTCTAAAAGCACACATGTCAAACTAATAAAGTTTAAGCGAGAACGTTTTGATAACAAGGCCAACAACAAGAGCATTCACATAACAACAGGCAGTAAGTTGATGGGTTGGGTTTTTGTTCCTTTTTTTCCAGACCAGACTTTCCCCTTCCCCAGCATCAATTTACATACACACTCCGCCAGACAGAGGCAAACGTTTGTACATTTTAAATGCTGTGACATGAAACCGGGTAAAAGTTATTTAAACTTTTTCCTTCCCAGCACTCACCGACTTGTATCAAAATCATTTCTCTGGCTGCTCTGATGAGCTCCGCTCATAAACTAAGGGGTATGTTTGTTGGCTTGTTTGGCTGAAACGAGCATCCAAGCAGCCAGCCATCCAGTTGGCATCAGCATAATGATGATGAATGGCCCCTGCTGACATATGAAGCGCATTAATACAGTCTGTGCCATCGGATCGGAGGGGGGGATGGGGCAGATCCCAAGGAATGCGGGGGAATGGGGCACCCCTCCATGACAGTTTGCTCATGAGATTCATATAGATGAGCGCCCATATCGCTTCTGTTAACGAACTCTCGATGGTGTTTAAGGGATTATTAGGTTTTCAACAAAAAAAAAAGAAAATTATGTTCTGAAAACCTAGAATGGATTTTATAAGATTTCTGTGGCCAGTAAATATTTTGCGAATTAATGCAAAATCCTTGTTTGTCGATTCAACGATTTCATTAACCGGCACATCAAATAATTTTCCGTTAGTTCGCATACATAATTAATTAAAACATATTCAACGTTAATTATTTAAGCACGTAAAGCTGATTACATAAGATAAACAAAGCGAAATCCGCCATAATTTATAATTACTCGACGCTTATTGACTTGCTTATGCAAATGACTTTGTTTTTGCAGTTAATTATCTCATAAGTTCATAATTGTTTGCATTCACTTAAAATGCAACTTAATGAAATAGGCGAGTGACGTGGCTACGGTAATTTATTTATGTTTCATATGCTGGCCGCTAAATTAAAATTTGTCCAGGAGCCTCGGACTGTTAATTTCAGCCTCGCGATTAAATATTGCATTTATTAAGCCGCATCAGTGTGCTGTTCGGTGAATACGGAATGGCGCAAATTACAATTAAATAAGTAGTCAATGGCCTGTAAAATGTTGTATTAATATTAATGAAACGACACAATGGCTGGAATAGGTATTCTCGTAAATTATTTGCAGATTGTAGCTTACGCAATTTAAATTCTGATTACGGTCAGACCAATTTCCCAGCATCGAGAGTATTGAAAAAAGTAAATATACTTTTAATTAAAACGGTAATTGTAATTACCTCACCCTGGGCTAGTTGTAAAATAGAATTATTCAGTTTCGCCATTGAAAAACACGATTCGCGCGCACAATTCAAAACTTTATTCGCCGTCTTCTCAACATTTACTCCGAAAAAGGGCCAAATTGCCTGGAAACATGGCAACATGTGGCCAGCGATTGGCTTTCCCCTTCGCAATCCAGTCCGAAGGTCGCAATGGCAAACTACCCCTATACGGGAAGCACCACCCCTCACCCTTGCCCTTCGCGCTGCACATTTAAATCAAAATTAACCACAATGAATATATGTGCATATTGCCGCAATCAAGGCAAAATTGCATAAAATATTAAAATGGCAAACGCATTAAATTAACAACAAGCCAAATGCATTAGATTTAATATGGGCTCATGTCCGTTTGCCAAATGCATAATTAATGCCCCGGGCCCGCAAAAGTTCATCAATACCTGAACGTCTTGGGGTTGGAAACTTTTTTAATAAATTAAAATCATATAAATGCGAAATGATGATCCCGAAAAATACGAATATTAAAAGTATAAAGGCAAGGTGAAAGGGAAAGCGAAAATCACAACGAATGATTAATGTTAAAGAAATATAAAAAGTGCCAAGCGATTAAAAGGCGGCCTTGCCAGTAAAGCATTTATTTATGGCAATCATTTATCATCCGTTGGCCGGACAGGACCCACGCCCACTGCTCCCGCCTCCCGTCTCCCCCGACCAATCCGCCCAGGCTAGACAGGATGTGTGATAATGCAGCAGAGGCATGCGCGACGCAGGGTCCTCAGCCTTTTCCACTTCTGCCGGCCAACATTTCGATGGCCAACATGCCAAACAATTATTTATTTGAAGCTCCTCTGCCAGCTACCTTTTGAATAAAAAATTTGCCAGCACATCGACAAAACTGATTGGGATTGGGTGGGGTCTACGAAAGTGGAGACAACAAAGGGAGTCGGGAGCCACAGCCCTCGACTTCAGTCCATTCGTTCCACTGACATGTGTCAATCAGAGGCCCCGGAACAGGGAAATAATCTCCGCTCGGCATGAACTTAAATGTATTATGACAAATATTTTGCAATCTCTGCAGCAGACTGATGCTATGTGGGGCAAGGTGTCCTGGCCTCCCCTTTGTTCCCTTTACTCAAGGGGCGAAGGGGTAGATTTATAGAAGCACACTTGTGAAATAAAAACTAATAAAGATTTTTTTTTAACTCAAAGTTTTTGAACTTGAAATACACACAAAATTTCAAATTGATATGCCGCATATCAAGTTGAAATTGATACCACATAATATCAAGTTTATCATCGTTTCTTATCAAGTTTTTTGGCTGTAGAGTTTTGAGTTAGGTATTTTGGTTAGCCTGGTTAGAGTACGGGGTATCCTTTAACGTAGATCGTCCTTCGGCGACTTCTTCTTGTCCGTCAAGCCACGCACAATTCCGCTTAAATAAAAACCATTTCGCTGCAAATTCATTGCGGCATACGACTGCTTTTGACATCGACTTTTTGTGTGCAATCTCGCCGCTGTGGCGCCTTTGTTGCCCCTGTTGCATCCTGACGGCTCACTCTCACTTGTTGGCGGCAAGAAAATCCATGGCGCATTCTCGCTTTCTCCTCCCTGCCACTGCCACCCATTCTGCTCGCTTTACTTTGCCGAACAGACAGGCCGTAAATCAATTTTATATTTATTATTTTATGAATCGCAATTGCTTTTATTTTCAATTTGAATCGCTTGGCTTGGCGGCGGTGTTGGCGAGCGGCACTTAAGTACGCATCGTTTGCATGCGCGGCTATCGCGCAATTTAATTTACCGTATGGCGCACGAGCGACCTTAATTGGAAATATTCGCATGTGTCCGCCGTGTCCGCCGTATCTGGTGTCCTTGCGTCCCGTTCTTGCCCAGGTTTGGGGCAATGATAGCGCACAGCACGTAATTTTGTGGTCAAGGCGCTTCTCGTTTCTCTCACCTGCAGGCTGCAGCGGAAGCGCGCTTTAAGATAGGCTGCATAAAAATGGAATTAATTTAGCAGAAATAATGCTGAAATTACGATCAGTTGGTAGTTCCGGAATGGTAATGGGTAATTCGCAGGATAAACGTAGGAATATTATATATATTAATTGCCTCGCTAACGTCTACTATGTTTATGCTATGAGGATAATGATTTCTTAAAAGCACGACATAAAAAATCATGAAATGATATGAGCAGGGTTGTCACCCCATTTATATTACTCGAAATTTATATAGGTGCGATTGACCAGAGGGGTCAGCCCATATATGTTGTTAATATAAAATTGGACAATAAAATATTCTAACTTGTTTATTTATACATATATGTACTTCAAACACTTTTTTTAAAATCGTTATAAATTCTTATTCATTTATTAAAAGCACTTAACCTCTTCTTTAGAGTAAAGTAAATGAGATTTTAATTAAACAAAGTTTTATCCAAAGAAAATCTTTATGAAATGTTAAGCATAAGAAATCTTTCACATGAACATACAATTAAAATTCTCATTGCAGAGAAGATTAAGTGAACCCAAAACCTACATGTGGGTTTCGCCGACTAATTGAAATACTTTGGACTAATGACGGTCTGCATGCTAATGACACGGACAAACTACTTATTAAATTGTCAATGAATCGCACGGCGCGAATGGATCGTGTTTGCCAGCTATTCGGGTTGTTGGTTGATTGTTTCGGGGGAATCTCTTTTCGGCCCCGGAACAAATTGAGGTCGCTTGCCACATATCGCATGCAAATTTCGCAAAATTCATTCCGTCCAAACGAACGAGCGCTTTTTGCCAGCCTGTTGACACTCGGACCAGAATGCTGCGGGGTCCTTTGTGGAATGGTGGTGAGAGGGGGGAGTGCCTTTGTAATGTGTACACATTAACGAAATTTGCATATTAATTAAAAGTTAACGACGCTGCGCTGTTGGTATTGGTTTGGATTTCCAGGCCGTTGGCTGCCAGCTGGCGGGGCCAAAAATCATTTAACCACCGATACACCCAGCCATCTAGCATTGGTTTGCCGAAGTGGTAGTAAATGGGAATGATTTAATCTTTCGCCATTTTACAGGATGTCCCAGCCATCAACAGCTGGCTAATTATGTAAGTTCATACAAAGCCTGCACGCAACTTTCATGCAGCCCTTCCCATCCTCCCCACCGCATCGGTTCAAAGTTATAATTGCTGCAAAACTTCTGGCTAAAATACTTTCAGCCAAACATCGTCGATTTGATTGCCGTTGTTGCATTTCGAGTTAGGCAAATTCAATTTCCATTTGCCAATCGCAAACACTCAAAGTAAGACGGCCGGGAGAGTGTGTGGTTATAGTCACGATTCGTTTCGTTTTGGATTAGTAATTGGCATAAGGAAAGCACAGTCGGTGGTTCAGGACTCAAGTGGACGAGGCAGAAAAACGCTTGACTCGGGCAAAATATCAAAAATGAGAACTGCTTTCCATGTCAATTTGCACATGTGCATATCCAAAGCAAATTTAATAAAGCTTGAGAACAAATTGCAAAGTAATTTGCGGGGTGTTTGCCCAGAACGGGTAGCCACTTGCCAGCTAAAGTATTGTATATCCCCAGATCCAAATCGGAATCGGAACCGATGCAGTTTTGCAGTTCTGTGCAAACCCGAAATTGAAATGGCAAAAGGGAAAATAGGCCAAACCGCACACCGAGAAACACACAATCCACAATCCGTTTGGAACGGTTGGCTCCAGAGGCGGAGCATCTACCATCACCACAGCCCATTGAACTGGGGAGCTGGGGGGTCTGGTCAAGTCAGTTGGAGCAGAACAATTGAAATAATTGCCCAAAATGTTTTCGGGGGCTGTAGGAGCTACAGCTAAGCGATGTCTAATCGGAAAGAATAACACACACACGAAGGCTGCAGAAGGGAAAACCTGGAAAATCCTGCAGGCCCAGCATGTCGATTTGCCAGTGCCAACGCACAGGTAAATAGAAAGAAATTCGGTTTGGAAAATGCTCCTTGACCACCAGAGCTTTCGACCCATCACATTCTCTGTGGCTCACCGGCTAACCGAGTTATCCATTTCGTCCCTTTTGGTCTCAACTAATTACTGAAATAATATTTGCCCACACACGACATGAGGAATGACCCCGGCTGAAGTGGCGGCATAAATCTTTGCCCCCGACCAGAGAGTCCCTCATTAGACGGGGGCCCGAGAACAGAGGGCACCGGGCATTGATAAACACATGAAATATGCCCGATGAGGCTCCTCCGCTTTTCGGTTCGGCACATTAACAGGGCACTCAGTTGCAGGGCCAAAATGGAGAGATTCAATCCAATTGATTGATGGTCAGGCTGCGCGTCAAAGCACAGAGGTTCGGACCAAGAGGCCAGGGATATCGCTAGGTGGACTGCCTGGAAACTAGCCAACTTACCCAATCACGCTCGCCGGGCTGACTAAGCCCGCCAGACAGACAATGGTCGTCGTAATAAAATTTTCAATAACATTTTTAGCAAATCATTTCAGTGACCTCCAGAGCGAGAGAATAAATATTAATAACTTGGTCACTCAGCACAAAAGGTGAAGGCTAAGCCACAAACAGAACAGAGCAGAGCTGAACAGAGCAGAACAGAACAGAATCCAACTGAGAGATAGAGCTCCTCAAATAATAATAATAATAATAATAAAGCAGCGGACGCAGCACAGCGAAGCACGTAAAGGAAGGGCAGTGAATAGACAAATAGTTTTGTTCCTGATGACAATACAAAAACAGTTCAGACAGGACAAAGCGGCCCGAGCGGCAAAAAATAAGTAATAAAAAAGGACTACGAATACCGCCCGGCGCATAATAAAGAACAGTCGGAAAGGGTGTTTCAAGTCTGGGTTTGGTTTGGGGTTGTCGCAGCAAAGGGTCTCTAAGCACTGCAAAAAAATATGGAAAAACAAACAAAAGCTATTTAGAAATAAACTGGAAATCCTTTAAAACGTTCTTACTAAAATAATTGTAATCATATTCAAATAAAAATCTTAAATTTATTTTTATTTAATTTATCTATAACTTATAATTTTTCTCTGTACGTGAGCAGTGTTTTTTTCAAGTGTAAGCAAAATGGAAATATTTTTATAAACTCCCTGGCACATGAATAGACGGGAGCATAAGAATGCAAAGGCATCTACCTATGAGCCAGCCACTCTGGCTTAGCCACATGGTCTGCCCTGGTCTAAATATTAAAATTCATACGCCATGTCGTACAGCCAAATCAGTAGAGCTCGTTGGTGCCACTACTCTGGGTGCTGGGTGCTGGGAACTGGGATCTGGGATCTGGGTGCTGTGACAACAATCACAACGATTTTCATTAGGCAAACAGCAGTGGCACAGCATATTTGCCGTGAAGCGAGATTGGGCCAAAAGCCGAGTTCCGAGCTCCCAGTTCCCATTCCAGTGGCCCCTTCTCTTACAACAATTGCACAATTTATGTGGCATA
Source organism: Drosophila lutescens (assembly GCA_037075285.1). Classification (NCBI taxonomy): domain Eukaryota; kingdom Metazoa; phylum Arthropoda; class Insecta; order Diptera; family Drosophilidae; genus Drosophila; species Drosophila lutescens. The sequence goes on from JBAMCF010000861.1 coordinate 192,865, forward strand.
TATTTGCAGCACAGCACAGACGGTTCTGGCCCTGCTTCTGGCCAGGTCAACTGGCCCAGACTGAGGCTCTGTCAATCCGGCAAACCTTTTGCACGCCTCCACAACGTGTCCGACAATGCCATGAAACGAGCCGTTAAGCTAACACAAAAAAGAAAATACTCGTAAAATCTAAAGCGATATATGCATACGGTAGATGGCAGAGGTACGACTGCACAGGCACACTCGACGAGTAAACTGCAAAAATATTACAAATTCAAAATGCTAAATGTGCATTTAACTTGTGTATTTATGTAAATCTCTCGGAAATTATTTCCCCCTCCACACAGCCAAAAGGTAAAAGGCAAGGCGAAGAAGAGCGGACATGAACTACGGCGGTTGGAGGATCGGAGGTTGCGGGTCCCCGACTCGACTGCAAATCATTTGAATATACTGGTATTTTTCCATCCATTTCTGTTGTCAGTCCCTGCCACATGTTCATTCCGATTCCGCTTGCCTTGTCTGCCAATTGTCACCATTTCGGATTGATGGCAAAGTGAACGTGGAGCGCGCTCCTTCCTCAGCGTTTACCTCGGCGTCCTGGTTTTCGGTTCAAGTTCTAGTTACTGGGCTGCGGTCTTGGAACTGGAGGGCGGGTCTCGGGTTTTGGGGGCTACGGCTACCTACCTCCGCCAGGAACCACATTGCTCCGGTTTCGGTATAGTTTTCGCTTTACTTTCGGTTCATAACTGAGCACGAGTATTTTACGAGCTGCTGCAAAGGTATCTGTGCTTTTTTAAGACTGCCAATAAATCTGCACAACTTTGCGAAAACGAACAGTCGTTTACTAAGTTTATGCGCCAGATATTTACGAATAACGAAATATTTTGGCAAATATAAATAGTATTAAGAAATTGATAAACATTTTGCGCAAGACAAAACAAGGATAGAATAAGATAATAAAAATATAATAAATAAAACATAAAACAGCGATTTTAAATCAATCACGTAAATAATGTTTCTTATCCCTTTTTATTTACAGTTATAAATACATTTATAAAAATGAAACATCGCCATATCGTATAAAAATGGAAAAATATCTCAGTCAAAAGGAATTGTTCCTTAACCTGATAAAATGAGATATCATTTTAAGACCACGATGGAAAATTCCATACGTTTCACATAGAATCAGTCATGGGAAGAATATATTCACAGACTTTGTGATTTATTTATGGCACAATACGATATGCGGATAAACATAATATGTGGCAACTGGTGCAAAAGTACAGTCATGAACTTACCTTGGCGTGGATTCATTTGCGTCACGTTATTGCATATTTATGGCGACTGCCCTGCACCAAACTAAACTACGTATGAAATTATTCAAGGTAATGTGTGGGACGACGACTCCGGTGCATTACGAATTCTGGTTAGCCAACAAAGTGCTAAATCCGATTTAAGCCCAAGTCCGAGCCGAAGCTATGCCATTTCAAGGCAAAGCACAGCACTCGGGGAGTTGGGTTTTCCTCTGGATTGTCTGCAAGGGAATAGGTAATGCGAGTTGCTCGACCTTTTGCAATTAAGTTTTCAGAAATCAAACACCAGGCCAGCATTAAAGTTGCCCGTACATTTCTGATGAGGCACTCGCATTGCCAGTACCTTTGGCATTGAGTTCTCCTCAGCCACATCCATGTTATCCGGCAGTCCGGCCCAAACTCACAGGCAAACAAACACCCAGGACCAGGGAGTCCATTCAGTTTGCTCTCGACGCTCCGACTTCAATGAGGTAATCCTTTGCAAATCGCCGGCGTATTATCAGTCTGGCGGGACTCGTCGAAACAATGAAACGAGACGCCGTTGTCAGCTATTGTTTATCAATTTTATGCAAATCGCAGACACTTCTTTTTTGTGCCCTCACAAAGGGTATAACGGATTTTCTGAAAATTTTTTTAACTCGGTAAGAAAATAATGGGTTTATATATGGGAAAAATGATTTAATAAAAATTTGGAAAATCTAGAAAAATTGTTAGAATATTTGATTTTGTTTTTTGCTAACAGTTTTTTTTAAAGTAAGTTATCATTTAAAAATCTTTAATAACGTGATCATTGCCTATTTTCTAATTTTTATATTCTTAGGAACCAAACTAAACATTTCCCTATGAAATAAGCAAAAAACATGGAGTTCTATTTAATTACATTAGTGCAGACTTTGTATAAAATCTTCAAGGGTACCCGAAATTCGCCTAGTATTTTACGAGGCATACTTTCACTTATTTTTTTGTTGTTTTTGTCCCGTTATCAGGTGGACGGCATATTTTCGAAATTGAATTAAGTTGGCTTTTCGGCATTGAATACATTTTAATAATTTAATTTTATATGCAGGCGACGCAAGCGCCAGCGCAAACAACGAGGGCTCAACATTTAATCAAATAATTAAGATCTCAAACTATTGGGAGTGGGAGTGGGTGGCGAAAGCGTATTAGCCACTTGAAGAGTTCATCTTTCGCTGGAAACGCGTTTTGAGTGATGAGTGGGCGTGGATTGGCTGGATTTTTGGATTTACGGGGGACGAGTGTTCTAGATGAAATTGCAAATGTTCTGGAGGGCCGCAGGGCGCTTTTGTAGCTGCTGTTGATTTCCGTTTAGCCGAAAATTCGTTTTAATCCCACACGCACTCGCCGAGGCTGGCCAAACTTTCACTTTTCGCCCCGCGGCGAACGCAACTGAAATTGAAACTGTTTAGCCGGCGGGCGGTGGAAAAGCGGGAAGGACTCCCCGGCTGGAAAGCCCTGGCGATGCCGTGGCAAGCATGGGCTTCAAAACAAATCCATTGCCCCGGGACACACACGACTTTCGGCGGACGAGATTTTAATTCAATTACATCTGTAGCTGCAAGTCATGTGCAAATATTTTCATAGGACAAATTAAAACGTCACCCGCCCTCGAAGTCCCGGCAATCCTTGTGAATCCTCGGAATCCACCACCAACTCGAATGTCGAGTTCAAGAAAAGATACCCACATGCGTGACTCGCTGTTTGCACTCGAGACTGAACTTTTGCCCTTTCTTCTCGCTGCTCGGCAAACAAGCCTGCCGGCCAAGATTTAAAAATGGCTAGAACGCTGCCGCCCCGGAAGGTCCTGCAGCTCCTTTGGCCCCCCCACACACACACATGGCCGGCAGGATGAGCTGGTGATTGCGTGCATTCGTGTCTGAGGATTGGCACTGCCCACCCGGGGCGTATAATTGTGGAGCTGCGTGAGTTCCAGTGCAGAATGCACTTTCCACTCCACTTTCCGGCCAGTGGGGCCACATGTATATCTAGTAGTTCTGCAATTGTCTTCCCTCTCGGTCCCCAGTGCTGCTTGCATAATAATGATTGCAGTGAGTCGAGTTGGACCATCCCCATCCCCATCCCCATGGCAATGCCCCAACACCACTGGCACAGCTCAGAACAGCACAGCAACTATTTATCCGTGTTTTTGTCAGGATTGTGGCTTCTTTTCGGTGCCAGCTGTCTGTAATTATGTGCGCATAAGCAAGGTCCCCCATCCTCCAGAGGGTGGGACGAGTGGTGCCAGCTCTTCAGCACAATCTCGTTTGGAAAGTGCTCTAAATCAAGCAAGGATGGAACCGTTTTTAGGACCGGGCCTTGGAATACTCTCGAAAAAATAATTAAGCAAAAATATTCAATTTTCGAAAAATGGTCGCCATAAGTATTTAATCACATTAAAAATAATTGATTTCCACAGATACATTTTGTTCAATTATTACAAAACAAATATTTTAAAATGCCCTAACCGTATTTATTTACAACATTTCTCGAAAGAATTATTTGTTTTTTTTTATTATATTTTATTATGTTTTGATTATATTTTAACTGCAAAACTAACAGCATAAAACTTTTGGAAGAGTACAAGAAACGCACGAAACAACATAGAGTGACGTTTTTGAAAAGTTCTTAGTCGTGTTCTCTGACTATAATTTAGACACTCTCCGCTTAAAGCTAGGCCAAACATTTGCTTTATTTCAAAATAACCAACCATCAAGCAGTTTGAAAATGTCTAAGTGAAATAATTCCAAAAAACAGCTTATAGCTAATCCCCGATCATCGGGCAATCTTAAATTCAATTTTCGCGCTAATAAAGTTATCCAATCGCTAAAGCCACTCGAATACCGATGGCTTTCCACACGCCATGAATGCCTCAAGGTATTCAAATTACAGGAATTTCAATAATTAAAAAATGCAGCGATGGAGCAAAAACAGTGGCAGCAAAATATATTCGCTGCGTCAATAAAGCCGCAAGTTGGTCTTTGGCCACCGAGGGTGAAAATAGGAGGAGCGATAAAAAACCAAAGGAGAACTTCGCACAGGAAGTCGCTATGGGGCGAAAATCTGATGCGGAAATCGAAATTTGTTAAATGGAGCAATCGATGGATGGCGATGACTGACTGGGCCACGCCCCCAGCCCCCACTCCGCCTCCCCAGAGAAAATCCGAAGTCGAGACTTGCGTTTGGTTTTACATTTTATCGCTTGTACGTTTGCACCATTTCAATTACAAACAATAACAATAAAAAGTGGGCGAAAGGGGGCGTGGTGCTGGAGGAAAAGCGCGTACAAGGGGTGGGGGAATTAAGACAGAGTTTTATACTGTACACATATATCTACAATTGTGGTTGAAATCAAAGCTCAGGATAAATTCAGTCAAATTTATTTGATTTTTTATAAAACCTTAATTTTTATTCTTTTACATTTTTAATTCTTTTCTGATAGCTGCGATCAAATAAATCAATAAAGGTCTTTAAAATATGAAATTGTAACCAATTATATAGGTAGGCATTAATTCTAATCAAAGTGATATTGTAAGGTGATTTAACACACAACATTTTTGAAATCAAATATATATCCACATAAAAAAAACATTTTAAATGCTATTATTGTGACGTCAACTGTATTATAAGCGGAGAAAAAAGCGGAAGCAGAAGTGCAAGGGAATTAGTTCACACGGAAGTGGCTCACCCCCAGGGTTTCCACCCCCACCCCCTCCAAGCTATTGGACTTGGACAGCCGGGAGGAGGATGAATAGAGGGCAACCGGAGCATCGTAGCGTTCGTGCGGAAGTTAGGTGTCGAAGCGGGAATTGTAGGTAAATATTATTGTAAAAGAAATTTAAATACGGATTTTTTCCACTATCTCTGGCTGTTCTCATTCTATGGCTCCCCCTCTATGTATTCCATCCAACTTGGCCCATGGCCTGACCCATTATCCGGCCGACCCTCTCTTCCCGACTTTTCCACTGACGTTAATGGAATTTCCGAGCTCTTTTTTCCACGTCTTTATCGCTGGCGCGGGGCCAAAGCATTTGCTTCTTAAAGTCTGCCCCTCAAAAGTTTTCTTAGGAGAGAACGCAATTGGAATAAACTAAAACTCGTCAACTCTCAAGGCTCTCGAAATCAATTTGAATCGCACATAACAACTGCGACTGAAATTTCTAAGAAGTGCAGTTAACCGCAACGAGGAAATGGAAAACTCGTTTGTGGGAAAGCTCCGACATTCAAATGCAGTGGCGTATTTCATTCTGGTCAAGGCTAAGCAGACTGACTAATTTTATAAAGAGGGGAATAAAATTCATTAAAAGAGCAGGCGGACTATAAATTCTCAATGAAACGCAAGGCAAAACCGAAGTCCTCGAATGAAAAGGCTTTAATAAGCCAGATACAGATATAAAATGAAAGATGTCGCCCGAAAATGTTAGTTCTTTTTTATATTTTTAATAAGTATCTCATAATAAAATATCTCATAAGAACATGAACTGGTATTTCGAAACGGAGCTAATGATATTCTGGCTACTAATTAGTTTCGGGTAGAACTAAAAGTTAAAGCAGTATTAAGCTTATTAAAATTATAGTTTTTGTTCCGTGTAGCCTTCGCATTATCTCTTACCCCGTACCAAGAACTTTTCCTATAATCATCGATGTCGACCAACAAACTTGAGATGGGGCGTGGATTGCCCCCGGCAATGGCATAGTTCTCGAGCACTTTGCATTTGCCACAGACATGGCCTTGCCGCTGTTCGAAGTTGTTCAAAGTAATTGAACATGCCTCACCTTGCAGCGAATCGCCTTCGATGGGTGGAGGAGCCACAACCATACCACCCACTCAAGTGCCCATAATCTATCAGAGAAACAGAAGTTGCAGACGCAGGCAAACTCAGCACACGGAAAAAATCACAAACTAAATTTAATAATATAATTATGAATTTAAGATATCAAGCTTAATTAGAGCCTAGGTCACATTAAATCCAGATGATGTCTTGTAATTGTCATTGATAAATGACAAAGGTGTTTTTGAACAAATACAAGGGGTGTTAAAAAATCGATGGTGGACACTATCGATGTTTTTGGATATCGATCAAATCAAGACTATTTAATTAATATTAATTTTAAGATCAGACAATTTTAATATTAAATTAAAGATGGTACTGAAATCTCTTTCGCTCACTGTAGGGCGTTGGTGGTCATGCTGTTGATGCCTCGCTTTTTCACGGCGGACTTTAGCAACTTAACAGATCATTGGTCAGTTGGCAGTGGCTCGAAGTGATGGGTTGGGAAGGGGTTTGGGTTTGGGGTAAACAATATCCCCCTTTTCAGATAACCGACTGTGTCACGTGGCGGTGTGGTCAGCATTTGATTCCCGCTCAGTCCACGATGCGCACTGCACCGCGCTTAGCGCTCTCATTCAATTAGCCATGTCCACTGATTTACCAAATGGGGGTTCAAGAGCTGGCAGGAAGATGCGGCATTTGAGCCGGGACTCGGTGACAGTAATTAATGGAGCAAGTTTCGAGCCGGATATGGATGGCATTCAAGAGCTTCGTCATCGTCAGGGCACGTCCCTCCGTTACACCTCACTGACTGGGCCGTGGAGCCAAATAAATAAGGCAAAGAAAGCCAGGCAAACGAAATAAAATCTCACAACTAAAAACTTATTTCATTAGCAATTTCCATCAAAAGCCGTGCCGGTGGCCACCAGGCAGGGACATTCGAGCCACTCGATGCGTCGCTCAATTTAATTCAACGCTAATAAAAAACCATATAAAGCGAAATTCGCTGAGAGCTGTGGGTGCCATTGATAGAAGTCTAGAGGTCTGGAAGCCTGGCTGCCTGGACAGTGTTAATCCTGACGCAGTCACAATGCGGCAAGTGAGCAAGTGAGTCCCTGTCCGTGTCCCTGTCCCTGTCCCTGAAGAGGACGGCACACAGGACTCGAATCACACAACGGAGAAAGGAAAACTTGGACATAAATAAGAAAAATAAAACAGCAACGGAAAAGTTTATGGGCAACATTTTTAGTTGCGGTCGAATGAATACAAAAGTGTATTCCATGAACAACACACATTAATACGCACACGAGGGGGAGTGGCTAGAAGTAGAAGTAGAAATATAAGTATAGAAGTAGAGGACATGGCAACATTTATTATATATCACAAGTGGCCCGCAGGATGCGGATCCAGATCCCGATGCCCATTGTTGGCCCTGCTCTGCCGTCGTACTTTTATTATTATTGATGACAATTTTGAGCAAACAATAAAAAGAATAGCCGGCCAACAACATCTGCCAGCCTTCGGTCCTTCTGACCATCTAAGTGACTTGTGCCGGGGTCACTTGCCAGCCAACAACATTAAACTAAACATAATCAAAACAGCCGAAAGCGAATCTAGGAGCTATCCAGGACTATGCACTCAGAAAAATAATGTACAACATTTGATTTTTTGATTACAAAGTGCATAAAAAAGGAGCAAATTTGAAAACCAAAATAAAAAAATTAGTTTTTAAAATTCAAAAATGTTAAACTTACATCGATTGCTTATTTTATTTATTTGCTATAATTTAATTATCGATTATATGAAAATATTTTAAGGTAATATTAATCATTTTACTCTAAACGATAACTTCTGAAAAGTAAAGAATATCTTTAAATTTTCTTTATTTAATATTTCTCTTTGAGTGTAGCCACTGAATTGGCCTTGGCCGAATGTTAAAGTGTGACCAAGAACTTTGAGACAATTTATGGGCGCGAAAACTTTTGGCATTTCCTTAAGAAACGACAATGCAGCTGCCAATTGCCAAAAGCCGCGCCACAACTAGTAAGTGAGTATAAAAATGTCAATAGCAAAATAAATTAATGTGAGCAGCCTCCCATTCCAAAAAAGGAAGTAGACCAAACCGCGCGCACTCCAAACAAATGGCCAGTATTCGGAAAAGTTGCTGGAGCAAAAGAAAATATGAAAGAAAATTTCATTAAGCCGACAGCAGCCACCGAGCCAAGTTGCTAAAAGTTAATCTAGCAAAGTATTTTCGACAGTCAAATTTTTCAGTTGCCAGCGAGTCAGTATGTGGGCCATATGGACCACAGGTAACATTGGGAGATGGTTGATTTGTCTCATCAAATCTGATTGAATATATTTATCCGCTGGATGATCTGCTCCAACGAAGGCAAACTTTATCAGTCTATGGAAAAAATTATGAAGATTTTTCCTTACCGGATTTACTGGCAGACAAGGATGCGCTCCATCAATTTGGTACTCCAGATCCAAGCGGCGCTGCACTTTCACCCAGGGCCCAGCTCATGTGCTGCTGACACATTCAATTGATTAACCCAAGCCACAACGCAGCCAAGGAAACTTCTCGGCCAGATCCTGGCCTGGGAGGTCCTGGGTGGGGCGGAAGCTCATTGCGAGGCAAAGTTAATTTTGAATCGTTTATCAAACAGCGTGGAGCTGGAAACTTGAAGTGCATGTGCTGGCAGGCTGCCATATTCGAGTACCTGACTCTGGAATTTGACTAGAAAAAATAGAAAAAACTATAACCATGTGCGGAGCCTGCGCTCATATGGGAAAACTTGTGGGCGAAGGTGCTTCAGCTATTTGTCAAATTTGACTTCACTTTGGCTGCGCTGGGCCTGGCGCAAATTGATGAAATGAGTTGTGAAAATTCACAGAGCATCTATATACTCAGTATGCACACGGATAAGTTGATGGAATCAATGCGGCAGGTAGGAAAATAAACGGAATGGAAAATACTCCGATGTTGGGCAAACAAATGGTTGTGAAAACAACTAAAAACTGCTCAAAGAAAAGTATCTGCATTCTGTTTGCCAACTATGGCTAAAACTTTGAGATGATGAAGTGCCAGTTGCCAAAGGAACTATTTTGGCTGATTCCCACGGCAGCCAGTCAATTTTGAAGTCACTTAGCACGCTCCATATCCTGGCACTCGAAGCTTGAGAGAGCAGATTCCATATAGTACCTATAGGTATATATATGAATTATCCTTGACACGTATAATCCGCAGCCACTAGCTGCTGAGGTGTAATCGTTTACCGCTCGAACGGAGTGCCAAATGAGGCGACACACGAGTGCACTGAGAGAAAATCGGTTGAATATCAGGAGAGATTTAACCATTTCAAACACAAAAATATGTTAATTCAGGATTTTACCCAAAATTGGGTTTTACATTTTTGTTTCTATAATTTTAAGATGTTTGCTGAACTTTTGACTTCTCGACCGCCTGTTAAATTTTAAGAGACCTTCAAACTCTGATTTCTTATACAATATAAAGATTTAAACAATACATTAAATTAAACAAAGGACGATAAAACGGTCCAAAATGTGTAATTTTAAATGATTTTACGATTTATGAGTTTAAAAATCTATTTTATTTTCTTGTTTACTTTTAGATTAATGTTTTTGTTACAGTAAATAAAATGTAAGTTGAACTATCATATTTTTTTGGAACTGTACTGGATTAAGTGAGATTAGCAAGGGTCATTAAAGCTATTTACATCCCACTTACTTATACATAGGTTTCCCCCAGTGCATGGTAACCCTGGAGCCTGGTGAACAGAACCTCGAGTCCTTCGGCCCCAGGACACCACATGGCGGGCCAATCAGCCGCACTCGTTCTGGTGCCTTGGCTTTATGGTCAGGTGTCTCAAGATGCACGGCTCTTTGGGGCGACTCCAGATGGCAGGGCATTGTAATGAGCTCGTTGCGCGAAGGTCCTTGCCGCACAAAGGCACAACAAAAGGAGGGCGGCAAACAAGGACTCCTGCTGCTAACTACGCGCATTTTCCGATCCATTTATCACAGCAACAGCCTCCGACGGGCAGGACTCGAACGCAAAAGCGAGATTTTAAGCGATATCCTGCCAGACGATCGTTGGCGGAGCTCATTGTGCTCCTGCTTCTGTTCCTGCTCCTTTTTCTGTTCCTGCCGCCCTGTGTTTTGTACGCTTCTGTGTGTGTGAAGTGTGCGCGAGTTAACGGGAAATCGCAATAAATGCGGCAAATGTGCCGCTTTGTGTGCTGTTAAACGCATTTTTATAGAAATTGCTTTCATGCCAGCCAGCCAGTGAGCGGGAAAAGCGAGAAAAGCGGGAAAAGCGGCAGAGAAAGCAGCGCCCATTTGTATGCAATGCCTTTTTTCCCCTGCCATTCTATTTCTTTTTTCACTGATTGCACTTTATGCGAATATCCTGTGTGTGGAGGGTGCACATGCAAGGCAGTTGGTCTTTAGTGCACATTTCCATGACAAAAGCACACCAATTAGCGAGCGTTTAATGCAAATGTTTTCGATTGCCACATAATCGCTGGCATAGAAGGCCTTTTAATAAGTTAAACGCCCAGGACAATGGCAGCAGGCGATGATTGCTATGGCTACGTCCTGGCAGACTCACGAAATTAACTGGAGTGCGACAATTCCTAGCTGCTGCTGTCGTAAAACTTTTATTATGCATGCATAGAGCGAAGCAGTCGGAGTCGGAGGCAACCTACAAATAAGCGGCCCTATATAACGGACCAAGGCAAACACAGACACGCACCTCAAGGGGCCGACAGACAGGTCCCAAATGTTTGGTCAAAATGGGTCAGTGCCACCATTAGCCCAGGAAACTGGAACGCTGGCGAGATTAGCCCGCACAGCAGCACACCCGTACACCTGGCATGCCCAAGGCTGCTTTACATATATGCACAGTATATGAGCACATATACGATGGGGTAGGGTGGGGATGGACCTCGATGGGGTAAAAGCATAAATCCATATTCGTAGGTATTTCTGCCAAAATTCAAATTAAAATGGAAGTTATTAAAGTAAATTATTCAACTATTTTATATAGAATTCGAATTCAATAACTTATAGTAGGTATACTTAAAGGTTTAATCATACATATATATATTTGGTGGTTACACTTAAAAAATAATGTTAGAATATTTTTATTCAAGATGTATCAAACTATGAGAAAGCAAATAGATTTTTTTTTAATTTCCCAAAAGTAGAACTCCATCACAAGGTCCACTCTAATTTAAAATCCAAACTTGCCTACCTCAGCAGCTCATTAAATTTTTAAATTTCAGCCAGATAGCCGGGTGAGAAGCTGAAATCATCAACTCTCAATGAATTGCAAACGGCGAGACCACAAAGCAATTTACACAAGCGAATGCAGTGGAGGCCATAAATTAAAGGAAAATGCTGGAAACGGAGTTGAAGGAAAAGCGGGGTAAGGCAGCCCATTTCCATTTCTCACATTCAAATTTCCCGCATCCAAACAAATCCGGGCTGAATGGTGGTTGCTGGTCCATGAAAGCAGAGCCAAAAATATAAAAGCAGTTAAGAGAAAGAAGGCCAGCGAAAAAAACAAAAAATAAAAAAACTGGCTACAAGGGTTAACATGAATGACCGTTTGCAAGGCAAGGCAACCGCAACAATTTCCACAGCCAAGCGCAACTTAATTTCAATATAAATAAATAAAATGCGCAGAGTTACTTCGGGCCCTTGGCTTTTTTCAGATTTCTATTTTTTAGATCCCTTGTCAGGGAATGAATACGTCTTTCAATATATCAAGAACAGTCGGCTGCAGCGGACGGGCGGAGATTTCGCCTAGATTTTCCCGCAGTAGCTGGCAAATATCATTAGATAACGATATAACTACGACTTTCCTGGGCTCGGCTCACACAAATAATCCCATTTATGTACTTATTGCCGCCACACATCCGGTCAACAAGTTGTTGTGTCTGCTCCAGGATTCCAACGGCAGTCGTGTTCGGTTCATCCTGGCTTTTGTCATTGCCACAGAACTACACATACAGATACAGGCGGCGTGGGTCGAGGGCATACGGACAGGACATGGCGTCCCAGCAATGTGTCATTGAAATTCAATAAGGACAATTCCCCCACGCAGCGGGCGGTGAATGGGGAGGGGCGTGGCCGGACTCTGGGCTAACATTGTGGGGCCAAGACAACATCGTCTTTTGCTGGCCAATAACTTCTGCTTCATTTTCTCAATGCGCAAAACACTCGAAAAAAAATCTAAAAAAATTGTTCACTTAAAATTAAATTTTAATAAAATTTAAATTCGGGGGTAATAGATATACACACTTCTTTTAAACTGTCCCAAGTAAGCGCTTTTATTATCATGCTTTTATAATTCCCTAGTTCCTATCCACGCACTTATTACACTTTTTTCGCAGTGTCCTTCAGTCGTGGCTTGGTTTCAGGTCCTGGTTTCATCCAAGGACCAAAGCCAGATGACTTTCGTTTCTGAGAAATTGATTTCCGCTTATGGCACTTTGCCTTTGCTTACATGTTGCTCGAGACCAACACAATGAATATTTATGTGTATTCCCCCCTCGTTCGCTCGCTTTTTCCCTCTGTCCTTGTCATCGACATGTAAAACTCAGATTATGTTAATGACTTCATTAAATCATCCGGGGGTCGGACTTTTGGACTCTCAGACTCTCGGACATATAGACATCTTCCAATTAATTATGTTTACTTAATTAAATTCCAGCTCTGTCGTTGGCCATCTTATCGCCCCTTTTGTGGAAGCTTTTCACCAAAACCCTCGTAGTTTGCAGCGGCACCGCGCAAAGGTGCATAAATGTTTCCTTTTCGCTGGCAGCTTTCTCAAGTTGCTAATTGCTCATAATTAGACGCGGCGTACGCGGTGGCCTGAAACAAAAATGCTTTCAGCCGAGTCGCAACTTCCTGCCAAGCTAATTAAAGGACTCGCGCAGTAGTTAATGCGCTTTTAAAGGCATTTCACGTGAAGCGGCTACAATAAAACTAATTGAAAGGAAAGTTGCTGAAAACCTAATTGCCCCGCCAAAAAGGGTAAAAATCTTAATCTTAATTGCAGTGCGAAATGCGGCAGGAAACTTGCATTGAAAGCGGCGAAAAGGCGCGCTGACACACAGGCACACGCGGCGTATGCGCAATGTCGATACTACCCACTACCCTACATATGTATACGTTACTCGACTCGAAGCGAGTGCCAATCACATTAGCGTTTAATTGTCCTTCAAAGGCTGACCACAACAAACCGGAGGCATGCAAATTAACTGCAAATATGTCCGAACGGTGGTCCTGGTCCACAGGGTCCCAAGAGTTATGACTGGGAGTTATGACCAGATAATGGTGTACTTAGCCCGGTTGACCGCAAGATGGCAGCCATACTTAGTTGGGGAAATGGGGAAAGGAATGTAACATCCGTAAAACTGGAAATGCCAGTGCATAATTCACTAATTTGACCCACTGTGCAGAGGAACATGTTCGCATGCGGTTTGTGATTGAGTTGTTCGCTTTTGCAACTGATTTATTGGCCACCACAGAAATTGCGCTCAATATTATATTGAAACGTGCCAAATTGAATGCAGAGGGGTAGTCGAAACTACACCCCTCCCCACATAGAAAACAAAAGCAAATCGAGACTTCATTTTGAAAAGCATGCCTAATTTTATATGGCAATCACTCAGCCGCATGTATTTTTTCGCCATCCATCCGGTTTTCCATTCGGACATCCTCATCAACATCCACTCACTGCATGCACACACCGTTCCTGAATAAATCGTGGTGTTTAGTGTGCGAAAACTGAAATTGCACTTCATTAAATAACCATCAAAACAACTCAATAAAATACTGAATTCTCGCAGTGAGCACGAAACGAACTGCGGCCACTCAGTGGGGCATGTGGGCCGAGTGGGGCATGTGTGCATTTGTGTGCGATATACAAACTATAAAAATAAAACAAATGGTCTAAACTTTTTCAATTTAACTACGATTACATTGCGCGGTCCACACACACATATTTATACCCGTTACTCGTAGAGTAAAAGGGTATATTGTATTCGTGCAAAAGTATGTAACAGCTAGAAGGAAACGTTTCCGACCCTATAAAGTATATATATTCTTGATCAGGATCACTAGCCGAGTCGATCTAGCCATGTCCGTCTGTCCGTCTGTCTGTCCGTCTGTCTGTCTGTCCGTCTGTCCGTCTGTCCGTCTGTCTGTCTGTATGAACGCTGAGATCTCGGAAACTATAAAAGCTAGAAGATTGGCGTTTTGCATGCAGATTCTAGGAGTTCCTACGCAGCGCAAGTTTGTTTCAAAAGGGTGCCACGCCCCCTCTAACGCCCACAATCGCTTATATACGATTTTAAAAATTTCAATATTTCGGAAAAGTAAAAATGCAGTTTTATTGTGTTTATCAATACCTATCGAAATGTAGAAGACATTTTTCAAATCGGACCATTCATTAAAAAGTTATACGCAATCAAAATTGTTCATATATCTATCTCCCTCGCACTCCCTTTAGCCCCAATAGATAGTCGGGACACCAACCCGAGTACAGCGTTCGCACTCCCTTTAGCTGAGTGACGGGTATTAGATAGTCGGGACACCAACCCGACTATAGCGTTCTCTCTTGTTTTGGTTAAATTCTCCGAGGCAGAGGCAGCACAAGTAAATTCCGGCTGAGTGATGTGGCAGCCATTAAGGCCAAAGCGTTTCCAACTCAAATGCACACTAATTTAATCAAGTGCAGTCCATCAAAGTCTCTTGCATTTGATGGCCTAGCTTCAGGCTTCAGGCTAAAAGCCCTTCTGGTATCAGTTACTACATATTACTCGCCGAGTCGGATCGTTCCAGAAATGTCTGTTTTCGTTAGGACTGTCGTCAGTTGCCGATAATCGGAATGGATTTGCATCACTTCAAATGGCGAAGAAATAGGATAAATTGTGACGGAACTACATGGGCAAATGCAAAACTATTTCAGAGTCATAGGTATAGTAATGAAAAATATAGGTCCTTCCCAGGTCGGCAAGAAATATCTGGCATATTTTTTAAAGGGAATTTAAATGTCTTCTTCGGTTTACCATTCATAACTACTTTTTATAATATAAATATAACTACTTTTTATTATTATTATAATCCAGCATGAGCTCTGCAATTTTACAAATAATTTTTACAACAAAATTACAGATAGACCACAAATTGTTTCTGTGCATATCCATGTGTACCTTCCATCGATTAAGCTCGCAACTTTTCTTTGATGTCGAATTCTATTTGTGCACGAGCCGTGACCTCAAGGAAAATCCCGTTCAAGGGCAAAATTCATTAATAATTCGGCAAACGTTAAAGACACAAAGTCAGCCCGGCGTCATAAACGAAAGACAAATAGATGGCAGAAAACTTGGAATTAAATGTGAAAGGACATCCGACATTCCGGCTTGTGGCTTTTGTTTCGCCAACTTTTGCCAGCATTGTTTTGCGGAATTCTTTCTGGCAATATTCAGCAATTATTAAGATTAATACTCCTAATATGATGAGCGTCGGCCACAAGAGCGTGACCAAGATGTGTGAGGTCGAGCTGATGTGTTTTTAATGAGTTGAAGGACCCACTGCTCCCCGGCAGGCAGCAGCAATTAAGGCGCATTAATTAATATTAAATATTTCAATGGCAATTAAATGAAATAATTCCTAGATGCCCACCGAACGGAGCCGCAAGAGCCGCAAGTAGGAGATGGATGGAAAACTTTTCGGCCAGTCGAGAAAATGAAAATTTCATTAGCTGCAGAGGCGAATTGGATTCCGCCCCGCCATCACCATCCCCATCCCCCACCCCATCTTGCCATTCAAATTTCGAGTGAAAAGTTTTCAACTTAGCCCGAACAGGACACATGTTACGAAATTAGCAAATAAATTTCAAGTAGGACCGAACTCGCTGCGCGCATTCCGAATGCAAATGAAATGCACGCGATTGTTGATCGGGGGCCAAAGGGGAGAATTTATTTAGCCAAACCGAACTGAAGTGAAGCCCGCGCTGCATTTCTTATGACCGAGGGCAGGAAAATATTTTCCGAGGCATTTCAATTTGGCCCCGCAATACGCGTAATTGAAATTTGCATTTGTGTGGAGCGTAGGCGAAAACAAAGCCGTAAAGGAAAGAAAATCAAATGAAATGAAATGGGAGGTGGTGGCCAAGACAGGCGAAGAAAAAAGGAGGAATATGGCGAGAAACTCCGAACTCTGAAGAAAGACCAATTAAGAGCCGCGGCGTGGAATTTTGATTGCGGTTTGCAAATTTCCAGCGGGCCAGGCCAGGAATCTGGCAAAGAGGCCGAGGCCTCACACGCGGTTTTGGCCCGAAGGAAGGTAATGAAAAATTTAATTTTTTCTTCATTTCCCAGCCTGCTTCCTGTGCCGGTCACTTCTCAGCACATTAGGACTGTTGATATTTATTTAAAAGCAAGCGGCCGAAGGAGCTGCCAGCGTTGACATTCAAGTCAATCGAAAAGTTTACACAAAACGCGAGGCTGTGTCCTCGGTCACCTGAGTCAACAACTCTGCCTGACCCTCTCTTTTTGGGGAGACGAGTCGAGTCGGGACGAGTCGCAATGAAATGCCGCCAGTTGCCAGTTACTTTTACCAGGGAATTCCAAAAAAGCTCCTTGAACCAGTAAATAAGTAAGGAAAGTGCCTTCCACTGAAGAAAATTTGAAAGATTTGGTTAATATTTTTACTTCTCGATTTAAAACTACTTCAAGGTTTGCAAAAAATATGATATATCAAAAATATTATATTTTATTTTTAGTTTTGATACAACGGACACCCATAAAATCCAAACCTTTCTTACGTTTTTTTTTTTCGTACACTCCTATGCAAATTTCAACGTTTCCCTTAAAAAGTAACAAGTAAATTCGCATTATAAATTCTAATTTCAAGAATTTAATCACGTATAAGAATTTTTGCTGTGCCAAAAAATGTCTTAAAAACTTTGAGCCCACACCCCGCGACCCGAGGACCGCAAATTGTTTAAAACAAGCATTGAACAAAAAACACAAGAGCCAACACAAACAGGCGGCACATTTCCAGGAATAAAGCCAGAGGACATTGAGGAATGGGAAGGGTGGTGAGGGGTGGGAAGGGAAGGGGGTTGGGAGGGTACGTCAGTTGGCATTAGGCCCTCAACTATAGCCAAGGCCAAGTTTTGGGGCCCAATCTGTGGAGGAACCAGCAACCGACAACCATCGCATCGACGGCCGAAAGGCAATGGAACCGTAAATTCTATTGCATGACTTGATTAAATTCGCATGCAACGCTGACCGGGCAAAGCCTCTCCTAGGACCCCTAAAATCCTTCCACCACCCACCACCAGGTCAAACAAAGACCAGCCGGCGACGTTGGCCAACTATGCCATAGCTGGAATTTCTTGGCTATTTGCAAGCTGCCCTGGCTCCTGGCTTCTGTTTTTACTTGTGGATTTTGCCTTTCCCACGACCGTTTCCTCATTTTAACGTTTTAACGTGACTTAATGAAGTTTCAGTGTCACAGCAAAAGCTGCTGCTCTGCTCTGCCCGGCTCCTCTCCGGCTGTTAATTTTATGATGGATTTTATGCAGAGAGCGCCAAAGGAAACTTTGAACTTTAATAAGTGTGTGTATGCAAGCATTTAACTTTGCCATCGTTTCGTGGATTTTTCCCCTATTTTTCTTGTTTTCTTATTTTTTATTTTTACCGGAACTACCCCTCCATCCCCTCCGTTCGAGCCACGTTAAGCTGGCTGGCTGGCTGGCTAGCTGGCTGGCTTCTTTTCTATGGGAACTTTGCTAAAATATGCTTCACAGGGCTTGAAAGCATTTGAAGTAATGAAAAAGAAGCGAAAAAAAACTGCATCCAACAAGTAACCACCCACTCTCACACACGCACACTCAAAAAAAAGTGGTTTCCATGGGAGGAGAAGGAGGGGCGAGGGGGTGGTGTAACTATACAGCGAAGCTGAGCAAAATTTAACGAAGCTTAACCTCATTCAATGTGAAAATACACTTTACGTGTACTTTGCGCTGTCATTTCGGGCGCAACTCGAGCAGCAATTGTGCAAATACTTTGTGCCGAAAGTGCGGTGACTGGGGGCGGCGAAAGGGGGCGTGGCTGAACTGGTATATAGGTGGCGATGCGATGCCAACCTGGTGAACTTTTCAAACTTAAATGCAGAGCAGAATGATGAATGATCCAAAGATGCTCGGCTAGAAACCCAAAGAACTCACTTTATCTCCATGTTTCGCCGACTTTCTCTTAGCTGTTGCGGAAATATTTGATTTCCCGCTTGAGGCAACTGCACTGAGTACAAATGGTTGTCGCTTTCCATAAACAGAACTTTAATATCAGGTTTCAATAAAAAGTAAGGAAAATATATGGAAAGTAAAATAAACATGTTAATAACCTTTAATATTCAGAAATATTCCCGATAAAAGATATACAACAAATGGAGCGCCTTATATCAATCCACTATTTTGTTGAGTGCAAACTAAAATCGCAGAAAATCCTATTTTCTCAAAGGTTCTTTAAAATTGAATCACTTTTGCTTGAAAGTGTATTGTCGGTTTGAGTTCGGGTGCGAGTGACTGTGCCGTGGGAAGGGGGAAGGGGGAAAGGCGGGGGGCGTGGCAGGTAAATTATGCAAGAACATCGATACCAAATGTCGTCGACTGCATCCAATTGAAAACGGAAAGTGCTGCAACCCGAGATCTTGGCCGGGTTTCATATGGCCACGAACTGCCGGCGATTGCACTTGGCAAAGACCGCACCGCAAGCACATGAAACGCACGTCACCCAGCGTCACCATTTGTGCAATCAAACATCGAAATGGCCGCGACATTGACCGCAAGGCTCCACAGTGTGAGATCGGATGCGGCTGGGAGCCCACCGTCGCATAGTGATTAGAAACGGGCGATATCTGCTCAAAATACAGTCAAACTGGATGAGGGTTAGAAAAACCATTGGTAAAATATTTTAAAATTCCTTGAAAAAAATAAAAATACTGTCGAATGAAATGATAAATAAACTTAAAGCTTACAAAAATCGTAATCCATTTTTGGTACTAATTATAAAACTTTGTAAAATTTATTTTTTATTTACAGTCAATATAACCCATCTTAACATTACTAAATGAAATCTATCTAAGATTGAAAAGTTTGTTGAAAAATGATCAAGAACATCTGAAAAAAATATTAATAAAATATAAAATAGGAAAATCATTCATACAATATCTTAGTATTATGATTTCAATAAGTGAAGTCTATCTTAAGAAAGTCTGTTTAAATTGATTTGATTAATCTTTATCGCATTTAGGCCCACTGTTCCATAGGTCGATGTCCATTGCGGCCATGCAATTGCGGTGGCTGCGGATTTTGCGATTGTGATTGCGGATTGTGCGGCCAGCGGATCGCCTCACTCACCTCACTTGCATCTGAAAGGGACAATCTGGACGACAGCTCCGCCGAGTGAAAGTGAGGGCCTCCACTTACACAATCCGCAGCCGAGAGCCAATGAACTTGAAGTGCCGGCGACTATCCAATTACAAGTAGTGCGCTCCATATCCATCCGTTTGAAGAAGGGTGGGCGTTATAAAAACACCAACGCGATGTCACAAATTTGCATTTCAAAGCGGACCAGCTGCATCCAAACACGCACTCCGCTCGAGGATTTGGATTGGTATTGGGACACAGGATACAGGACATAGGACCCGGAGGCCAGAACTGCAGGACACACACATCCACCGTTATGGGGCCGCCAAAATCCGGCCAAAGCAATGGCCCACATGCCAACAGTTCATTAATGATCTATGCATTAATGTGGCTCTCGTTGGCCATGACAATGGAGGCCATAGATGCCCCACTGCCCCTGTCCCTGGCGGACTTTCCACTCCTGCCGCTGGAACAGGGCAAACACCATTACCAGGAGGCGGGTGTGGAATCGTTGCCGGGATTAACAGGATATACGCGAAATTATTATGGCCCCACTGACACTGCAACGGCCGATGACTTGGCAACATATGGAAATTATGCTCACAAGCTTTTGGCCACCCACCACCACAATCCACATTCACATCCACACCATACCATACCATCCCTGGGCACCACGGCCAATGGCTTTGTGCCCTTCTACTACAACAGCAAACTGCATTCGCACCCGCAATTCCACGAGGACGAGGAGCCGCGTCGCGACCCATCGGCCAATATCGATTTTGTCATTAATACGGCAAATTATGAGCCAAATTCCGCTGGCTATGAGGAGGAGCCTCGTCACAGGGAGCACTACGAAAGCTATGCGTATCGGCCGCGGGTGCAGTTTGCCACTGCGACGCCTCCCAGTCATTACCATTTCGAACAAATTTCCAATTATCGGGAGAACCGGCAACAGCAGGAAGAGCACAGGCAGCAGGAGGAGCACAGGCAGGAGCAGGAGGATAACGCCAGTGTTTATGCGCGGCTCAAAGAGCTCCAATCAGTGGCTAACCCAGTAAAGCGTCAGCAGGAGGACTCCTTATCGAGTCACCATCAGAATCAGGAGCAGGCAGGCAGACAACATCTGCAGCAATATCATCAGCAGCACTTGCAACAGCAACACTTGCAGCAGCAGCAGCAATCTCTACGAGATCAAAGACAGCAACAGCGCCTGGGAGTTGCCCAGGATCAGCAGCTGTTGTACTCTCACAAGGATGGCCAAATTGCCGATCTCCCAGCCATAACCACCAGTGTTCGCCATACCGCTGAGAGCAGTAAAGCGGTGGCCGGATTGCCTCTTTCCAAGCACATCGAGATCACCAAGAACGTGCCCGTCACCCACTACCAGAAGCAGCATGTGCCCTACAAGCAGACCGTCCAGGTGCAAGTGCCCCGCACCGTGATCGCCGCCATTCCGAAGCCCATGCCCATTAAGATACCGGTGGCGAAGACGGTGGCGGTGCCCCAGCTGCAGGAGGTGAAGATTCCCATCGAGCGGGTGAAGCCGGTGCCCGTGGAGCGACCCATTCCCTTTGTGGTGGAGCGACGAGTGCCCTACCGAGTGGAGAAGCCGGTGGTCTCGCCCGTCTACTATCCGTATCCCGTGAAAGTGCCAGTGGTGCGCACGGTGGTGCACAAGCAGCGACCCCACTACATGGCACCCGGCTGGAGTGCCACCGGCAATCATCTGCTGGGCTGAGTGAGTTGAGCAGCCCTCTTTTAAACTCTACTATGTATGCATATAATGTTAAGTCCCAAATAATAAATTCTTAATCTGGTTTTCAAGAGCTTCTGGTCTCCTTTTCATACTCTCTCAAGGGTTTTCGGGGTCCTTTATTTTTAACTACCTATTAAAGCAGGAAAAAGCCAATCCTTGGGTCTACAGAAAATAGTATTCATGAAATGTACTGCTACTTATATAAGACAAGTTTTTTAACACCCCAAAGATGTATTAATATTTTCTTAGTCTGAGCTAGGGTATTTCACGTTTAGACCTTGATTTTCAGCTGTTGACCGCCGGGCAGTCAGGCCAAAGTAATTGCAATTAGTGCTGGTGGAACAAAGAAAAGAAAGCGGACAACCACTGCAGAGTAACTCCAAAGCCTCCCAGATCCCAGTTTCAAGCTCCTAGTTTTGCCAGCAAAACAAAACAAGACGTTCCGTGGCGAAGTTGAAGTCGCAGTCAGAGGGCAGAAGGCAGAAGGCAGAAGGCAGGTCCCAAATGAAGAAAAGTAGCCGAGTAAAACTTTATAATTGAGCTAAGATCCAACAAATGCGGCTAATAAATATGTATTGAAGTGCGATGGGCAAGGGGGTGGGTGCAGGGCTCAGGACTGACTGCTGCAATGCAAAAGTGGCGAAAGTGCAGCAAAATGCAGCGGCTAATTGCCAAATGTAACTCCGGCAGCAACAACTTTTAACAGCAGCAGCAGAAGGAGCAGAAGCAGAGGCAACAGCAGCAGCGGCAGCAACAATGACGCACAAATAAACGCGACGTTCAACTTCAGCGAGGCGTTAACGAAACAGCAACAAAATTAGCCAAAAAGTAAAGTTCCGCAAGGGTCGCGAGAAGTCGGGCCAGTAGTTTTTGGTGGAAAGTGCTGCAAGTTATTGCCGGCTAATGAAATTAGCTCTAATTGACGCGGGAGCCATTCGGCTCCATTTTTTGGGGCGGAATGAGGAACAAGTTTGCACCACACGCAATGTAATATTTTCAAATGCACTAGAATTAAAGGAAAGTGTCAGGGGAAAATGAACTCCACATATTAAACTATTGACTTTTGATGGGCTATAGCTGTATACACCCGAAATAAAATATCTTTCAATTGAAAATTATGTATATCATAATGGTTTGCTGTAAGTGTTGATTGAAAAAATTAAATAATAACTTGATTTTTAAAGGCTGACGATATATTTTCAAAAACAAAGATCTATAAATTCGATTACTTCTATTGAATTGTAAGTTTCTTGGTCTCCTGTTAGATAGCATTTTTTCCTTTGTGCAATCAAATTTATCAATTTAATTCGCTGCCGGCCACATTATTAGCATTTATATGCCACGTACCTATGCACAAGGAAACCGCAAAGCGACGGCAGCCAACTAAAAATCAAATATAATATCAATATAATATAATCAACGCTTGTCTGCGTTGGCCCATCTACTCGTATGCGAATGTAAATAGTAAATGGCGCTTGCTGCCGGATAAATGCGCATAAATTCATAATTGCACTGCCCACATTAACCGCTTCGTTAGGAATTTCGCTCATCTGACCACTAGTCACCACAGCCGGCGGCGAATGGGTATTGGTCCCGGCGAGCGTTGCCCGAATCCAAATCCAAATCCAGCATTCCCACTTCGCAGGCCAATGACAAAAGCCGCAAAACGCAATGAACATGGCGCTCCGGTCAGCTAGCTGACCGCGAATCTGCTGATGAGACTGCCGCCTGTGCCTTTGTGCCCTTTAACCCTTTTACCCCTTAACCCTGCCACCGAAACTGACACTGAGCAACGCCACTGGTTACATCCACGCCGGATCACGGAATTGGATACGATTGTTTGACAAACGCCGGCTACAAACATTTGGTTTTGATTTAAATAAGCCCCGTAGAAGCTTGCCTCGCTTAACGGTCTTAAATAAATCTCTTTTTTGGTATTGCTTTTATTGAAATACATTTGATTTTTATTGAATAGTAAAGTTACATTCTAAGACTATTCAGAAGTAAATCTGCTATACAATATTAGTATTAGTCACATTTTAAATAAAAACAAGAGAGAACGCTATAGTCGGGTGCCCCGACAATCAGATACCCGTTACTCAGGTAAAGGGAGTGCGAGGGAGATCGAGATAGAAACTTTGAACACGCATAACTTTTTAACGAATGGTCCGATTTGAAAAATTTCTTCTACATTTCGATAGGTATTGATAAACACAATAAAACTGCATTTTTACTTTTCCGAAATATTGAAATTTTTAAAATCGTATATAAGCGATTGTGGGCGTTAGAGGGGGCGTGGCACCTTTTTGAAACAAACTTGCGCTGCGTAGGAACTCCTAGAATCTGTATGCAAAATGCCAATCTTCTAGCTTTTATAGTTTCCGAGATCTCAGCGTTCATACGGACAGACGGACAGACAGACAGACAGACGGACAGACGGACAGACAGATCGACTCGGCTAGTGATCCTGATCAAGAATATATATACTTTATGGGGTCGGAAACGCTTCCTTCTAGCTGTGACATACTTTTGCACGAATACAATATACCCTTTTACTCTACGAGTAACGGGTATAATAAAATTAAAATTGGAATGGTTGGTTTGTTCAAAAGATAAAAGAAACGAAAAGAAAAGAAAGCGTACTTTAAATTTAACAAGCGACAGGGAAAACGGTCATTAGAGTAAAATATTTAATTGATTCAAATTGAGAAAGTAAATTCCATTAAAATCTAACTTAGACAGATAAGTAGAAAATAGAATAGATCCCATCTTGAGATCAGTTGCTAGCTAAAATAAACAAGTATTTAATTTTTTTAAAAGAGCTTTAAAAAAATATTGTATGTGTCTGTTTGCAGAACTTTCTCCCAGTCATTTTAATCCTTCATTAAGAATCGGACAAATACCGAATTGATAAGATCGAATTGAGTGCACATTGTCCAGTGACCACTTGATACAGAACCGAAAAGCGAAAGTGCTTAAATCAGCGCCCGGAATCTCCGCCATTATTCCTACTCGAAAAGGGAAACAAAATGACTTTATAATTTCGGAAATGACTCTGCACTTTCGAGCAGGTAGCCTGGCAAAAAGGGGGTTAGGAGCAGCACGGCGACAAAGATAAACATTAAAAATTAATCAGCACTTTTGGCTCAAACTTTGATAATTGCCGGGCGGCCAAAATGAAGCCAAAAGCGTAAACAGCTACAAAAACGCTCGGCAGCAGTTAAGGGTGAGAAAAGCGAGGGTGCCAGACGGAGTCCGGTGAAAAATGACAGGCAGCGGCCATCAGTTAGCGCAGAAAAAGCAAAGTTTTAACCCTTTTTCGGGAACCCTCTGCTCTCGAAAAAGTTCTGTGCGCCAAAAGCAGTCATTTTTGTTCGGCAAAATTGATGTGCATCATAAAAATTTGCGACTCAGGTGGCAAGTTCTTATTTTTGATGTGCATCGGGCGGCTTTGACGCGCCTTTCTTGATAATTTTAATTGACAAATGGCAGAGTTGGAAGCGGTAGAAAAGCACTTTACGCCCAAAAGCATTGTAGATACAAAAGAGTTAAAAGTCAGTGCGGACAACCGGGCGTATGAGTGATATTTCATGTTGGCCCGTTTAATGGTCGCGCACCACCTTAGTCTCACGCCCCATTTGGTCGTAAAGCCAGAATGGTCGGTATATCTTTTATGATTACCATAAACTATTTACACAGAACTTTAATAATCTGGTGCGTGCAGCAGCAAAATGTTTGCAAGTATTTTATACGCCAAAGGATTTATGTCGAGTCACAACATCCTGCAGGATCGTCTGGTGTTTTGCGAGTATGGTGTACGGTGTATGGTATATGGTGTACGATGTGTGTTTGTTTGCTTTGCTTGCCGGCAGTGTCTGCTGTGCTGTTGACGCTTTTTACTCACTCCCCCACCCCCTCGAAAAGTTTGCCAACACAAACAGCTACTCAGGCGTATAATTGCCATTAAAGTGCGCTTAAAATGAGCTGAGAGACCCTCGAAACGAGCTGGTTTTATCGAGCTCAATACGTGGCAATGGAGTGCCGGTATGGCCCGGCCTTTATGCATAAGTACGAGTATCAATATTTCACAACTTGGCCCTTCGGGGGAGCTGGCAATTAAGTGCTGCAACTTTCGGTCGTTTCGGAATTTTTCATGCCACATTATTCCTGGAGCGTTCGAGCTCATCTGGCTCGCTCGCAAATTAACCAAGGGGTTTTCGGAGCCGGGTTGCCAGTGTCCGAGCTTCGATCCGAGATGTCCCTAATTGAAGCTCACTGACGTGTACTCGAATATCAGATTGCAATCTATTTTGCCTCAGCTGAATGGCTTCTTAGTTGCCTTTTGAGCAGGGAAAACTGAAACGAGGGGGAGACATCTCTTTGATTGACAGCTTATGCTGGAAAATGCTGAGATATGATTACCTTTGGCTTGCCTAGAGAATTCTCATCTTGGTGTCAGCAGAGACAATGCAGCAAAAGCAAAGGCAAAATCTGCAGTTGACAGCAGTCAGTTGAGAAATGAAACTAAATGGCTGAAGAGCAAACATTTCCAACACCGGATCATATTTCAAATTCAAACTGTGACCGGCCTGACGAGTTGGGTTCGCTTTCGCCAGAGACCGAGCACATAATGAGCAAAAATGTTTAAAATCAGCAGTAGCAGGCGTAGGACCCTCGCACACAATAAACAAAGAGGGGGATTCGAATACATAGCCGTTGACATGCTGACAGCACATTATTTACCTCCCAGCCAGAGAAATTATGAACTCCGGCGATATTGCAGCGCAATGAGCTGAAGCCGAAGCTGAAGCTGAACCCCGGGCGCAATATATAAATTCTGCTCATATATCCGTTTTTAATAAATTAGTTTGCAATTTGCCACGCCTGACTGGCTCGAAGGCTAGCAAGCCAGCAAAAGTTGCAACTACAACGGCTAAAGTGGCAACAACGATGCGCAACCGGCGAAGCAAGAACCCAAGAACCTTCTTGGAAACAGCTCTCACCTTTGAGCCGCACGCAGACACCCATTTCGAGTGCCATAAAAGCCAACTGCACGGCAGAAACTGCAGAAGTACATAATGTCGGTATGTATCATATAGCTGCGATGCACTTCCGCTGCGCAACGCCCTCTACAGGCGACCGGGCGAAACAAATGTCTGTCTGAGCATGCGAGTTTTGTTGCTCCTTCGAAGGACCTGCGATTCTCCGTCTGTTTGCCAGCCATGCAATTGTGAAAAACACATGAACCTTAATGCCGGGCCAAAGCTTATTTTGATCGGGTGGATACAAGTTATGGTGGAAGAATCTAATACTAAAGGCTTTGCTTAATTTTATTTGAATTGTGTATCCCAAAATTATAAACTTCTAGTCGAAACAAGTTGGTAATGCTTAACTGAAATAAAGGTACCGAATTTAATTTTATATTCAGCATTTTGATAGGTCTAGATTAAAGAGGAATTTTTTGTAGATCTTTCGTCAAAATTCTAGTAAAATAAATGTCGCAGATAAAGACCTATATATTTAAAACAAATAGCAAAGATAAAGGCAATCCAAAGGTATAGAGAATAGCCGATCTATTTCCAATCTTGATTTCTTGTATATATTATTTATTTTCAACATTTTTTTATATATAAATCAAAAATTATATCGACAATAGCCAGCTTATTAAAAATCATTGAATATAAATCCAGCAATACGTTCTCTAAGTTTAACCCAATTTATATAAGTAGACAAACACGTTTAAAGCTTCTTATTTTGTTAGTTTTGGTTGAAGCTTCGACTGGATTATTCATGTTTTATTCATGCAGACTTATTTTGCTTACTTTATTATAATTGCAAACAGGAAATAAGTTTATTCCTGCCGCATTTCAAACTTTATTCTTTTCAAGTAACCTTGTGTGACCTTATTCGAATGCGACCTTTAAGCCCACATAAACCGACTGTTTAGTGAGGAATATTTAAATCAGCGCTGGCCGGCTTTAAGAGCGATTGCCATAAGCCAGTGGCAAGCTAATGCCGTCATTCAATGTCGGGCAATTTCCGGTCCGCAAAAACAGGAGATCCCCACCTGGACGAGCTGATGCTTCGCAAATTCGAAAATTCCGCGAAGGGCAATGGCAAATTGGTAATTGGTATACCGTTAGCGCGTTGCGGACAGGATGGGACAATCCCAGTCGCAATCCCAATCCCAACCACGTTGATCCAATGAGATGGCTGAAAGGCAAGAGGAGCAAGAGCACCCAGACGATGTGTAAATCATTTGAGCAAAACGTAGACATAATCTTGGAGCACGGGTATTGCGGCTGTGCACGTGCCAGAGGCTTTTATTATTGTCTGTCCGGACCGAGGAGCAAGGCCCCTAAAAAATTCATAACATGTAGCGCCGCATATCCCGAAAATCCACACCCAAAGACGGCGACAATGTGAGCGCCCATCAGCAGCCATCAGTAGACATCAGCGGCGGCCAAGAGGATGCGGCTGAGAGCTGAGGACTGCGAGCTGAGAACTGAGCCACCAGCCATCTCGCTGAGTGGCGGACTTACGTGGCAATGACATGGGGGGATAAAAGTATCATTGCTTTTAGAGGGAGTCCTCATCGCGGGCCTCCTTAGTGCTCCAAATATTACCAGACGGCAAGGCATGGCCCCCAGCCCATCTTGGCCAGCCATTGTGGCCACAATAAAAATTCGCATTCCCATTATATAGCCATCATTGTTGTTACTGCCGTTCGCACACCCCCGGCAAACATATATATTACTACCTAAATGGTAAAAGTAGGGGAAAGCTATGGGGTAACCGTACACAGCAAAAGAATTTGATTAAAGCGAGATATAATAGTCTTAGATTAAGTTAGGCATTGCAAAAAGGGATTCCCCTAGCTCGTTTAGAACTGAACTGATATAATAACTTTACTAACTGAGTATAAAATTGTATATTAAATCGTAATCTCTATAAAAAACACTTTACAACATCACAAACACCAAGCAAATTATTAGAATATTCAAATATTATATTTTAAACGTTTCATCCTGAACGTCGTTATAGAAAGAAACAAGAAAGGAAGCTAGCTTCGGCAAGCCGAAGCTTATATACCCTTGCAGATCATTCTATTAATTTACAAAACGCAAAAATGTTAAATTTCCTATTATTTCACATTAATTTTTTGATCGTTCCTATGGCAGCTATATGATGTAGTAGTTCGATATTGATAAAATTAAAATCGAAATTCGAAAACATTATAAAAGAGTCACATCCCAGAGTAGAAGAGAATACAATAAAAACCAACGAAGCAATAATTGATTTCCTATTATATTCCCATTAATTATTTTATCGTTCCTATGGCAGCTATATGATATAGTCGTCCGATTTTGATAAAAATTTATTCGAAATTCAGAATTAGATACAAAATGGTATTTCCAAAAGTAGGAGGTGATATGTTCAAAAACACCCAAGATATAATTTTTTTTACATTTTTTTCCCGACTATTTCTATGGGAGCTATATGATATAGTTGTCCGATCCGGCTCGTTCCGACTTATATACTACCTGCAATAGATATAAGACTTTTGGGAAAGTTTTAGCCCGATAGCTTTAAAACTGAGAGACTAGTTTGCGTAGAAACAGACGGACAGACGGACAGACGGACGGACAGACGGACAGACGGACAGACGGACAGACGGACAGACGGACATGGCTAGATCGACTCGTCTAGTGATGCTGATCAAGAATATATATACTTTATGGGGTCGGAAACGTCTCCTTCACTGCGTTGCAAACTTCTGACTGAAATCATAATACCCTCTGCAAGGGTATAAAAAATGTAAACTTAAAACCAGGGACCAAAAATAACAGTTATTTTTTTTAAAGTCCTTTAAAATTAACTATGAAGAAAAATAGATAGAATTTTTCGAAAAAACAATTCAAAAGTATTTATATTAATAATTTTTTCCCGTGTACCCATAACCAAGCAGCAATCAATAAAAACTTCCGTAAATGAAATGAATGCCATTTAATGGGCAGTGGGAGACAAAGCCTAGGAGTTGTGCATCATAAACACTTCAAAAATCATTTTTGGCCAAAACTTGTGCGAAAATATTTATATAAATAGCTGAACCGCACTCAACTTTTTTGTGAGTTATATATTGCGTCTACAATTTGGAGAGCAAGCTCAAAACTTTCATTATGCAAAAGTTTTTTAATAAAAGTGCAAACATAGTGGCAGCTGACTCCAAAAAATCCCGCTCCCCTTTCCCCGCATTTCAGCCGCATGGCACACATGCACTTGGCCGTTATTAAAACCAACAGTTTTGTTTACTGCCACGCGGAAGTGAGAGTGTGTGGCTGTGGGCCATCTATTCCCAATTGCATGAAATAAAGTTTGCGCCGCCTTTCGACCTTTTTACCTGGCCGACAGAGATTCCGCATGAATTTCAAGCTGGCTGGCGAGAATCATACTTAATTAAACATTTGAATGCTGCAAATTGCATATGCTGATATTGGCATTTGGCTAAATAATTAGTGCAGTTCTCTCGTTATCAAATGTGCAGTGATTTCCTGCCATCCACACAGACTCAACAATATCAAATAAATATTCTCATTTCCACACATTTGCTTCTAATGTTGGCTCTAATTTAAATTAATTAATTTTGTGTGCACCACAAGCCAAACGGAGCAGAAACTAATAATACATTTCCACTCAAGGGGAGAGAAAACAGAATAGTTAATTAAATAGCATATACTTTTATGTCGGGCTAAAAACAATATTGCGGCATCGCAAAAATGGTACTAATAAAGCGGCGGAATAAAAATCATAATAACATTTTAAATGTTTAATTTAACATAAAAAGTGTGTAAAAAGAGGGGAGAAGCCCCATAACACCGCCGCCCGACGAAGAGCCAACTTACACAGCCAAGTGAGTTGGCAGCGATATTACGTATACGCACGCATGCACATGGCGACAAGGCAAATATTTTGTATGCAAAATAAAGTACTCGAAAAGTCACTTAAAGTGTGTCGCTGGGCGGGGCTGCTTCCTGCTTCCTGGTTCCTGGTTCCTAACCGCCTGACTGGAGGGGCATAAAGAGCGTAAAAAATGTTAAATGATAAATAAAATTTACAACCGCAACAACAAAGCCAGCAGCAGCAGCAGCAACAACAACGACATCGCACATCGCCAACGCCAAACGAACGAACATATGTGGCAAGCGAAGAAGTTTCGCCCTTTTTGCCGCCTCCCCTCGAACGAGCGACATAATAAAATGCAATTTAGACATCAAAAATACACAGTAAATGGAGCAAGAGTAGCAAGTCGCAAGTGGCAGGACGCGAAAAAGACGAGGCAGAGGACGAAGAGGAGGAGCCGCGTGACTGACAAGCGATGGCCGAGGAACCGCAGCCGCATTCGCATTCGCATCCGCATCCGCGCCAAGCGACAAACAGTCGAGAGCGAGACACACACAGGACAAAGGACGAACGGCCGGGAATACAGAAAGAAAATTCTTTCAATCTCAAAAAAAAAGTCTCTTAAAAGCGGTCCTTTCTCAGACTGCTTTCCAGCTTATAGCATTAGCTAGGGAATATATATATTGCCACATATTTCCATTTTTCAATAATAATTATATTATTTTTCACAATATTATAGTTTTTAGGTGTAAATACCAATCGATTGCGAATATTATTACGATTCCATGTTTTCACAATTTGTTACCATCTTTTTGACAAAATACTGAGTGCTTGGAAAAAATTGAGAACAAAGATTTACAAATCGGACAATCCATTAAAAATTTATGAGCAAAAATGAAACATCCGCTAGATGGCGCCAGTAGCTTTGAAGACAGCATAGCTCCATCTCCTCACACTCCGCGAAAACGGGTATCTGATAGCCGGAGTACTCGACTATAGCGTTCTCTCATGTTTTATTTGTAAATATTAAAGTTGGAATTAAAAAATTAATATAAATTTTCTATTAATCTGATTTTATTTCAATCAATCTAAGATTTGTTCATACTTAAAAATATAAACTTCCGATATATTCCACTATATTTTATCCAAAATAAGAAGTTATCTAATTAGAAAGTCAACTAAGTTTAAGAATTTTTTTCTTGCAGTGATTTTTGTTTGTTTGAAGTGGAGGATTGCTGGCGAGGAAATTTACTGAAAGCGATATGTTACTCTTCCTTTCCGCATGCGAGCTTTACTCCGCTGTCCAGTGCATATTTAAAGGCAGTGACACACTTTTCGCAAGGAAGAATTGAGAAAAAATGGGCAACGGAACAGAAGGAAGTCCCTCGGCCAATTCAATCCGGCTGCAAATCAAAGCAGAGTTGCTGCACAGGTGACACAGGGCAACGGGCAACAGCAAAATGCCAGCGCGTAGCGGGACAACAAAGGTGTGCACTTAATTTAATTAGACCCGGGAACTCGGGAACTCTGGAACCCCTTCCTTCATAAGGGGGCGGATGATGTCCCAACAACCGCCCCCATTTTGGACCGAACTGGCGATGTAATGGTCTGGAAATGGCATTTGGCAGCCTGAGAACAACGGTGGAGAGTGCGCGAGCCTTTTGTGAAGATGAATTTCATTTCATTAAACACAAATTTCATTGTGTGCGCTTAAAGTGAAATTAAATAAATGAGTACGGGGCCGTGGGATGAGGTGCCAAGTGGGTGAAGAGCAGGGGAAGGGTTATGTCCATGACAAATGCACCGTAAAATCGCTGCTAAAAACCTCGGTCTTGCAATATGTGTGTGCGGCGTCTGCCTTTTCCCATTTCCATTTCCATTCACCATTTACAATTTCCCGATTCTGTTTCGGTTTCTGTTTCGGTTTCCGTTCGTGTTTGTATTTTAATGCAAATTGTTGTAATGTTAAATGAGTCACAAAATTGTTGTACATCACGAGGATTAAATGAATTTTAAAACTCGACATTAAAAATGGAATACGAAATGTGCAAAAACTGCATAATGTTGTTCGCTTTGGTTTGACGGGGGTGGCGTATGCGTAATGTGCTTATAACTATAACGAAATTCGCGTGCTCGGGATGCAAATGAGGAATGCGCAGAATGCAGAATTGCAGGAAGGGATTTCATCAAGGGACTTGCGTACGAGCTACGAGTGCTGAATAACTCCTACCACCAGCTCTTGACCTTGTGCAGCACTGTCTTGAAGACGGGCACCTTGACGGGAAAGGGTTTGGGCACCTTGATGGGCACATACTTGATCACCTGATAGGGCACATGCTTCTCCACCGGCACCGGTATGTGCTTCTCCACGGGCACGGGGATCAGTCGCTCCACCGGCACCTTGAGCTCCTTCTCCACCGGCACCTGGACATTCTTCGTGATCGGTATGTGAATGGGCACGGGCTTGCGAACAGGTATGATGACCGCATGCGAAATGGGTATCTTCACCTCCTTCTCCACCGGCACATGCTGCTTCTTCACATGCTTCACCGGCACATAGTTGATGATATCCACATGGTGCGAGTGGTGGCTGTGAGCCTGACTTTGGCCCTGTCCCTGGCCATGACCACTTGCCTCCGACAAGTAGTTGGAGCTCTGCTCCTGGCCAGCATCGGGATGCTCCTCGTAGTCATCGGCACCAGATCCGCTCGAGGCGGATGAAGCCGATGCCGCACCGGATCCAGAGGCTGATGGGTCATGTTGGCCGAAGTACGAGGAGTGTTGCTCCTGCTGCTGTTGCTGTTGCTGGTGGTAAAGTTGCTGCTGTTGCTGATGTTGCTGCTGGAGTTGCTGCTGTTGCTGCTGCAGCTGATGGTAAAGCTTCTCCTGCTGGTCGCCGTATCCCGAACCCGACTCGTACTGCGGCAGGAAATTGCCCATTGAAATTTTATCGTACGCATACGGATGAGCCGCCTGCTGTTCCTGCTGTTCCTGCTGTTGCTCCTCCGGCGATGGCGACCAGGAGTCGTAGCCCTGCTCAGCACCAGATCCCGCTGACCCGTAGGAGGGTGGCAAAAATCCACCACCACCATTACCACCGGGATAATTGTAAATCGGCGAATGCTGCTGCTGTTGATTGTTCTCCGATCCACCGCCAGATTGCCCGTTTCCCGAGCCAAACTCATGAGCTCCGGCTGCCGCAACGGCGGCCACCGCGGCGGCATCTTCATTGTGCTCCTCGTAAATGGGTATCTCCTGCTTGCTGGATCCCAGGGCCAGTGCCTCCGAGTGGGTGGGTGCCACCGAGCCGTAGCCATTGCTGATGTGCCCCAGACCCGAGAGATTTGTGAGTCCGTTGAGCACCGTGGCCAATCCTGGCCGGGAGCCTGAAGAATGGCCGTGGCTGCTGCTAAAGGCTCGCCTTTCACCCGCATCGCCGCCTGGAATTTTGGCCGAGCCATACCGATGATTGGGATGATGGTGCTGCTGCATCGCTTGATCCATTGGCAGCCATCGATTGTCGAACAAAGAGGCCATATTGTGATACGCTGGGTGGGGATGTGGGTGGTTCCTGGCCATCTCCGCGGAGGTGGACGTACTCACAATTGTCAGGATGGTGGTGGCGGCTGCAATGAGCGGCATCTGCTGCAGAGGATAATACAAAACGATTTAATATGCAAAACACTTCAGACGAGCTAGGTGAGGAGCAGGTAAAAGGGAAAAGAATCGACTAGAAAATTACTTATATTAAAATTCTGAATTCAAAACAAAATAAAAATGAAATCCTTGAATAAACACTTGTCCAAACAAATTAATTTCAATATTTAAAATAAATTAAAAAAAGATTAAAATGTAAAGATTGAATAAAATTTTATTATTTGTTAAAGTTGTTAAAAAAAGTAATCCAAGAGTTTTGAAATAAGCATTATTGTTCTTCAAGATGTGAGTACCTCCAATATCTCACATTTTCAGAACTTTATCCTATTTTAGGATATTAAATCTTTAGGTTTTAGACTTTTTGTTAATTTTCCTAACGTGCAATATCCCCAGTATTCCAAGGGTATCAGCTATAAAAAATTGCTGAATGGCATGGCTTTGTATTCCAGAATTTTTGCATAATGCATTTTTAATATCCTTGACGTCGCTGCAAGCCATTCCACACTCACCAAATTAACGTTCGCCATTGGGCCTGGTGGGCTTCGAACTCTGGCTGGGATGGGACTGGACCTTGATGGCTGCTGCCCGACTGCTGCGATGGGAATGTGGCCGAAATGTGGACAACGCAGCGTTTTTATATGGCCCGCGACTAGGACAGATCGGCTGAGAGGAAAGCTCTTACACAATTTGTGTTGATAGAAGGCGGTCGGCCAAAAGTGAGTGTTTGCCATTTTTGTTGACCCGGCTAAAACGGGCTGCCTGTTGCCTGTCTCCTTGGCCATTTGCCATTTCGCTCGCGCTTTCTTGCCAGGCATTTATGAATTAAGTTACGCGATCAATTCAAATCGCACAGCCTAGCCAAAGCGAGAAGAAAAGAAAATGTAATAACCAAATCATAGCCAAAAAAACCGGATCCCAAACACTTGGAAAAACAATAAAGTTCAAAGTCATTTTCCATGACAACGAGACATGGAATTAGTCGAGTTGGCACGCGCCTCCATCCCAGTGCAGCTTCATTACGATCTCGCCACGATCACGATCTCCAACTCCAGTGGCCTTCATC
Source organism: Drosophila lutescens (assembly GCA_037075285.1). Taxonomy (NCBI): domain Eukaryota; kingdom Metazoa; phylum Arthropoda; class Insecta; order Diptera; family Drosophilidae; genus Drosophila; species Drosophila lutescens. The sequence goes on from JBAMCF010000861.1 coordinate 227,795, forward strand.
GGGGCAAAGAAAACCTGCACTCCTTCAGTTTGGCTGGGATGGCAGTGGAGTGGTTGGCCAAAAGTGGTTGGACCGCTTCGGGGAACGCTGGACAAAAGCTGATGGCTGTGATTCCAATCCATTTCTCTGGGCCCAACTGCTGCTTAAGGCCTTAAACATTTCCATTTGCCATTGTGTTCGGGGACTTGCCTTCACCTTTCCGACAAAAAAGGTTAGTTTTAATTGTTTTAACAACGTTTTTTTTTTGTAGACCATTGTTCGGTTTGGTTTTTCTTGGCTCAGCAATGGGGCGTGGCGAGGGGCGGGGTGGGCTGGGCTAAAAGTGAACGCCTTTTAAGTGCACCTGCAGACATGATGCTGCTGATTATATTTTTCTTGCCAAGCGTAACAGCTCGTTAGTATTTTCAAGTGATTTTCATTTATTTTCCTTGGCTGCCTTTAGCTGCAGATGCAGACCTGAGATGGAAGAAAGGCCAGGCCAAAAAGGAAGTGTACTGATTTGAAAGGAAACAAACATTTCCCAGCTGCCCAGAGTGGCAGAGTTTCAGAGCTTGGGCCCTGGCTCTTATCGCTGCTCCCGCCGCCCTGCCAGTCACTTTTCAGGCTATTTTTTTAAGCGAAATTCACGCTTACTTCATTTCAATTACAATTACATGATTCCATTTCTCTCGCTCGCTGCTCGCAAATGCAAAAATGATGTAACTTAGTGGAGGCCAGCGCGATTAAACCAGGTTGTTGCCGCCGCCTCCTATATCCAAAATATAAATCCCCCCCTATATCACCATCCTGTACCATCATACCAATCAATAGCTTTGAGCTCGCACAAATATAAACAACATGAAATCGCTTTTTAAATACTATATTTTCGCTTTCCATTTGTGTTTTTTATGGGCCGCAGCTCAAACAAATGACACAGACGGGCACAGATGCAGATCCATATTCAGATACAGATACGGATACAAATGCAGATACATATGCAGAATGCAGTTTGCAGGGATGCAAATGCTAGCGCTGAGCGGGTTATAAAATAAATAAAACTCTTTCACATTTTTGTGCTGTGCTGGACGCTTTGCTTTCGAGTCGGTTTTAAAACTCTTTCAAATGTTGTGTAATATTTTGCCAGCCCGTATATTTCTACTTTTTTTTTGTCCCCAATAAAACAAAAACCCAAAATATGCATTTGAAATGCCAGTTTTTCGGGGGGTGCAAAAGCGGATACGCCTGTCGCTCGAATATCCTTGTGCAACGTGCTCATATTTGCATTGTATTTATGCACAGTTTTATTGTTGTTTATTGAAACTGTGCGGGATGCAACAAAGGCTATTGGAATTCCTGTGCCTAAATACGAGTGCCAACAAAACTAAGCACACACTTACATTTTGTCAACTGGTCCATTTTCAACACCACAAACCTGGTTATGTCAACCGGAAAATAATAGCTGGAATTTTAGGCTACCGAAATTGGGTATCTTCGATGGCAACGAAAGAATCTGGCACTCTCGACACATTTTGTGGGTTAGATGGAAATTATTACCATTATAATTTATGGATATTTCCCTATATTCTTTAATATGTTGCAGTTCACTTTTATTGCAGCTGCAAATCATTTTAATGGAAATTAAATTTTAATTGCCTTGATTTTAAGCTTATGAAAATAATTAACTTTTTTGGTTGAAATACTTTTAAATGATTTGGAAAAATTATTTGCTTAATATTAAAGATGCCTCTGTTGAATTTTTTGTTTGCAAAAATTATATTTTAAAAGTTTCCACTTTCTTAAACCCCGACCATATATTGGTCGTAAGTTTTCCCCCTCTTGGTCAAAACCCAAGCAGCTTTCTTAAGCTGTTGTTGACCAATTTTATACATTTTTTCTCCCCCTAAAAATTGACGTTTGCGTGCCGAGATGCTTGGCATTGGATGTGCAGGAGTACGCCCCGGCGTATACTTAATTGCGAGCGTGTTTATTATCTGGCTGTGCTGAACGTCATGGTCGTAAATTAAAATGACACGCTTTGCATATCCTCCCCACCAACACATGCAAAACGGCTCTCCCACACACACGGCAGCAATAAAAATTTTAATTATTCAATTAAATTACACTCGAAGGCGTTGCTCAGAGTTCAGAGTTCAGTGTTTGGCGAAATGCGAAATGACTGACGGCTCATAAAATTGACACCGCCACACTTGCACGAACAGGAGCGAGGAGCGAGGAGCGCGGAGTATGGAGTCCTTGTGGGCTCAAGGACAATGCATTCGCACGGCGAAATCGTATAAAAATCATGTTTATTTAATTTGCATTACAAAAGGACCGTTGTCCCAGCCGCCGCTCGTTAAATTCACTCCGCCGACCGGGCACGCCCACGCTTTAAAAAACAATAAACCGTATAGCAGGGGTAGCACGTAAAATGATTAGCAAATATGCCCCCGAAATAGGCAGATACTACCGAGGGCGAGAGATGGGGAGGGACTATAAACCGGGGGACTGGGAAACATTAAAGCCCGCCAAGGTGGGGCAGCGGACTTAAAGGAAGGTGCTTTCAAGGGGCAGCCGTTGGGCACGCAATCCCCTCGGCGGCCGGGGCATTGAGGCAAGGCACGCATATTTAATTAGCTTCATGCACTGCCGTTTTGTGGGTGGCTGGGTGTTGCCCCGAACCCTCCAAAGATGGAGGGTTTGAGGGTGATGGCATGTCCAAGTGGGCGGACCTCGGGAAGTTAGTGACCGCACTCGAGCGGGGCCACAGTGAAGATCCTCTCGGGGGAATCGCATGCGCCAGATTTGATTAGGTATTGAAATGATAATGGATTACAGGCGGCCTGATTGCGTGGGTCAAGAAAATATCTAGTGGCTTACGAAAGTGATTTGCTTGTAATAGGTACACTTAGGGGTTTTCATTTAAGGTTGCACAACAAGAAGAAACTCTTCTTTATATTATTTTATTATTAACGAATTTTCTATTAAATTAAAGTGGCTAACAGTAATTGATTTTTAAAGCTAATTCACCTTGAATTCTTCATAAAAATGGATTTTAAAATTTTTATAATAATTTCCAGTAATAAATTTCAAAATTCGTTAAATGATTTTTTTATGCCTTACGTAAGGCATATAATAAATGCTTAATGAAAAATAGTTTAACGAGTAATTAGGTTGGTATTTTGTGCCTTATTTGTGCTGTGCCGTCCATAATTTATTATTGGCAAAACTACAAATTGGTTTTGAACAACAGTAGATAAACAATTGCAATTTGAATATAAAAGGTACAACAAACTTGATTGGAAATTAGAGATTACTAATTACTTGTCTGCAATGAAATCTTTTCATAGGCAATTAAAATCTGTCCATTAAAATATGATTTGTTTATTTCTGCAACAGTATTTAAAAGTTATTTATCCCGATGATATCTATACAATTATTGCATGAATGGCTTTTGCTTCAAGGAGAATCTTTGGCAGGGCTTCACCGTACCACTTTATTTCTACTCCGAGTGAGGAAATATGAGCTGAAGAGCCGACGAGGCACATTTTATATGCGTGTCCTTGTCGTTTCTCTGCTGATTTCTGCCGCTATTCACTGGGTTTCTGGCTGTTGTTGCTCTTGTTCTCGCATGTATTTGCAGTTGTAGTTGTAGTTGCTGTGTGATTAATTCGCGCAAAGAGTTGTGCGCTTCCGTTTCCGGTCGCCGTTGTTGTTGGTGGCACTCCACTTCGCCGCTCAAGCTTTTGTGTTTCACATTTCACATTTCACAGGAGGCTGATTTGTGCTTAGCTGTGGGTGAGCTTGTGGGCGGCCCACAATATTAATTGTTTTGTGCCCAACGAGGCTTAAAAACACATGCTCATGTAAGCCACGTCCGCTGCAGTGGCCCCACATCTTCCCACATTTTTTCTTTTCTGCTTTTACCCAAAGCCCCCCGCTGGCCTTTTCATGTTCATGTTTGAAAATCAGAAAACGCACATGGATTCAGGATTCCGGATTCAGGAAGAGGGATCTGGTGCAAGGTGGAGCGGCGGAGAGGTGGCCAACATTTGACGCTTTAACTTGGCCCCAAACATTTAAGATAAGAGCGCCACAATGGGTTCGTTTGTATGCCATTAATATGAAAATCAGACACACTTATCTTAATTAGTTAGTCGCTCATAAAAGGGCCAGCTGAAAAGTCAACCAAGCAGCTCCTGGGACATAGTTACCGGGTTTCAGCTAGCCAAGTGTAGGTACAACTGAAAATAAACACACACGCAACCGGTTTCGTTCGTATTTTATTTTTTACATTTCCCCCCGCGTTTTTTTTTTAATCATACGATATTTACAGGGGGTGTGTTTGCCTTTGTGTGCGGCTTCTAATGTGCCAGCATATACAAATTATGGTACTTAACATGTAATACTTAATTTTGTAGAACAAGCGACGCGTTTAGTTTTGGGTCTCGTTCCTACGTCTGTTTGCTCACCTTTCCCTTTCTGTTTTGTTTTGGGGTCTCTAAAGGCGCATTTACCTAGAGCTAATTCGCGTTGAGTATACGTCATGTGGCGCACGGCGGAAAGGGTTGCCAACGAAGAGTAAGAAGCACAAATAAAAACCGCATTTTACACTGTGGGAGTTTTCTCCCTTCGAAAGTTAAAAAAATAGGCACTGAACACATTTTTTAAACTGAAAAAAGAGTTCTTAAACGTGTGAAGTTTATTTATTTATTTTAGTTTATTTTCTGATACTACAATAGCTTTCTTATCTTCATAAGGCTTCTAGAATTGGCATATATTAATATATTTATTATTATAATTGTTTTTAATTTAATTTAACTCAATTATGAGTGATTCTTTGTGAAACGTATCGAGATTTTCTTAATGGTCTCAGAACGATATCTCATTTTTATCACCATATTACACCATTTAAAAAGAATTTTTAAAAAGGTAAAAAAAAAAATCCATTTGACAGAAGTGAAGATATGGCGACGTTTTTTTTTTGTTTAATTGATTTATAACTTAATATTACGTGGGGTAAAAAATAAATAAAAATACTCAAAAATTATTAAATTGGACAAGCTTTCAGATGAAAATAACACCCACAATGGTTCCAGTGCAATGTATAGTCCAAACTTAAAAAAAAATATTTCAGTCGCGGTTTTCTGCAAATCGGCATTTTTAATCTTTCTAAAAAAATAGTATAATGTACAATACATAATTTGTGTTGGCCCCTGAAAGTTTCGTCATGGGACCTCCATTACTTTCTGCATAATTTAATAAAACAATAAAAAACAAAGCAGTCTTTCGTTGTTATACTTTAAGTAATGTTAGACGAACAGTTATCGTTCTTAATGATTTCCGGAAGAAAGACCGTTCCCATTTAGGTGAAACTAATAGGAAAAATGCATATTGGTCTAACAAAGAAATCCATACCAATTTCAACGTGGGACAATAACTTCTTGCTTCTTAATTTAAAAAAATATATTAATGCATTCTAAAAATTATGATGTTCAATGAATATATGATTTCATTCAGTACTTTGAGACTATAAAAATGTTGATTTAGTTCTACTTAAAATCCCGTAAAATAATGTTAATGTCGATAACCAGTTTTCAACATTCTACCGACAATTTGTTTGAGTGCCAGTTGGTTAGGAGCCAGCAAACGCCCACAAAATGTCATTGGAGCCTAGAGACTTTTAAAGAGAACTCTAGACCAGAGTTCCGTGCGGCGCAATTGAATGAACACGATGACTCCTTTGAAGGAGCTGCCGTTGAAGTTGAGCTGATTATTGCTGCCTTCTTTATGTGTGTGAGTTTAAGTCCGTATCCGGGGGTGATTCTTGGAAGCGAGCAGCTAATTTAAAATGTATACGACTGTCGGGGACACGGAGAAAGAGACAATAAGCCGGGATGGATGAGGAGGGCTGCTATTTATGGCCATTACCATGAGGCATTCAACTCCGTCGCTAACTGCCCGAATGCATAAATTAGCAATTGATTTTTGCCGCATTAAATATTTAAGATGCGTAACTGAACGGCGGCCACTTGGAGGACCGGAACCCCTCCATTTTGCTGCTTAAGGTTGACTTTAAGTTTTGACCGCGCTTAAAACGCAAGATGATCAGGAAAATGGCTGGCACAGCCCGCTGGTCGCAACTTTTTAAGACCCCTGACAATTTGAACTAGCAGAAAGTTCAAATGTTTCGCTGCTCGTGCACTTAGCAACACTTTAGCTGCCACATCCCCCAGCCCGCCCCTCGATTTAGCGAGCTTTAGTTAAGGTTTCACGAGTGCGTACACTTTTTTATGGCTACATTGTGCGTATATTCTCCTGTTTCTCCCTTCTTTTTTTTGCTCAATTTCCGTAATATCTATAAACGTAATTGGATATGTGAACGGGCTGACTGTTTGACTGGCGAAACTTTGAGCTGTTCATCCAATGCTGGACCCCCGAAAACCAGTACTTCGGCTCCCAAAACGCACACACGTCTGTTGCGCCCGGAAAATTGGCAACAATTGTAGCGAACCGCAGAATGGCGGTCATAAAAAGTTTTTATGAAAATTTTCTAAGCGCGATCTGGCCTTTGCCCTTTCCCCTTTCACTTCCCCCGTCATATCTTTTCTCTCAATTGCCGGATAGGCAATCAATTCGCCAATTACGCAACTTGACGGCGAGCGGAATGCATGTTATGCGATAAGTGGGAGCGATGAACAACCCCTATGAGTTGTACTTTGGGTAAAAACACTCGAAAAAAACACATACTAAGGTTTAAACAATAGACTATAAATCCCATTGTTTATGAAAAGCGGGAGGCTACAATTACATCTTATTAAATAATTTAACGCTTAATAAAGGTGTCTAAAAGTATGCACCAATAAATTTTATATAGGAAATTTAGCCGGAATTATTTTAGAAGTCGTCTTTTTTTAGAGTATACTTTTAGACACCTTTACAAAAGATTTCAAGCGAGAAAATTATTTCCAAATTTTTTAAAATTCATTTGTGATATTAAATTATAATAAATATTTAAAAAAAATAGTACAAATATTTATATTAAAATTTCTTACTAACAAATTAATCCTCCAGTAATATTATCCCCCGGTGCAGCTGAGCCGCCTGCGAGGAGGAGCTGTGGAAACATTGACAGTCACTTGCTGGTTTTCCGCTTCAACTTTGGCAGCATGTCAAGTTCGTCAGATGGCTTCCGCCAACAGCTGCTGTTACTCTTAACCCTGACCGCCACTTTGGAACACTCCAAGCCCCTCCCCCTCCACCTCCTTAATATCCTCTGGCCCAAGATAACTGGCTGAAACTTTATGGCAAATTTCGTGCGTTAAGCCTTTTGACAGCTGCACCAATTTCAAGTATTTTTCTTAATTTTCCCAATAGATTTCTCCATACTTTTGCGGCTGCAACTTGACTGTAGCCACCGAGGGTTGGAGAAATGGTAATAGCCGGCAAAGGAAGCTCGGTTCGGAAACTTTGGCTTAATGTTTGCGCATTTTATGAACCTGCTCGGGGAGCAGGCAACTCTGAACGACGACGAGTACCAACAACTATTTTGCACTTAGTCGCAGTTGAAGCATAAAATTGATTTTTAATTGGAAATTGTTTGCATATTTTGTGTACGGCCAAGCAACCCTCTCACCTGGTGAAAGCGAGCCAAAGTGCATGTGAGAATTTCGCCAGCAATGAAAAATGCGAAAAATCAAATTTTAAAAATCCTTGACCTCAAGTGAAAATACAGAGAACTTCAGACAACACGCTATTATGCACTGGTAAATTGTTGGTGTAAAATCATAGTAACCGTAATATTCAACTTGTATATTGTATGTTTAACACACCACAAAAGAACCATCAAAATTTCTTTGTATTTTTACCAAATACTAAACAAACTTTAATGGGACAGCAATTCCCACTTTCAAAATAAACCCGTTGGAAAATTATGAATAAATTGGGCCAATAGAGGAAGCATAAATGTGCATATTTGCACAATGTAAATAGTTCATTGTTGAAAATGGGTTTTTCTTTTACAAATCGAACACCTTTAATTAGGTCAGAGTTTGTAAATTTATAATGTGTTGAGAAATAGAAAAAAATCAATAAAATACACTATGAATTTACTTAATTTCTTATGTGGGTAGAACCTTTTTTTGCATTTATTTTAAATTTTAATAAATGAATTAGTATCTGGACAAATTTGTTTATTCCCTTTGTTGTTCTTTTTTAAAGACCACCACTGTATATGAGCTACTTACAAAGCACGTCCTGCAGTCGATCGTGATACTTTCGATCTGCCAGACGACAGGAAATTGAATTGCCCCAACCGTTCCTGATGACTTTGAGTTTATTAAAATTTTAAATCAAACATCCGCAGAGCAAGCAAAACAAAACGCAAGTGTCTGCGGAGGGGGTGCATCAACAATGCAGTGGGCGGTGGACAGGCTGATGCCCAGTAGTCCCAGTGCCAGTGCCAGCAAATATAAACTGGGTCACAAACCCACCGGCCAAATCGCGGTCGACGATTTCGCTGCGGTTGCAACACCACCACCCACCCAACCTCCTCACCCACTCACTCACTGTCCAAAAACCCACCGAAGTGGTGCCAACTGTCGAGCATGCGCCGTTTTCCGGGGGATTCCCCTGCGGCGAATTCGCCAAAAAGCATTTCACTTTGGCACTCTGACACAAAACAACACACAACACAATGTGTGTCTACAATTTCCCTTTTGTATATCAATTGCATTTCGTTTTATGGCCTTTTATTGCTTCATTTCGGAATTTGGTGTGTTTACCAAGCGGCGCCCTGTGCATCGCGTGTCCGCGGCCCACGGGGCACTGGATACGGCGATTCGGGGTTACGAGGGCTGGGCTGTGGAGGCTACGGGTTACGGGAGTACGGACTACGGGCTAATGATGCCACTTGCCGGCAGCAGAAGCGACAAACAAAACGCCGGCAACAAAGGCGCTGGAAAAGTTTGGCTTCCCGCTCCTGGCATTCGACATGGCGTGTCCTGGCACTGCCAAAAACCACAAAGAAGGGACAGTGAAACTAAGACGCAATTATGTGTCGACTCTTTGGATATCCTTACCTTTTCTTAAATATTTTATAAAATTATTTCTCATTTTAAAGGCCCTTGTATTTCTTAGAGCTTATTATTAATTAAAGAATTTATTTTCAAATTTAAGTGCGTTTTGAAAATATTTTCTTAAATGATATTACAAGATTTTTGACCGCAGTTTTGTTTTTAAAACCTGAAAGTACTCATCAAATCGATTTAAACCACATACGGGATTCTTCTAGCTTAGCTCGCGTTTGGATCTTATAGCGATTTAAAGATTTGGTGTAAAAATGTATTTAAAAGGCAATACATCTTAAGCCGATTCAAGTTTCAGGTACGACATTGAAAGGTACAACAAGGTTTTAAAATTGGTTAAAACAGTGAACATAAAACTGTAGACACAAAAATGTAAGTACAACATGGCATTTGGTATTAAAATACAATAAATACAATCTGGTATTTTTGCCGACATTTTGAAGCCCATCTCACGATAGCTGCACTTTTTCTATAAACGTTGTTCAGCATCATTAAACCTTCGGTCAATACCTATAATAATCCTGAATACATGCAAATAAAATTTCATTCGACTCCTGAGATATAGCAAATTTTTAATTGATCGCTATACTATCCAACCGCGAGCTAAGCCAGAAGAACCCCGTAATGTGGTTTAAATCGTTTTGATGAGTACTTTCAGGTTTTGAAAACCAAAGAAACACATTATTTTACGATATTCTCAATTTTATTATTACCTACTGTTATTATTTGAGTAAGTATTTGAAAATCAACTGAATGGGATGTTTTCTATTGAATAGAATGCTCGGGAAAGCCCCCAAAACTTCTTATATTCGAACTATTAAAAGGCTTCAATAAAATAAACTAATAAAATAAAATAATAAAAAATGAGCTAAAATAAACTAGTATTTCGACATTAAATTAAAAAAATGGATTATAAAAACCAATGAAGACGAATAGTTCCCCAATTTCTATAACAAACTCAATAGCGAAATCGCACTACCCCTTAACTGGTGTGTTTCGAAAAAGGACATCCCATGCTGCGACCGCCTATCTCATGTCCTTTGTCGAGGCATGTCTTTAGTCATAACTTGTTGTTGTTCGTGTTGCTGGCGGGTCATGTGCATGTAATTATTTTAGTAAAAATATGTGAATGCAAATACTGTAGGCCTCGTTCTCAGTGCAATGTGCATATTTTATGCACTTTTGCTTTTCGCTTGACAGCAAAATTTATTTGACCGAGTTATTTTTCATGTTCCCTTTTTTTGAGTTCTTTTTTTTTGTATTTTTTGGGAGGAGGCGTGGCACACACAACGAGGGCAGCGACAATAACAGCGTTGACAACAGCGACATTGCTCTTGAGAATTACAGTTATATTTTCGCAGTTTAAACAAAAAACTTTTAATTACATTTTAAGCCACGCACAAAAGAGAGCAAGTATAAAATTTCATATGCAAATTTGTTGCCAACACTGGCGGCCCAAATGAGCAAACTTAATGGCCAACAAATTTCAATCGAAGACGCAAAGGAAAGTGAAAATATTTGCCTAACAAAACATTTGCTCTTTTCCTTCCCCAACAGGGCTTACTTTGCCTTAGAACAATTTTTAGAAACACTCAGAGAATTGGGTTTCCTATTTTTGAGAAATTTGGAGAAACAAATTCTAAAATGCTTAATTTTTTAGAAGGTTTTTAAGGACTGATTTAATTTAAGAGCAAAAAAATGCTAAGAAAGCTTTTGTAATTTCTCTGGCTTATTAAAAATAAAAACATGCTCACTCAGCAAATTCTAAAATAAATTTAATTTCTTGGCTCCGTTTTTAGAAGTGGAGTACTGCAAAAAGTGCCACAGCAAGACTGCCACATGGCTAATGATAATTATCAAGCTAACACACTCGCACACACATGTTCCGGTCTCCATAATAAATATTTGAAAATATTTCTGCGTAATTTTATTTCCCAATTTCAAGGCAAATGTGTGAACAGTTGCGTATGTGCATGGTTTTCGGTGGGTTGAAGGGTTTTGCCTTTCCTTACGTAACTTTCCCAGCCATACTTTCGCGCCTTTTGCAACTTTTGCGTTTTCATTATTTTATTTAATTAGGTAAATGTATGCAAAAGCAGCCAGCCCATGCATATGTATGTGTGCCCACCCACACACACGCATAGCGCAACATGTGCCTCGGTAATTACAATTACTTTTAATAATGTTGCTTTAAATGGGCCAAAAGGGTTCAGGTTTAGCTCCTGTTCTCAAAAAAGCTAAGCACAGAAATTAGCTTTACCGCTTGGAAGAAATTTCATCGGATTTAGCCCGGGGATGAATCCGAAAATCATTATTTGGATTAATAAGGCTGCTTAACTGGGGTCTTTTTTGTCTAAGCAATGGAAATATTTATAAGAAATAATGAGAAAAGCTCGATATAAATGTCGACTAAGTCGTGTAGAAAATGTTCACTACTGTCTTTCATTTTGAAAATGTTCCTTTGTACACCCAAATATTAGATGAAGTGGGAGGGTTTTAAAAATATTGTAGTTCATATCTACAATATTTTTAAAACCCTCCCACTTCATACTCCTAATTTTCAAAAAAAAAATCTTTGAGTAATAATAAAATATCCCCATTACCCCTTCCCAAACCGTAAAACTTTAGATTTATTTTTATAATTTTTATGCAAAAATAAATGTTATGAAACATTCACGAACTTGGAAAATATTCGGAAAGTTTACACAGGTGGAAAAAATCCAGACTTTTTCTTGTCCCAAATTTAAACGCTACAATATCTGAAATGATTTAATTGGAAACATTTTATCACATCATACTTTTGAAAAAATCGTGTCAATGTTCCTAATTTTTTTTTGTTGATCTTTTTGCGGCTTAATAACAACAAAACCCTTCAAAATCTAACAGAAACACAGTTTTAGATCAACTGTTGCTTGCTAAGTCATCTTGTTATACAGCATTTACAGTTTGAGAGCTTCGTACAAAAATATGAGAAACAGTTTTAAGTGAACTGTTCGATACTATTTAACAGCCTGGCATCACCGAAAGTGGAAGAACGAATGGCGCCTTAATTAAAAAATTTGAAAGATATTGAATTTTATTGAAATAATGTTAGTATATGCTATATGCATGTAAGTCTAATGCACCTAGTTCTCCTATGCCATACGGATCCTCTGTCAAGTCGCATTTCCAAAAAAACTCATTTCAATTTATTTTCGTAATACTTTTTGCTTGTTTATTAATATTTTTATTGATTTTGTATTTTTATACATTTTTTTATTTTCGGTTTAATACATAATATACTCCCGCATATCCATTTGGTGATAAATTCTCCCGCAAATCTATAATATGTGTTTCTTCCGCTTGTACATAATACAATTAGAATAGCTATACAATTTAAGATAGAAAAGTGTTTGACTTAAGGCTTACAAATTAGACGATGTCTTCCAGCAGTTAAATAACCAATTAAAGTTATGTCATAGACAGAGTGATAGAGTTTAAATAGATACAAATGAAAGAGTAAGATTAATAGTAGGTATAGCTGTAAACATATATCGTACAATTTGAAATCACTTTGAGCCTGGGCCCAACAGCATAAGCTCGTTATAAACGAAATGAAAATCTCAGCATAAAACGCAAACAAAAACAGGGCTTGCGAGTAAAACCAAATCAAAAACTGCGAAGCATTCAATAACCAATCGCTAATGAATTAAAGGCCATTTGGAAAATTCTTTCCTTGATTTTTCTCCGTATTCTTCTTTTTTTCTTAAACGGGAGAGGATCAGCGTGAGCATGGAAATAGCAACAAAATATATTTAATCTAATGCACCCGGGGCGTAATATCGATTGGATCCGCTCTTGAGCTTTTCATTTATTGTATATGGGGTACCCAATATATCTTATTTTTCTGCCCAGCTTGGTATGATTCAAGTAATTTGTATATTTGCTGCTCGAGTATTGACTGTATATGCCTTTTGCATAGGGTATAGAAAATATTTTATACACTTTATCAATTTTTCCTGTGGGTAGCAAAGTTATCCTTGTCATTTCTTTTTGAGTAGCTAGTGGAAAAGCGAGTCTACGCGTATATATATATCGTATGTGTGTGTATATACATCAAAATATTGGTTTAATTTACGCGTACTTGGCATATGTATAGATTTCATTATGTATACTTTGTAAAAAAAGAAAATTTAGCTACTTCTCGCAGATTTCTGCTCTACCGCAAATCAGGACAACAAATTCAATCAAAAGATACCAGCACTTCTCGCCATTCAGTTCTCGCTCCGTGATCCCTGATCAATGCTCTCCCATCTCCCATCTAAATATCACTTTCCGGGCCAACATTAACTAAGCAATCGAGCCGCACACAAAGCCTTAGTCTAGAATTTTACAATGTTGCATTGTTTGTTGTTGAATATGTTTTGTGGTTTGCTTTTTGTTTTTTTTTTCGTTTTGTTTCTTGGGGCGTTTAGGGTTTGCTGTCTGTTGTCTGCCGTTGACTAATTGGGATGACTTGGACGCTTGGACTCGTGTGGACGCTCAACGCACTCGTGATGTGGGTCTGTAAGATAAGAAGGGCATTATTATTATGAGTAAAATGTTATTTGGTTATCATGATGGCCAATGACCACATAAGAAGCGAATCAACGCTTATTATGTCATTACCAACCCCTGAAATCATCGCTTACCTGGGCGACTGGGCCACCGCCTGGCGCTTGGGCGTATTTGGCGCCGTAACCGCCACTCTGTTGGTGGGCGTACGTGCCCTGACCGGAGCGGGTGCGGCGGATGTTGGCGTGGTTGTGCCGACCAGGCTGTAACGCTTCGGCTGCACCATCCTGCTGGGCGATCGGGTGCTGACCTTGGATCCACCGGCTGCATCTTGGGCGCTGGTAAGTCTGTTTGGGCGGGGGGAGGTAAAAAGACCGGGTTTCGTGTGGCTTTTAGTGACAGTCTTGGGGTTGGCGGGCCGAGCCGGTGAGGGCGTGGCCATAACAGGGGACAGTACGTGACGAAGTGGGCGTGGAACTTCTGAGCATCAGGCCCACAAACAAATAAGAACATCATGCAAAATAATAATTTCACGCAAGGATGGGGAGGTTCGGTGGGTTTACCAAAAATGAAAAGAAATAAATTTCGTAAACATAATTTGTACCAAATAAATAATTTTGAATTTATCATTGAAGGATTTGCCAGTCTGTAGCATTTGAAAAGTAATAGGAATCCTTTTCAAATGTTACGGATTGCTTTTCCATTGCTTCAGTTCAGGAATGAAAATACTGACCTGCCCGCTGGATAGCTCACTGGTCGTGGAATCCTGGACCTCGGCGCCGAGTTGGAGCCCGTTGAGTTGACCGAGGTGGGCGTGGAGCCGCCGCTCTTGGTGGCCGCTTCGCTGGCCAGCTCCTTCAACATACTCGAGTCCTTGCTCATCAGCTCCCACTGGATTTGCAGGCGTTTGAAGCGATTGCTCTCGATCTTTCGCTGCTCCAGCACGTCCAATGTGTCACGTTTCAGTGCCGCCACGGAGATGTTGGGGGAATTGGGAGGGGTGGCGAAGCGTTTGGCGTGCTGCTGCAGTCCGGCAGCCACGCCCTCGTCATTGAAGGACACCTTTTTCTGCTGGCTCAGCACCCGGCTCACCTCCTTTTTCAGGGCGGCAGCATCGTAGGTCACCTGCTCGCCGGAAGACTCAAGGATGGACGCGATTTCGGCATAGTACTTGAGCTCGGAACGCGGCAACGAGGCCAGGAAGTTCTCCGCCCTAGCCCTGGCATCCAGATCCTTGCGGGAAAGCCTCTGCTTCACCGGCTGCGTCTGCTGGCTGTGCTCCTCCTCCTCGAAGACATCCGCCAGCTCGTCGGTGGAGCCCAATCCGTAGTTGTGCGGTGGTTCCTGCAGACTGCGCCGCTTCTCCAGCTTGGACAGCTTCTGCGTCTGCTGGGCCTCGATCATGGAGTTGCGCTTGGAGCGCGCCTGCGCAGAGTGGGCCTTGCGCAGAATACTCCGGGGCATGGGTTGCGGCGGGGTTTGGGTTAACTGACTGCCGGGACTCGATTCCACACCCGAATCCATGCGCTGTTGGTCGTACTGGTACACATACATCTGCTTCAAAGGATCCACATCCAACTCGGAGTCGGTAAGCAACGTGGACGAGCCGCGATAGCCGGAGCTGGGCTGCTGACTGGATCCCGAGCTGGAGGCCTCGTCCATCTGAGTCTGCTGCTGCCCCTGGAAGTACTTGGCACAGTCGCAGATGTGCGTGCGATTTCGGCGAAGCGGTGGGGACATGCAGAACAGCGGACGCTGCGATAGCTCCGCATCCAGCTGCCGCACCAGGTGCTTCACCTCCGGAATGTGCTGCAACCGACGACGGTACTCCGTCGGCAGCAAAGTGGCCAACGACTGCCAGTCGGCAATGTGCTTGTAGTCCAGCGTCTTAAGGATCTCATCTTCGCTCACGCTCTGGCTGCTGCTACGCTGTTTCCTCAAGGATCCCGAGCTACTGCTGGTACTCCCAGCGGCCCCGTCCAGCGTCTCCTTGTAGTTGAAGGGCGAGAAGATTACATCTGTGCTGGCATTAGTCTTAACGAAGCCCAAATCGGGCAGGGCATAGTTCGGATAGATCACGTAAATGGGCGCCTGGCGCTGCTCGCCGAGATTATTGAGTTTCTCGAGGAACGAGGGCGGCACGCAGCGATACCGATCGCTTAGGCTGCTCCGTGTGGTGCTCAGTGAGCCACAGGAGGTCTGCATGGAACGTGTGATCATCTCAGAGCTGGAGGCGCACGACAAGGGTCGTGTGCTGGTCCCGCAACCCGCTTCCGCTCGCCTGGGCACCTGGGTCAGCTGCTCCGAACTCGCCTCCGAGGACATCTGACTGCCGGTGGAAGCCTGGGCTGCCAGTTGGTACAGTTGGGGATTCCTTAGCGGCATACTGCGCCGACGATGTGCTGGCGAGTTGGTCGCAGTTAGCGATCCCGTGGAACTGGAGGTGGCCGACATCATCGTAAAACACTGCCTCGGATCGAGCTCTCAACTGACGCCTGGGTGTCTCCTGCTCCGGGCAGTGCTCCTCTTCGTCATGGCGACTCACTGCTGATCCCTTGCCCGAGTCGTTCATGCTCTTCTTTCGCAGACGCTGCTCCAAGGAGCCACTGCTGGAACTAGCCGCATCACTGGATGGCCAGCAGCCGGAGGAGACGTCCATGCAGGTGTGCGCACTCGCCTGGGCCCCCAAATCCTCCTGACCACCAGCACTGCTGTTGCTGCTCTTCTGCTTGATGAACAGCTTGACTAGATTGAAGGCCGGCGGATTGGAGGAGTTGCCCGAGGAGGCCGAGCCGGAGATGTGGAAATTCTGGCTCTCCTGCGAGCAACTGCAGCGATGCTTGTGGCGATGGTGGTGCGAGTGGTTGTGCTGCTGCTGCTGTAGTTGCTGCAATGTGGGCGTCATCTGTTGGCTGGGCAGCTGCTGGTTCGCCTGCTGCTGCAGTCGCTCCGAAATGGACACACTGATGGATATGGGCATCTGGCACATGGGCAGCAGATTCCTGGATCTCGACTTAGACGACTCCATGGTCGAGGTGCTGATCGCCTGAGAGACGTTTAGTGGCACCGCCTGCTGGCCACTCTCCTCCGGTCCCTGCTCCTTGTGGCAACTGCTGCCCGCCATTAGTTCCTCGCTCTGCAAATTGGGCAGACTGCTGCTCTTCCTCACGGAGCACTGCGGTAGGTGCCTGGTTATGGTGATGGTCTCCGTGTTATTGTTCCCCGAGGGATACCTGCGGGCGGGCGAAACAAGAAGTAACGAGCGTCTTTATCACAAGAGACACGTCGAGCGTTTGGGATTACAAATTTGTCGGCGGAAGGTTTTCTTTTTGTGGTCTTTTAGGTAGGAAGCGGTGTGGGGTTTTCGGATTGGTTGCTGCCCGGGTTTATGACTTCTCTACCTGCCGGCGTCTGGCCCGGGTTTATTTGCATAATATTTTGGGTTTTCTCTGTTGTCCTGGCTAATCGTTTTGTGAATGAGTTATGCGGGCTAATCCCGTAATTGGTCTTCGCTTGGGATTAACTTGCCTGATCTGAAAAGCATAAGCCCTTGAAGTTTGGCATATGCCCGCGTGGAATATACGCCAAAAAGACCCAGTTCCCAGTCAAAATTCCCCCTGAACATACGACATACGTTAATATTTCAGCCGGCAGGCAAATGGAACTAAATTGAATTCAATTGAAATGACCCCACACACGATTGCAATGAGAGCGGACTGCAAGGAAGGGGGAAATGTGTAACATCCGCCGGTCTTGATGATGATGACGCTTGGCATTCTGAAGCTTAACGTAACATTAGTTATATCAGCGAAACTATGAAGTAATATTTCCTTAAGCCGACTACATTTTCTATCAAGGTCATATGTTAAAGGCAACAACCAGTCCTGGGGATAGTATGAGAATCTGATGCGGCGTGTGTTTTGTTTTGTGGTCATACCGTTGTAGCTTGGCCGCTGATGCTGTGGCCGCCTGTCCCTTGGGCGACATGGGACAGAGGGGCTGGAAGGCCTGGGCCGAACGCGACATGGATACCTCCAGGGCCTTGTTGCGCTTCACGATGTCCTCCAGATTGCTGTGCAAGTTGATGCAGTTCTGTTTGTTCCTGGCGGCAATGTCACTAGGCTCCGCTATAAAACATAAAAACTTTAAGATTAAATTCCCAAGTAAATACTCCAAGTACTCACCATAGAAACTATCGTCCGAGTAGAGCACACTGCCCTCGAAGGCAATCGTATAGTTGTCCTTGTTGCAGGTGAGTATGATCTCCCCGTCATCCGGATAGGCGTCCATGTCCAGTGAGTCCACCGAGATGTGCGACTCCCTCACCGGCGAAAAGAGCAGCTCCGACTTGCAGAAGGAGTTGTCGATCAGTTCGTTGGTGGAGGTGGTCGACGTCTGGGACATGTTGTGCGGCAACATGTTGCTGTGGTGCAGCAACTGTTGCTGTTGCAGCTGCTGCTGTTGTTGCTGCTGCTGCTGCTGAAGGAGCAGCGATTGCTGCAGCCGACTGTTGGCCCCGCCCAAACTCTTGCAATAGGCGGGGAGCTGCGAGAGCAGGGAATGTATGTCCTCCGCCCGAAAACTCTCCATGTCCACCTCGGCCAGATTGGCGTCCAGGTTCTTGGCCAGATCCTCATAGTAGATTAAGTCCCCCATCGCGTTGTACGAGGCCGAGAGGGAACTCAAAACGCTTCGCGGCATACCGCCGCAGCCATCTCGATAGCCGTAGTCCAGGAACCACTGGTAATCGGAATTGTCGTGAGTAAAGTCGTGCGACGAGGCCAACGAGCAGATGAGATTGTTGCCACCGTTGCCACCATTAGTAGTTTCCCGCATCCCGCCACCACCACAAAGCATCCCACCTACCCCAAGTTGCTGCTGCTGCTGCAGCTGCTGTTGCTGCTGCAACTGCTGCTCGTTGCTGCGACCTCCTGGCGTGGTGGCATTGCTGTTGTAATCCGACTCCGGCGTGGCCGCCATCTTGCCCAGGACAAAGTTATTGTTACCCTGGAGCTTCCTGGAGCTGTTGTCGTTGTCGCAGTAGAGCAGACCGCTCGAGTCCTCGCCAAACAGTAGACTGTCGCTGGGAGTGATGAGGCTGCTGCTCACCTGCTCATTCAGGATAATGCTGCGCAGCGCGTTGTTATACCGATCCAAGTTGCTCAGCACAATGGCCACATTCTGCTTGAGACTCTCCTCGCTCAGTTCCTCGCCGCCGGCATCCTCCTCCACATCGCTGCCCAGCGATTGCAGTTGCTGCTGCTGGCACTGTTGCAGATGTTGCTGCTGCAACAGGCGATCGGTCAGCTGTTGCTGCTGATACCGCTTGCCAATCGTCGTCTGCGCCGTGTTGCTGAATGGCGAGTTGCTGGGACTGTTCAGCGGATTCCGGTAGCTGAGCGGGGAATGTGGCGATGATCCGGGCAGAGTGTGGGCAGCCGTGTTGTTGCCGTTGTTTAGCTGGCTAAAGGGCAGGGTCTGCTGAAACTTATGGGGACGTTGATGCGTCTGTTGCTGTTGGGCCAAGCGTTGAAGCAGATGTGGGTGAGAGTTGGGATTGGATGGGGTGAATGCCTGCTGGTGGATGGGTGAGTTCTGGAGGGGTTTCTGCTGAGATGCGGTGAAATGCGGTTTGCTGTGATCGTTGTTTGTTGAGAATTCTGTCATGCCACGTCGAAGTTCGTTTCCTGCAAGATAAAGAAGGGATAGTAATCATTAAAACTGGTTTTACAGAGCTAAGAGCTTAAAGAGTAGGTTACTTGATTAAAATACCTTATCGATA
This sequence comes from Drosophila lutescens, assembly GCA_037075285.1. Taxonomy (NCBI): domain Eukaryota; kingdom Metazoa; phylum Arthropoda; class Insecta; order Diptera; family Drosophilidae; genus Drosophila; species Drosophila lutescens. The sequence goes on from JBAMCF010000861.1 coordinate 247,172, forward strand.
GTTCTCCCCAAGGTCTCCCCATCAATGCTAATTGTCCAATCAGCATTGACACTGAACTTGGTCCAATTAAGATGCCACCAAACCAACTCCGGCTAATGATCTATACCCATTCTCATTTGCACTTTCCTTCCCCTAATGGACATTAGCGTGCCACACATTTCGGAGCAGTAAAAACCTGACGGAGGCGCCCATCTATTGCTGGCATGTTTCAATTAATTTTTACGATCCCAGCCCCGGTCTAGCAAATAAGGATGACACTATCTGGGTGACAGACTCCCTCTTCTGCAGCTCCACGAAAATCGTAAGGTTGTAAAAATTATTTTTATACGTCTGAGAGATTTTTACGAGTCAACACCCATGGATCGGATGGGATCGCATCGGATGGATCGGTCTGTGCCATCGCCACTATAAAGTTCAATTGGAAAATGTGACATTTTCCCATCTTGCCTACCAAGCTCCTCATGCAACATGCAATGCCCGTCAGCCAGCGGCCATTAAAGGTTAAACTTGATAGTGTTGCATGTCTCGGGGCGGTAATTCAGTGCTTAGGAAAACCTCCTCGTTTGCCGCATTGCTATCGATTGCAGTTGCCAGCCGTCGACTTTCGACTTTCTTATGCAATTCATTTTGGTATCGGGAACAGAATTTAAATTTAAAATCAACTCCGGGCATAAACAAATCAAATGCAAGAATAAAGGGGGAAAAGCGGGGCTGGGGAACCTCCCAGAAAGTGCAGACACAAGAGATTATATTTTTCAAAAGATCTTCCCCCGTCTGAGGGAACTTTTCTGTGCAGTCGACAAGTGGCAAAGCACATGTTTTTCCCGCCCGGCTATCTTTCATCCTCTCCCACCCTCCAAAACAGAAAAATATGAAATGGAAAGTCATTTCATATTTGGGCCAGCGCAAGATTACGGACAAATAAAAATATTTTTAATGCATTTTGTGTGTAGATATGGGATGCATTTATGTAGCCGTCATGCTGGGAGGGTGGTCCGATCCAGCAGCGGAGCAATGGCCAGGCCCAGTGCCAACTGCCGGCCTCTCGGAGCTCAATTAAAGTTAATTGAAATTACAAAAGCCCGTCTCGAGATGTTCAAGAGGTTGCGTCAGGGCGGAGCCAAGAAAGATACAATGTATGTCGATGCTCTTTACGAGGAGAAACATTTTAAACTACCGCGAGAAAGCAAAGCTAACTAAATAATTCCTATTGCTTAATTAACGAAAAAAATAAACAAAAATTTTAGACTATGCGTTAAATAAAAATTAAATAGTTTACAATATGATAGATAGAATCTATTAAAATAAGTAGTAAATTCACCACATTCGATTTTCTAAAAATTATATTCATTTTGCATTCTTTTTTTATGCAGCTGTGGTTTTCAATCAATATTACTCATGGCCAATCAATTTCAAGTTTTGTTACCATTAAGCTGTGAAAATCTCTAATATTTGGTAATTAAAACATAATTACTCACGATTTTAAGTGTATTTATAATAATAAAAAACAAAATATTAGACAAGTTTGAAGAAAACTAGTGCTACCTCCTAACATCTATCAAAAATTATTAATATATTTTAGTAAAGGTACCAAAGGTATTGGGTTTAATTAAAAGCTAAGACTTAACAACTGCGCACCTTGGCCCACAATTTTGCCATTGTTTTGATGGTTAATGTTGTTGTTCAGATAGTTGTTCAGATAGTCATTGTCATTGTTGCTGTTGCTATTGTGGTCCACATATCGCTGCTGCTGCTGCTGTTGCTGTTGCAGTCGCTGCTGTCGCAAATACTGTTGATTGCAGGTGAGACCCGCTGATGTTGTCGTTGTCGCCGGTGGCGATGGCACGCCCTGTTCGAGCAATTGTTGTTGCAGGCGTCGCCGCTGCAGCAATTGCTGCTGCAACAGTTGCAACTGCTGCTGCTGCATGCGCTGGTAGAAGCGAATCTGCTCCAGTTGCTGCGGGGTAACGCCAATGTTGCTGCTGGGCCTGGCCCTTTCCCTTTGACGTTGTTGCTGTTGTTGCTGTGGCACATAGTAGTTCTCCTTGGAGGAGCTGTTGCTGTCGCAGCCGCTGCTGGTGCTGCTGCTGTTGCTGGTGGCACCGGCAACATGTTGCCAGCAGGCCGAATTGCCGTTGGCATCGTTGTTGCTCTTGCTGTTGGTGTTGCCGCCGTGCGGGCAATCAACTCCGGCCCTGGAGCAGGCGGCACAGCGTTTGGAAATGTCTACGAATCGCATGATGAAGGCGAGCAGCAGCAACAACATCTAGTTGCAAGCGAATGTTGCTGCCGGTTTATTTTTGGCCAGTCCGCTCCGGACCAACGCTGCGTTGGATGTTGCCAAGTTCTTGGCAGAGTCTCTTCTTTTTCTCCTTCTCTTTTATTTTTAGTTATTGGCTCTTTTTTTTAAGCGGTTCAACTCCATTGATTGGTTGCACATTTTGTTTGGATTTTCTTTGGTTTTGTTTTCTATGCTGCACTTTTCATTTTGATTTCTTCGTAGTTTTAGTTTTGTGCTCTATTTATAAATGTTGTTTTGCTTGATGCGTAAGTTTTCTCTCTATACGACACATGGACCAAGTTTGATATACATATAAAAATAACCCCGAGTGTGTGCGTGTGTGCTACACTGTTCAGCGCACAAAAAGTTTAGAGTTCTGTGTCTGTTGATATAATTTCGGTGTGAGAAGCATATAAAAATAATTTACGAGTTTTCTGCAGTCGGATAGGGACTTTTATGTTTTCCCAAAAACTTTAATGCGGAGTTTCGACGAAAAACGCCTAAAATTATCCCACTACAATAACAATATGGCATAAACAAAAGCTGCAGCAGTTGTGTGCTGTTACCATCGGCGATTTATGCCCCTGCGGTTTTGGGCCAACCTCGAAAAATGCAATTCCTTTTGCCTTGTTAGCGCGCAAATTAACTGCAGTCGGGGCTCGTTAGCAAAAGCGTTAGGAGCGAACCCTCAAGGCGCCTAATTTATGGGTATACATTTCCGGCCAAAAAAAAAAAAAAACACCAGAAAAAAATGAAAAAACGGAAATGGCTTTCCTTGCTGAACGGGGCTTTCGCCTTGAAGCTTTGGCCAGGTTCGCAGGTGTCTAAATTTAAATCGCTGGCCGAAAAAGAAACATAGCCAAGTTCATTATTATTAACTTGTCGTACGACTTTCAGCGGGCATGTGTCATAATGTTTGCTATTGAAATCTATCTAGAGCGCACATGAGCTTGCCAAAAAGTATAGAGAGCCACCAGGTGCTTGGCATAATGAGATTATATGGTATATCTGGCATATTTGATGCTTGACATCAGCAAAAGAGATAATAATAAAAGCAATTGCATTGCCACAAGCTATCAAGAATCACATTCTTACTCAAAATGTGAAAAAATACCAAGTAAATGTAGTATTTGTTCTGGTATTTTTTAAACCCTCTTTCTTTTTCGAGTGTAAAGTTGCAGACAAAGAATCGCAAAATGGCAACCACCCACTGGGGAAATGGCCTGAAAAACGCAAACCCTCAGGACTGCGGGCTAATATCGAGAAAGGGAAAGTCGGAGGAATGGTGGCCAAGTGCCACCGAGGAGTGCTCAGGCGCACCAAGGACCTGGCTCGGAAAATGCCAAACGGCTTCCCACATCTGGCAAGGGGCCAAAATATATGGAAGTCAACACTCTGCCAAAGGAAAAGTGCTCTCGCATCGAAGCGGCATTTAAGCAGCTCCGATAAACACGGCGGCAACTTGTCCATGGCCACGCTCCAGCTGCCTTGTATTTGCCATCAGCCATGAAGTTCTGGAAATCATAAACATCAGGCAAGGAAGCCGACGCACTGCGAAGATATTGTGAAAATTGCAGATGCGTTTCGATTTCGCACGCAACTCATTTGGATTTCTCTTTGCACCTTGCAATTGCGGCCGGGGCGAAAATAAACAGCGCATGTATCGCGAAAGTACAGTTTTTCCCTTCGATTTTGGAGCCAGTTGTACCTGGGCAGGTTCAATCACATTTTGAACTTTTCCCAAATGTTTATTTAGGTGTTTTTCTATGGAAAATCACACTACTTTCGCCTCTTAGGGGAAAAATATATTTAATTCTAACAATTTAATGTCGAAAACTTTCAATTACAAAGTTTGAGTTTCATAAAGATTTGTCTACTAAAGATTGCCCAGTGTCACACCCTTAAAACTGTCGCAAGAACAAGCCTTCTTTGCCAACATATACATACACATATATCTTCCTCATTGTTCTAGAGAATGAAAACATTTTAGTTTAGTTCAACGTACTTGTTGGCCTACATTGCGCCCAGAAAATGCCAACATAGAAACTCTTTTTGTGGAGTACGTTAGGCCCGCCAATTAAATGAGGCAGCCAAAGAAAAAGCATCTGCAGTTGCAGTTGCAGTTGCAGATAGATATACAAAGATACAGCCACATTGTCGATGCTGTTTCTGTTTTGTGGCAATTGTAATTACGAAATCATCAAACGCATGTGTGCATATCGACGCGGAAGTCTTTTGGTTTGGCGAAAAGGTCAAAGCTATTTGCGAAGCTGGCTAAAAACAGATGAAGATGCAGATGCGAGTGCAAAGATACAGTTGCTACTGACAGGCGACAGAAGCTTATCAGCAGCAAACAGTCGAAATGGCTTTGATTTGGCGTAAATAAACACTTTTGGCATGCCTGACTGTTTTTAGTTGATAAGATAAGCTCTAAAGCTGGTAGAAATGCAACTGACAACCCGAAACCGATTAGGTGTTCGATGATCTCATTTCCTACTGCAGAAAACTCGTAAATAATCGTTAAGTGCTGGCACTACTTTACCCAAAACAGATTGCGTATTAGATAATCCCAAAATGTTCGTTGTCAAAGATAACTTTTGTTCCTTTGTTCGTATCAGACATTAAAAAACGCCACACACACAAACTTTCGGCTACTGATGCACTTAAGATGGCCAATCTAACGAGTATCTTTGAGATAATTCAGTGGGGCTTGGCCCACGCACAATTAAAGCCCTTTAAGTGAGATTCCACTTTTATTGGGCTGCTGCGTCACACAAAGTATCTACGAGTTTATTATTCACACCAGACGAACGAACGAACAGATGAACGACGAACGCGTAAACAAATTAAGCGAAATGTGAAACGGAAAATAAAATATATATGGAAATAATCAAGGCTTTCACAACCGACACGCTCCGCACATTTTCACAGTTGCACCAGCCCAAGGAGACTGACTGAAAATGAAAATACGCGAGCGGACCACGACAATCCGAAAAAAAGAGGCGAAGCGACGACTACAAAGCGACGAGGCCTCTGTGTGCGAGAGTATCTGTGAGAGGGCACCTCCCAGTGTATCTTCGGGGTGTATCCGAGTGAAAAGAATGAAAAGCGCCCGAAAACGCACGAAGTGCCGCTACTACGGAACATTATACAATGTGCATCGCAGAGTTAACCCCAAAATGGGGAAAAGAAGGGGCTCGAGCGAAAAGTGAAATCGAGAGCGACAAACTCCATGGATACGGGTAATAGCACCATCTGTGGCGCAGCAAGTGCAACCCCTTGGATACTATGGGATTCCAGTCGATATTGAATTTATTCTGTTCCCAAATCTATATAAATAAATCTGTAATATAATAGAGTCCCAGGAATAATCCAACGAACTAAACACCTTTTTTCTATTTACCTAAACCAAATAGAAAACAACAAATTACATTTATAAGAATAACTTACATATTTCAATATTAGCGCAAAGTTATTTTTCTAAGACAATTACGAATATATTTATAAATCAGAATTTTAAGTCACATTTAAATAAGTTGTGAAAGGGCTGATTGCAGTTTCTGATTAGATAACTGAATACAATACCTGCTGCTATCAAGCTTTTTTCCCCCAATCTAAAATTCCATATCATAAATAACCCACCAGTATTAGTAACAAGTCATCGTAATTGAATGATGAATGCGATTGGTGTATTTTATAGTAGATAATATATTTAAGTAAATAATAAAGGTATTCCTGTTTTTAGTTTTGTATTACTTTCAATTAATTTTTTCCAAAACCCATATATCATATTGCCTTGTCATAGATAAGATCCCCTTTGATATAAAACAATTCTAAAAAATACTTCAAAACTATTTGTAATATTTGTATTCTTACCCGAATAAATCATTGAGATTAGCACCGACCATCTGGAAAGTAAATCAACTGCAGATTTTGATTTATCTCTCCGACTAATGAAGCTGTTCGTTCAAGTGGCAAACCAAGTGCCTACTTTGTTTGGTCAAATAAACATCCCTCTTTTGCTACGAGGGTGGTAAATAGATCCCGAAGAAGGGCCTCAAGACGAGGCTTCCGGCAGGATGAAGATCGAGTTCCCCGATAGAAGGCATGTGCACGTGCTGCAACCATAGCAAACTTATGCCCCCTCTTGAAACTCAACACCGAACATAAAATTATATCACAGAATCGGAGTTCGAGGGGGGTTAAAGGACGGGGGCGAGCACAAGTGCTCATTAACAATTACAAACAGACGATCAGTCAGTCGAGCGTACTACATTTTCCAATAAAACTATTATAAATGCGCATAAATTTCCCCCATGAAATTCGAATGGGAGACAAAAGCAAGGCATGAATGGGTTGAATACATTAAGTAATCATCGGCATTCCCAGCGCAGGCACCCTATATCTATTACCCCCTATCTATTATCAGCTGTTTTCGGAAAGCCATTCCAAATGGGTATTAGTGTGCGCTGATTAAATCAACCTCAAACAGGCGGGGAATGTTAAAAAGATATACACAAATATCGCTTGCAACGAACAACAATTGGCTTGTTTACATGTAGCTACGAAAAAAACAAAGACAAAACTGGCCGCTTTGTATTTTCTGCTACTTTTATTTGTCAATTAATTATTGTCGGCTTCAAAAGCCCAGCGGATGCCAATGTCGTGGGTGTTTTAAGGGGGAGCGGAAATGGAAAGGCCGTGCTCATAATCCATAAATTAAAACACCAGACACAGCAGCCCCACGATCGCAACGAGAGAGAATTATAATTGAAATTCAGATCTCGAGTGAAACAGAAAATCCACATACTATGGCATACTTTTAGGTGGATTCCAGAATATTTTCAGTCTGTTTTCCAGAATTTCCCTTCCTTATCGACGGGCTCTGTTTTAGTTCTAATTAAATTTAGTTGTTTTCTCCACAGTTGCAGCCGCTGACTCATCCGCTGATTTCCAAAGTCAAGTATGACAAATCCATTTGCCCCCAACTGCTGATCCAATTGTGGCCCTCGCCAAATTAGCATGAAATAATCCACCCTCGGATATATACATACATGTACCTAGATATATCTGCTGTGCACTGCTTGACCTCCCGCATGAGCGTGTTTTAATGGTCTTGCACAAAAATAAGTTGCCAAAGTAAACAAAAGTGCAGCTCCGCTCTCCTAGCGGTGGGTCCATCACCTCGAAGACTGGAACTGCAACTGGATGAGATGAGGATGACGCTCCCCCCAAGAAGGAGCTGCACTTTGCTCCCGGCTAAGGGTCAGGTCATCATCCCATCCCATGCTGCGCGAAAAACTCTGCGCACAACCTGAGACGCAAAAAAGAGAAATTCGCACGACCAGGATGAGGAAGCCATAAAATTTAAATGCCATGAATAAAATATGATAATAATGACCATTTTATGGTGCTTAAATATGTTTAGTACTTTTAAAGTTTAATTATTGAAAAGTGGAATATTAAAGTGTTAGTTTAATTAAATCCCCACACAGTTATAAGATTTTCAACACATGTTGACCGGTTTGTTTAACCATTCTAGCTAGCATTACTAAATACCAATAACACTAGTTGTTTAGTAATAATTATACAGTTTTAATTATAAGAACATTTGTTAATAGAATATGTCTCAGGTGTAAGCCTCTAAAGTTTAAAGAATTGTTACAAATTGTGACAAACTTTTGCGCAAATTAAAAATTCCATATTTTCTTATAAACAAAATTTTACTGAGGTTTCAAGTTACCAATTGCTTGCCCTGATAGATGCCCTTTTGCCCGTGGTCATTTATCATTCTGCCAACAGCAAAGGCAAATATTATAGAAGCTTATTTAATGACATATTTAATTTCCTAACAGGCCGTAATTATGTCAGTCCCGCGATGACAAATCTCGAACGATCGCTGCGAAAAGGGTGTCGCTGCAGAGCGTCACATGTGGCCAACGAGCTAATTAAAGACTGGCGTCGAAAATGGAGGACTCTTTGTTTACTCATCCCCGAAGAACAGACTCTCGAAGAAACGGGCTCAGTTTTCAGAGCACAAAACCATCGAGGGGGAACCGAGACAAAATTGAGATTTACACGAGTAGTTTCGCTAGGAAAGCTGGTTCGATTACACAAGCCAGCAGGCGAATCGGCGCTTCCTAGTTTGACAACAACATCAAGCCAGCGGGAACGATAAAAACATATTGACAATTTCACAATCGGCCCAAATGAAAACGAAGCGGATGGGCGGAGGCCGGGGAAATGTTGCTACATGGCCTGACAACCGCATGGATGTGTTCCTGCTGCTGTTTCGGATCTTTCTGATGTTGCTGGCGTTGCAGACCTTGACAACAGCAATATGTCAAATGTCAATTTAGCTCAGATGTGACCAAAGAAGAAAGAAAAACAAAACCCCAAGCATGCCAGACATATTTCACATGCTGAAAGAAGTTGCGTCAAGTGAGGTTTTTCTTGTCATAAAGTGAAAGTCGAAATCATGCGTAATTACCGCTCCATAAAATGCGGAATAGTCTAGTCGCTCCATAAGATAAAACCGATCGATCAAGTGCGCCACGAGCCGGAGTTTGAAGACAGGCGACAAAAAACCGAAACCTACGCAGCCACTCGGTGCGTGCAACTATCTACCATCCACATGCCTTCTCTCCTCGCTTGTCAATGGCGTTTAACGCTTGTCCGTGTACAAATTGGTAAGTCTTTTCAATGACAGGTCGAACAAAAATAAGAAAAACTCCATATCAAGATATAATCGAACTTGAAATGCTCTGGATGCAAATAAAAAATTATAAAGGTAATTTTAAAAAATCTTAAAAATCTAATATTATCTTTAATAAAAATAAAATTGATTTAATTAAGGAAAATATACTTTTAGCTACTTATAACCCTAACTCATGATTAATATCGATGTGCCATTGTTTGTTTCATTGAACTCCAATTTAATCTATCGACGTTCACAAGGTCTAAACAATAAACGGTAATACATTATAATTGATTTCATCATAGTTAGTGCTTAAATAATTGCTAATTGCTTTATGGTTACAAAGATGAATGAAAGGTCGTGGGTTAATCAATTCGGATGTTGGTTGCAAACCACATCTAATCAATTAAAGCCAAGTCAAATACTCTTTATTCCACGCTCAACACACGTCATTAAGAAAACCCATTAATATGCCTTGAGGCTCACTTTCCGTTGAACCTGTTTAACTTGCCCACCGTCTTTCCGTGGGTTGGGCGTTGCTTAACGATGTCATTTGCCAATGGATAGATAAAAGCCGAGACAACACCGCCAATTGCATGTGAGGAGCCTTGAAATTTACAATAATAAATAACAAAAACACAAAAACTGAATCTCCGTTGCATCGCCAGGTTGTTTCTCTTGCATAACCATCGCAACTGTCAATGTCAGTTTTCTCTTGGCCAAAAGGAAATATGTTTATGTGAAAGCTTTTACCATTATCTATGGATGAATAGATTTGTTATGCAGATATACGATTGAAGACAGTTTGAAAATTCAATCAGCAAGTGGATATTAACCAATAGCATTTAAATGGAAATATAAATAGTAAAGTAATTGCATTTTTTATTAGACAAAAACCTGTCATAAGTTATGGACTTTTTGAGCTTTAAATCTAAGAAAAAATACATTAAAAAAAAAATTGAAATTTCTCCGATCTATTATTTTACAAATCTAAGTCCCAACTCATATGATACCTTACTTCTGGAACAATCGAATATTTTATAACATTTCGACCGGAATAAACATTTCGCACTAACAATATTTACTCATTGTTCTAACCAGATTCCAATGCCTCTGATGTGTCACTTAAGATCTAATCGGTTAAGTAACACTTCTCAAAACTCCAGACAATTATGGAGCTTGATTTATGCTGCTGATCGGCCGGATTAGCATATTCCCACACCATTGACCAATATTGCATGGTTGGCTCACGTGTCTGTGACGACGTGACTAAGTGTGCGACGATGCTGATCCGCCGGCCCCTCGATCATCCCGAGTGTCCAGGGGTCAAAAATTATTGGCGGCAAACCACCTGTGTGACCGGTGGTGAGTTCCCTCAGCGGCGGCTCGCGACCCACCACTATTTGGCGGGGGGATTTCTGATGAAATTCAACGATCGCCGGTTACCTAAGCGCGTTAGCCAGCGTCTAGTAAATTACCAGCTTGGAGCCACAATGAATCCGCTTTGGCATGCGGGAAATCGCCCATTTGTTTACGTGCGCACCGGCTCGCGATTGGCAAGCCCCCAGGTGATGATGATGATCGAGGTGGGTTGACTGAACCGCCGCAGAACTTCTGGCCCTGACAGTCACCCACCAAGGCTCACTGACCTAGACCAATCGGCTGCCGGCTATAGCATTTATTATATTGATCATCTTTATTGATTTTCGTGTAGTAGTAATATATGCTTGGATAAGATAGTAAGCGACATAAAAATTTGGGCTTAGCTCTAGCATTCTTTCGCACGAGATTGGAAACTTTCAACTTAACTGATAATAGACAGTAGCAGATAACATAAAAGTATTAGGCGCAGTCCCGCGACTGATAGAACAGAATGTAGCCCGTCTCCGAGGACTTGTGTATGTCCGAGGTCAGACCGTAGAAATCTTCGATGGTGGAGGCCTCGATTTTGTCCACCATATCATCGTCGAAGAGAAGCCACAGCCCGTGGCTCTTCACAATGGATATATAATGGCCACGATTCGGTCCCGAGCCGCAGTGGATGACCACAGCGGTCAGATCGTAGAGTCTGTCCGGATTCACGGCATCGTCGGAGGTGTTGAAGAGCCGCAGTTCCAGTGGGAAGACGACCCTGTGCGAGACCTTGATGTGCCTGTTGAACTGCTCCATGTACTTGAAGCGCTTGAGATGCAGGGCCAGGATCATGGGCAGCTTCTTCACCCGCATCCGCTTCTGCGCCTCCTGGTAACTGCAGCAATTGTCGCACTTGAACTTGTTGTCCGAGCAAAGGGTCTCGGTGTTGCTAAAGCATCGCAGACAGTGCGTAATCGAGGTGTTCTGGTCCACATCCACCTGAAGATCAAAGAAATTCTCGTCCTTGCTGCTCACCGTCTCGCAGTTGAGGCACCTGGTCTCCGAGGTGAGAATTCCCTGGAAGATCTCGTGCACCCAGGTTGGCTCCGAATTGGCCCCATTGGTACCGGTTCCGGTTCCATTGCCGGAGATTATGGGCGTTGTGGTGGCCGTAAGACTGCCACTGGCGTCCAGCACACTTGTGGTGGCATTCAGGGAGCCCGTGGAGTTGCTGCTGTTTCCGTTTGAGTTACTGGTCGAATTGGAGTTGGAGTTGGACGTGGAGCTGGACTTGCTAGCTATGCTGCTCGCCATGGCACTTGGGGCTCCGCCTGGATTGGACTTTGGGTTTCCATTGCTTGGCCCTGCATTCCGCTCGGCCAAAATGATCTCATTGATGTGGTTGATCAGGAAATTGAGGAACTCGTGGGCATCCTGCTGCATATAGTTGTCGAACTCCTCCTTCTCCTTGCGCAGTCTAGTGATGAACTTCTTCGGCGCTATGGAGCCCACCTTCTTCTTCTGCGTCGCAATGCTGTAGAAAAGATCCGCCAGGCAGGAGAGCAGCGTCTCCTTGGGCCTCTTGTTCTTGGCCTTGTACTCCAGGACCTTCTCGCGGAACGGCTTGCAAAAGTAGAGGGCCTGCAGCACCGAGTTACTATAGCAGGTATTCCCAAAGTTCACCAGACCGAAGTAGTGCTCGTTGGGCGGGAAGAGGTCGGAGCCAATCTCCCGCTCCAGCTGCGAGACGTTGGCGCCCATGCCGGCCCCAGGAGCTGCAGCGGCACACCGGTATAGAAATGACCACACCGTGGTTGCTTTGATTCAATCGTCCTTGTTCTCGTCCTCGTCGTGGTTTTTTTGGTTATTTGGTCGTTCGTCAGGATCGCGCGGTCTTTTGGTTAGAGCATTTAAGATCTGGCCTACAGTGTTTGCTTTCAATATTAATTTGGGGGGCAGAGGCGCAAAACACTTTTATACTGTCTGAAAATAAATAATTTTGAAGAGGGGATACACGTGAGTTTGCTTCGCATAACACAAACAACAGAAATTAAAAATATCTTTAATATTTACTTTGCTTTCATTTTTAGTGTAGTTATCATTTCGATCATTGTTACTTTATCGGTTTTTTGATTTTTAATTTTCAAATTTTGCGACACTAAAAACTAAGCAAATAATTGTAAAACTAAAATGCGTAAGAAAAGCAAATGAAGATCTTCAAAGATTCAACTCTCATATCCCCTCTCAAAAATTATTTTAAATCTTGGGTGTTTTGCATTAGATTTATTTTTTACACAATTTTAATGGGAGTTCATTGAGGAAAAAATCATTTTTAAAATCAAGATTTAAGTTTCACAAATTGAGTCCAATTTAATACGCTTATTATACCATAAAATCTTATACTAGTATGTATGTCTTAATTATTTTTTCAATTAAATATTCTTGTTAGGAATATAAACCATACCATTAACTACAATATTTCCGAGAGACGTTTGTAGTAAAGTTGGCCATTAATATTTATTTTAAAGTATATAACAATTTTGAATTTATTAGAAGTTATTCCTCAGTGCGTAAAATGAAGTCAGACAGCATATATTGCCAAAGCTGACCATGACCTTTAATAGAGAAGCTAACTTTTTAGTTAAATTTTATTCACTTTCCTATATTAGCTTTCATGGTCGACTTCGAAATTTCGAGCAATATTATTTGCGTGCCTTAATGTAGCTGAACTCACGATGATCGAGCACAATTTTCCGTTAAATTAATAATCATAAAAGTATTTTATGTGTGAGGTGTCCAGAGTCCAAGTGTGAATGAAAGTTAAATAAGCAGAGAGTTCTCATGTAATTCGAACCTAAACATATGCAAACATTGGAGTGAATCAGCACGAGCAGCTGGTTTTAAAGTACGTATTCGCCAAGCCGGCTTACAGAGGGAATTGGATCGAACGTCGATGTCTAGACATCGAGATGACGGTAAGGGCTAAATATAGTGTCAATTTTATAGACCGTAATTGGAGAGTTCGGTGATTTTTCTGTGAACCGATAGATGGCAGTCGAGTGGGAAAATTCCGCATGCCACGCAACGCCCGGCCTGGCGAGTGCCGGTCGTGTGCCACGGGCGATGCACCCGCTCCACGCTCGCCGAGAATCGTATAAAAGCCAAAGCGCTCAAAGCTGCAAACTTACAGTTACGATTACCAGACAACAGAAGAAACATCAACTAACCAGTTAGCACGAGAGCCAAGCCAACCAGTCAGCCAAGCCCCCTAAGCTTTGGATAAGCAGATCCCTCTCAGCATCTAAACAGTTTTTCGAGGAGCACCGCAGCATCAGAACCCGGCTCGCTTGGAAAGCTATCTTCCACCTCGTTCAAAGGAGCAGCCGCGTTGGAGAATCCTTATTCATTCCAGTCTAACAACACCAATGCCGGCAAATTAATTAAAACGGAACCAGTAAATAATCTATCAGCCAAACTGCTGAAGATTTTAGCTTAAGTGTCCTTTTAAGCAAAGTAAACTAACTTCCAGACTGACTATCCTTAAGTGATTAAGCTTTTAAATGTATCTTGCTAGCTATAACAATTGTCAATAGCTTAATAGCTTTGTTCCTGTTCACCTACGATTATCTAAGACTGTTATATAACTTTAAAAACTATTGTGTTTTTACCAATATTTATGAATTTGCGGCAATAAACAAATTTCAAGATAAAATCGATTGTATGGTTTTAATTGCATTACGTGAAGTTATTGATTTTGCCCCAGTTTTAGAGGGGATTTTTCAAACCACTTTTAATAATTCTACTCTTCGCATAACTAACAATGTGGATCACACCGGTTTTGTAACAGAACCTATGACATAGTGCCATTTTTCTGGCCCACTAACTATGGTAATCGAGTATGAGTTCCTTAGAATCGCCTGAATGTATCAATTATACAAATAGATTAGCTTTATGCGACTTATTTTTGTATACAAATATATACATTTGGATTATGTATGAATATTAAAATTCTAGGAAGGAAGTTACTATTTAAATTAATGATTAAATTGGGTTGCATAACGATACAACGCAGTTAGAAAAAGTCCCATATGCGTTTTAGGGAAATTTTGTCAATTAATTTTGGATTATTTAATAAAGTAATTATATATACCAGATTATGATAACAGAGAAATTATCTAACTGGAATGCAGCAACTTAAAGCACAATGATATGAGAATCCTTACATAGTGTTATAAATTATTTAATAAATAGATTTAAATTGTTGGCTTTCGGTCTGAAATGTTATAATGTAAGCTTGTTTGGATCTTAAAATGCAATTGTACTAATAGGGGACTTGACCAACCTACAATATATTGAAAATACCCATAACATATGTAGGTACTACTGAATTTCTAACCCAAACTGGATATAACTCATTCTATGAGAGTATAAAATCAAGTTTTCTTACATAAGGTATATGTTCGAAGAACACTGCAATTATAAAGTGTTGCTGAAGTAATCAAGCTCATTTATTATTTTCCAAGCTAGAGTTTCAGTCGCTAATTGATAAAATTTGCATCTTGTTATAAATAAATACACACAAACAATAATAATTGAAACTTGACCCTATTTCAAAGAATCAAATCGATATTAAATGATATTAAATTAAGTGTTTACTAACTTAGAATTGAAAAGTAAACCCTTTGCCAGTCTAATGATATTCATAGGAACATATATCTATAAAAAATCGTATTTGCATTTTTAATGAACTTAAGTTTTACTATCGTGCCAACTTATTACAAACTTTAATGTACCCATTGCAAGGGTATACAAAACGTGCTTCGTTTGTTTACCTTTAGAACAGGCTTTGAGCAATTTCGAAATGACTAGTCATAGTGAAACTCATGAGTCATGACGACGCGTGCCATCCGAGGGTGGCAATTTTACCAAGAAGTACGGATTGTCGCACTTATCAGTTTAATCATTATTATGATACAATAACATATTTAAATTTATTCATAATTCTCATCGAATGAATCAGCTTCAAGACCTGGGCTAACGAATATGGGTTTGAAATTCATGGCCCCCGTGAGAAAATCTCATTCACAGTTATAAATATAGAAAATATCAATGATTCTCAAGACCCTACTAGTAGTAATATTCTAAAAAAGATTTTCCCATTTCAATCAACGCCCATACAAGCGTACTGGATGGTAGCCCCACTATAAAAACTGTAAGCTAAGCGATCGATCTGTCTACCTGGGTAATTTTATGCATTGCTAACGAGCAGCGCCACGTCGATATAAAACTCACTACCCAGTGGAATTTCATAACAGAACAGAACTGAACATGCAAGCGATTGTGAGTACCGATGACGATTAACCCTGTAATTCAAGAGGATAATAATAAATGTGTTTCTTTCTCATTACAGTTTCTATTGTGTACGCTCCTTGTATGCATTATTGTGTTGTTGAAGTTAAGTTGGGGCGGTGGAAGCTTGGATACCCAGAACTCAACAACTTCCAGTCCCGATATCGTTTTACTCACGGACTCACTTTCAACAACTGAATGGTTGAAGGATACAATCAAACACAGAGCGAAGGATAACGATTTGATAACAATCAGGGAACAAGAGCTGGTCAAATCAAAAGCAAGGATCCATAAGCTTCTTTCTATCCTAAGACGACAACCAACAGTAGATACCTATTCCAAGGATTCACACACCAAATTAGAAACCCCCAATGACCCTACTAATGTCGAGAATACAACCATCAATTGTAACCCTGTTCTTGAGGAGAATTGCGACCCAGATTCGATTGGAACAAGACTAAGTGCAACTTTACTAAAGATTCTCGCATAAGTTAACTGACTTATTAATATTTACTGAAACTTACTCAGAATGAAATTAAAGTAATCATTAGGCTGATAATTTATTAAATATATTATATAAATATATATGCATTAATTTATTTTCACTCGTGATTGGTCCATATTAATAATCCTAAATCCGTAATTTGACTTGATCCGGTCACACGCCATCTACAATTCAATCAAAAAACTGGAACCCGTTTTTATAAATCTGACATCTAGAACAGATTTGATATAAATTGAACTTCCAGCGATTTCAAGCATTAGTAACATAGTGAAAATGAGATTGATTGTAAGTGCTAACATAGTTAAAAGTTAGGGTTGCAAATATAAAAAAATATTTTCTATTTTGTTTAGAATTATTTCCTGCTCCTTGTACTGACTATTCTTTGTAAATCATATGGCCTTAAAAATGATTCCCCAGACTCGGGAAAAAATCATCCGAATGAAGAAACATCAAAGCTTCTGACTTCTTCGAGAGATTTCCATACGAAGGATTCATCAATTAATGCGGGAACCAATGATACGAATCCTTTGGAGCATTTTTATATAATGCTCAGTGCACCTGCATTAAAATCGCTAGTCCAAAAGAATCCCTAAGTAAATACTTGCAATGTAAAAGTTTAAAATACTGTAGAGTACTTTCGTAAATTTTTCGAAATCCCTTAAAGTAAGCATCAAAATCAATCTAGAAATCTGAACCAGTTTTTATAATTGGTCAATCTAAATGGGAAACTTTCTGAATTACTAACTACCACTAAGCTCAATATATACAATAATTCAAGCATTCAAGCTTTTTCTATCAGTAACAACGTGAAAATTAAAACGGTTGTTAGTATTGCAAAAAGCAGTGCTTGATAGTCAAAATTAAAACAATGCAAATTAATTTAGTGTATAGTTTTGCTACTTGTGTGGATGTCCTTGGATAACTCCTCATTTTACGCTACTTTCTGTTCAGAATGTCCTCGATAAAGATTATTTCCCAACCGAATCTCCAAAAAAGCTTACGATATCAGAAGGTCTAACCACTATACGGACATCAACAATAAGTCCAACTGATAATCATGATACCGATTGCAATTATAATCCAGGAGATCATTGCAATAAACCCAAAGAAATTGGTGATCGACTTAGTCCAACTCTTTTAAAAATTCTTGTTTAAAAATAAAGCTTTGAAAAGCATTTGTTTTAATTTCACCATGGTTGATTTTTTCTTAACGCCCTGAAGTATGTAGTAAAATCCGTCTAGCAATATAAACCTGTTTTTAAGTATAAGTAGTATATAACCCGTATATAGAGTAGAATAGGAAGCTTAATAAGAATGAGTTCAGTATAAAACCCACTGGTAGAGAGTTCCAACTTTAGTATCAAATCAAACATGAAGCTGGGTGTAAGTATCCTAGTAAACCGGACTGCAATGTGAAATAGTGCTAAAAATTTATTCCATATAGATTATTTTTGTGATTTTCGGCTTCATTGCCGTTGTAAGTTCGTATGGTCTCAGTCATCCGTCATCAGGAAAGCCACCATCCAATGAAAACAATAATCAGCCCTCGTCTCAGGAGGTGAAGCCGATCTTAAAACAATGCAAACCCACTGGAACTACGAATTCAGAGCCAAAGGACCTGCACATTGGAGCTACATCTCCTCAAGACCCCTCCACAAAAAATCTTACTCCCAGTTCCACTTCGAGCTCAACGGAAAACAATAAACCCACTTCCTCCACTAGCACCATTTTAAAAAAAAGTGTACCCCT
Organism: Drosophila lutescens; assembly: GCA_037075285.1. NCBI lineage: Eukaryota > Metazoa > Arthropoda > Insecta > Diptera > Drosophilidae > Drosophila > Drosophila lutescens. The sequence goes on from JBAMCF010000861.1 coordinate 265,106, forward strand.
ACCCACTCTTAAACCAACATCACCCTCAAGTACAACCGAAGTCAGCTTGAAAAACGGGGATCAAAATACGGATGATTGCGAACCCATTCCCGAGGGTTTGGGATCACGATTGGATGCTCAAACTCTAAGAACACTCGTTACAAAGCACTTACCTCAAAATAAAATAATTATGTGAAACATTATTTATATAAAATCACTTTTCTTAAATAAAACAATAGCACCTGTTGAAATACCAAGAAAAATTCTATCTTGACCTTAATTGATTCCTAGAACGTAATGCGGTGTATATCGAAATCCATCTAAACCCGTTTTCACTACCTTCCTACATCAGTAGAATGGGAAACTCAGTATAAAACCCACTGCCAGAGAGTTGAAGCTTTAGTATAGAAGCAAATATGCAACTGAGTGTAAGTACACAACTAAACGGAAATGCATTGTGAAATAGTGCTAATAAAATTATCTCATACAGGTTATATTTGTGCTTCTTGGCTGGGTCGCCGTTGTAAATTCAAATGACCCAAACCTGCCGTCAAAAAATCCGGAATATAATGATAACTATCTTCCGCCTTCATCTAAGAATGTAGAACGGAGTTTTAAGAAATGCAGACCCATTGAGCCAAATGAACTACCCAGAAGTACAACTACTCCTGTTGCAGCCACTACAAGAAGGCTTGTACCTCTACCAACTCTTGCTCCCAGCTACATTTCAAGTTCAACGGAACTAGATAGTGTACAATTTATTGTTAATACACCTGACAGAAATGAACGAAAGCTTGTACCTCTACCAACCCTTAAACCCACTTTCTCAGGTAGCGTAATGATAATTAGCAGTGGAGAGGAAAGTAAGATTTTACCCTCCAACGGAAGAAGAAGATTAGTACCTTTACCGACATTGGTACCGCGAATCTACGAAATAAAAGATGAAGAAAATGTACCTAACTCCAGGGCAAGAAAACTTGTACCCTTACCCACTCTTAAGCCAACTTTCGCCTCAAGCACAACCGAAGACAGCTTGGAAAATAGTGATGAAATTCCGGATGATTGTGCATCTGTTTCCGAGGGTAGTTATGTTCAATATAACTTATAATGTTTCTTGTATTAAAAGCCTTTTCTTAAATAAAAGAAAAATTCTATCTTGACCTTAATAGATTCCTAGAGCGTCATGGGATATGTATCGTAACACATCTCACAATCTAAACCCGTTTTCATTACCTTCCAATATCGGTAGAATGGGAAATTTACTAAGAGCGAATTCAGTATAAAACCCACTGCCTGAGAGTTCAAGCATTAGTATCGAATCAAATATGCAACTAAATGTAAGTAGCCAATTAAACGGGATTGCAATTTGAAACTGTGCTAATAAAATTACCTCATACAGATTATATTTGTGCTTATTGGCTGGGTCGCCGTTGTTAATTCATATGACCCAAGCCAACCCTCAAAAAGTGGAGAACCTAATGATTCTGAGGATGCAGTAAGAAATTTTATACAATGCAAATACATTGAGACTACGAGTTCACAGCCAAATGAACTGTCTAGTCGTATAACTACTCCTGAAGACACTACCACAACTAGGCTTGTACCACTTGCTCCCAGTTCAACTTCAAGTTCAAAGGAAATCAACAGGAAAGAATTAATTAATAATATACTTCACAAAAACGAACCTCCACCATCTCTCAAACCCACATCCACAGAAAGCTCAATGCAAATTAGCAGTGGAGAAGCTGGTAAGACCTTACCTAACAACGGAATAAGAAGATTATTACATTTGCCGACAAGAACTTTAGAAATCTTCAAAGTAAAAGATGAAGAAGTACCTAGCCCCCGCACAAGAAAACTTGTACCTTCATCCACTCTTGAAGAAACCTCACCCTCAAGCGAAGTCAGCTTGGAGACTAGGGATGATTGCGAACCCCTTCCCGAGGGTTTGGGTTCCCGATTGGATGCGAAAACTCTAAAAACTCTTGTTAAAACACAATTGGGATAGTTAAGTTAGATATATTACAAAAGCGCATACTTGATAAATATGAAACAAATAAAAAAGATACAAACAATAACTTATTGGCTTTAATGTATTTTTTAAACGTCACACAGTATGAGTCATAATTTTTCTAACAATGTAAACTCGTTTTTATTTACTATAAATCTAAATGGCAAGTTTATGAATTTGTTACTATCAACGAGTGCTATATAAAATGGACTGTCAGAGAGTTATGGCTTCAGTATCAGATCAAAAATGCAACCGAGTGTAAGTATCCAAGAAAACCGGATTTCAATGCGATTTTACAAGTACCAATCCATTTCATTAATAGATTATATTTCTCCTACTTGGCTGCGTTGCCTTCACTAATGCTTTTGGCATCGACCTGGGATTTTTAAGCCCATCACGGGACTCTGGAGAGTCTCAAATGAATTTGAAATTATGTAATCCTACGGAAGCTTCGATCTCAGAAAGGGATTTTTTCCAACCTAGTACTTCGACTATTAATCCTGGAGACGTCAGTACGAGAAGGTTCTTGGTACCCTTACCGACTCTTGCTCCCATTTCCACATCAACCAAATCTCAGGTCAATAATGTAGAGTGCGATCCTGCTCCTGCTCCTGCTCCCGTGGGTATTTTAAAACGAATTGGTTCGCAACTTGTGAATGCATTTGGATCGTTGTTCTAACAGATTCTACTTTGGTACACAAATAAAGCGCGCAAGTTGTTTATAAATTTAAAGTCGTGTATATGCTGTAATTTATTTAGGATTTACCCACTAACAGCGTTTTAACTATAAAAACCCACTTCCAAAGAGACAAAGTTTCAGTAGTAGATTAAAAATGAAACTGACTGTAGGTATCTTAAGTTAATCACAGCATTTCAAAATATTAATACATAATTTACTTAAATAGATTATATTTCTTCTGATTGGCTGGATGGCCACGGCAAATTTTTTGGCTACTTCAAGGACCTTTAATAGAAACAATGAGAAACAAATACTACGAATTCATTTGGAAACTTCTCTCCGGTTTTATCAACGCCTGAAGACGTTAGCACAATGGGAAAATACCGATTAAATGGAAAACTTTTTAAAATACTTATCCAATTTAAATATAACTAATAAAACGTGCTAGACCTTGAAATATAATAAAAACTACCATTTGAAGAGCGTTGAGGTTATGGAAATTTTAAGTTCAGGAAACAACCCCCAAAACGAAAAGATTTCCAGCATTTCCCAGGGATTTTTCCCGGCGCTCTGATGACACACAAAACCCCCGAAGACTAGACGCTCCAATAGAGACAATTACTGTCAATCAGCATTGCTGAGGGGCAATTATTAAATCCAGTCAATAATCACAAGTCCAATACCGATGGAAATAGTCACAGCACGAGTGGAGGAAACCCGTTTGGGGCGTTTGGGCCGACAGCACATCAGAAAAATCAGAAAAAGTCAGACATATCATAAATATCTCTCTCTATATCTGTCCGAAGAATAAGTGGTGCGGAATCGTCAGATCGAAAACTCTCAGTTGCAATGTTAGCGACCGGTTTAACTAGTTCCGTAGTAGAGACTGCAACTACTGCAAGAACACAAAACAAATAAATATCGTAATCGCATCAGGGATTTCATTCATTCAGTGCATTTCAGCAAATTGAATTAGAATGATCAGAGTCAATACGGTGGGTAAAAGATCTCCACGAAAACATGGTGTAAACAAAATAATAATACCTAAATTTTTCCAGTGCCTGTTGGTGTTTGTATTGCTTGTTTTTTATATCCATCGGAATAATGCGTCCACCAAAGTGCTCTACGAATTCCAGTGAGTGTTTGATTGACTATACGTTTTGAAAATCTGAATGTACGTGCCATTTTCTACTTAGCATTAAGGAGGTGTACGGGACCCGAGATGAAAAGGGAGAGCTCGTGGATAATTCCGAGGAACCTGGCGAGAAACCCCAACTGATCATCACGGGCACACGCACATCCTCAACGCTTTTGCAGGGCAATGAGAAAAACTACGCCTATGTGGAAACGTCCATCTATGTGGCCGACAACAGTGGCTATCATGTCAAGTACAACTATTCCTTGAATCCCGTGGAGTTGGACCCACGTCTCAACGGACAAACCCTTAAAACCACCGTTGGTTAAGCGGCACATCAAGTATTAACATAGTGACTAAGAAGTAGCTGTAGCGAATACTACATTATTTATTCCCACTCAGTGCAGACGGAAAGTGAAAAGTTCTCATAGCGCCATTGCAAATAATAAACGCAACTTTGAAAGCAAGTTTGTGGCAAACAGTTAATGGATTCCAAGCGGATGACAGTGCAGTAAGTTATGGCTTTGGGTCTTGGCTTTGTACCAAAAGTACCATTTAGCCGTTATAATTTACGAGTGCAGAAAATAAATGTACTTATAAAGGACATACAGTTACGGTCCATCATAAATACTTCAGTGTAGTCTAGTATTTCATTAAAACTGAAGATATAAATTTGAAAGATATAAAAATGAGCAGTGAAAAATTAGAGCTTTATGTTTAGAAATTCTACAATATATCTGGCATATTACATTTTTGTATTCCAGTGTTTTCTTAGTTTTTGACCGCAACTGTATGTATTGTATGTGCTAGGAAAAAGACAATCCCTTACCGTGTGTGAAGTTTCCTTGATGGCTGTTGTCTGGTGATGATTGCTGGCTGGCAATTTCTAGTCAATTTCTGTGGTAAAAATGTTTTTAGAAATCTAGCTTGAGGAAAATTTCAATCTGCAATTAGAGGAAGAAGAGGGGGATTCATTAGAATTACGGCACGAACCAACTAAGTGAGCGCACACAAATTTTAATTATACACTACAACTACTACAGGATGATGATGAGTCTGCCCCAACCTTGGGCCCGGAAAAGTCATTAGCTCATTAGCTTATACGTGTGTATATACATATATAGGAGTCGGGGGCTCTGAGAGCAGCTACCTTGAGGGGGTCAAGTGCGAATACAGCCCACAAGACGCGATTACAAGATGCGAGAGAAAGAGAAACAGAAATAGACGAAAATGAGCACTTAAATTAGAATTTTAGGTCAGTCGCGCAATTGAGAGTCTGAGCAAATTCACTGCATCGGTTAATGGAACTAATTAACCAATCAAGCGGTGGTTGTGGCGACGATAAGCCACTGTTCAAGTCAAAAATTGACGCATCTCTCGATTCCCGCTCAGTTTCGTTTCGGCAATCATTCGGATCAGAACACGGAAAAAGTCACCAAACGGCCGTAGAAATGGTCCATCAACCGCTCGGACTCCTGCTGGGAGTCATCCTGCTCTCCACAGGCATATCTGATGCATCTCCGCCTCATCCTTTGGCCGCAAACTATACCTTTGACATCCTGCGACTGGCCAAAGCGGCCCACATTAAGGCCTATATGGGCGAGGACAAGGAGGAGGCTTGCTCCAACTTTTACCACTTTGCCTGCGCCAATTGGCCACGATTGCATCCCGCTCGTTTGTCCAATCACCGGACCAACTATCTGGAGGAGCTGCAGGAGTTGTATATCAGGAAAAGCGCTGAGATGCTCAAGAGTGCTACGCGAGGGGCGGAGAACAGTGCCGATCGGCAGTTGAAGAACTTTTACGGCTCATGTCGGCTTCAGACAAACGACACAAGATCTGCTTTGGCTACCCTGCAAAATGTGGCCGACTTCCGAGGCGGTTGGCCGGAGATTCGAGTGGCCTCCTGGTATCAGTACGAGTACGATTGGCTGCATGTGGTGGCGAATCTAAAGCGTAAGCTGGGAGTGGACATCTTCATTGGATTGGAAGTGATCCTCGACTACAAGGAGGAGAAAATGCATCGCCTGAAGATCGGCGCACCCGAGTTCCCCATGTCCCGCCGTCACTACTTAAACGATCACTTTGAAGGCACTCGGGAACTATACGAACGATCGATCGAAAAGAAGCTGCGGCTATATTTCCCGGATCAATCGGAACACTGGCTGCGGGAGGTGGCCAGTCAGGTGGTCGAAATAGAGAAGGAGCTGGCCAAGGGATTGCCCCACAACCCGGCGCTCACCTTGGAGCAAACCACCCGTCAAAGGACCGCCGCCGAGATGAAGGCCGCCTATGGTAGTTATGTGGATGTCACTCGCTATATGCAGCTCATTTTCAACGACAACCTCTACATGGATTTGTACGAGACGCCCGAGGATTATCTCTCCAATCTGGTGGATGTGATACGGGAAACTCCCAAATTGCAGCTGGCTAACTACACAATGTGGAAGGCTCTGGAGGCCTTGGATGCTGCTCGAGTGCCGCCATCCCAGCAACCGGATATCTGGTGTGTCCAGCTGGCCCAGCAGTATTTCCCCCACCAGCTGGAGAGCCTGTTCCATCGCAACTACAACCACATGCAGATGATCAATGAGTTGCAGTCGACATGGTCGGATATCAAGCGAGTCTTTCGCGAGGATCTTCAGGCCTCGGAACGTTTACTCTGGCTAACATTGGAGACCCGGCAGAAGGCCATCAGCAAGCTGGAATCTTTGAAGCTGCAGTTCCGGACGCACGACGACAACCAGTTGATCCGCCAAATGTACGGTCTGAATCTGCACATGGATCGTTTTTACGAGAATCTAGTGAAGGTTCTCCAGTGGACAACACAACGCGGTTTGGCCAAATTGATGGAGGAACCAGTGGCCGAAGATCAGGTGTACAAGCTGCCGCACTACGAGATCCAGAAGAATCGCATCCAGGTGCCGATCACTTTCCTGCAGGCGAGATTCTTCTGGGATCCCGCCTATCCGAATGCCCTCAAGTATGCCACACTGGGTGTGCTCCTCGCTCGCCAAATGTTGCACGGATTCGATGGCGTGGGCAGGCGCTATGATTCCTACGGTTATCAAAACAACTGGTGGGATAACACCTCGGAAAGTTCATATGCCCGACGCACCCAGTGCTTCCAGGAGCAGTATGCCATCTTTGTGGAGTACAAGGGTAAACCCGTTCAGGATAAGGATCTGCTGCGACGAATTGTGGCCGACAATGGCGCCTTGGACATCGCCTATCGCGCCTACCAACAATGGCTGAAGAATGCGGCCGAAACTCCGATTATATATCAGCGGGAACGACTACCGCTTTTGGATCATGATCACAATCAGCTATTCTACCTGGGCTATGCGCAGCTGTACTGCACCGATTACCCTGAATCTTTGGAGTACTACGATGAGCTTCCCGAACAGTTGCGCATTAACACGGCGCTGTCCAATTCGCAGCAGTTCGCCAATGCCTTCGGTTGCTCCAGGGAGGATAAGCTGAACGCCCGCTTCAAGTGCACCCTCTACTGAGAGGAGTGTTTGCCCTCCATATCCATTAAATGTATGCCACAAGCCTGCGAAATAAAAGCTTTTCTTGCACTTGTCAGTTGAGTTTCTTTCGGTAAACTTCAAGATGATAGTTTCTTCTATTACCATTATCTTATTGAAGTCTATAAAACATTTGAATAATTCAAACTTAATGAAGATCAGGTCATAATTTATTTAGGGTATGTGATAGAAGAGTCATCAAAAATTTGTAAATCACGTTTTTTATCGAAACTAATAATAAATTAGCTTGACAGTCAGTTTTAGAATGACAATTTAATTTGTATTTACTTTAAAAGGTTATCAGCAAACTGTCAATTTTAAGGGAAATGAACTAAGCTTTGTTATGTTTTGAGTAAATTAGAGGAATATATCAAAGTTTAAAATGAAAAGTGTATTTGAATGTTATTAGTTATATTTGAATTTTAGAAAAATCCTTGTGGTATTTTCGACATCTTTTATATGTGATTTACTTCAGATATAATAGATCATCCAAGAGTTACGCAAGAATTTGACTCAAATAATTCCAGAGTAACGCTCTATAATGCTTACAACATGTCCAATCGTTTCTGGATGCCAATCTGTCTTTTCCTCTCTGCTTCTCTCTTGAAGCCCGATAACCCCGACTGACCCATGGCCATATCAACTCGGACTCTCGGGCTGTTCGAATGCGATTGCGAATGGGGAAGGCAGTCGATAGCTTCACCGAGCTCCGGCAGCATGTCGGACGCGGGATGGACGACAGTTGCTTTTCTGTGGCTCCTCTGGCTGGCGCTCCTCCAGCAAAATGCTTGGGCTTCTGGCGAGGATTCACCGCCGCCCTTTAAGCGGATCTACCAATCGGAGCAGCCGGTTCGTCGTGCAAAGGCACAGGAGATGGGTGGTCATGTGAACAAGAGCATCGATCCATGCGTGGATTTTTATGCCTATGCCTGTGGCAATTGGAAATCAACTTCTACGCCCAAGGAGCAACTGCAGCGGCAAACGGACCGAGAGCTTCTCCTGCTCCTCGAGGAGGCTGTGAGACGAGAGGATAGCCCGCTGGCTCGCCAGGCCAAGGAGTTCTTCAAGTCCTGCGTAGCGGCACAAGCTTCGCAAAGTCAGCAGCAGCAGCAGTTCCTCAGCGAGTTCATCACGGAGAACGGAGGATTTCCAGCGGTTCCGGGTTCCCAATGGGCGGTGCATCACCACGATTACGATTGGCTACGGGTGCTAGGTGGCCTAAGGCTCCGCTATGGCATGGACATTCTCATCGGACTGCGAGTGGGTTACAACTACGGCAATGTGAACGAGAACAGCTTGTACTTGAGCGAACCCAGCACAGTGATTCCTCCCGAGCTGTGCACCCGGAATCGCTCAGACATCAGGGACTCAATTTACGAACCGCTGGAGCAGCGAGTGGCAGCAGAACTCAAGTCTTGGCTGGCACTGGGAAACGAGGAATCAGCTCGCCTGGCCGCCGACATCCTCAGTTTCGAGCATGAGCTATGTGGTGGGATGCGAGGTGGTTCTTTTGAAACCTGGGATGGCGAAGCGCAACTCTACCTGGCGAACTACAGCCGCAGAACGTTGTACGAGTTCTCAAACGCCTTCGAACTAGATCTGGAATCATTTGTAAGGACCAGCTATGACAAGGATATCACTAAGCCAGTCTACATGGCTTCACCGGAATACTTTCGCCAACTGAAACGCACTGTGGCCGCTCACAATATCAGCCTGGTGGCCAACTATATTATGTACCGAGCGATTTCTGCTCTCAATTTCCCTCTAGATGATCGACCGCAGACGAGAAAGGGAGAGTGCCTGAAACGAAGCAAAGAACTGCTTCCGTCGGCTTTGGGAGAACTATATGCCCGCCAGTTTGGAACGGAAGATAGCACGGCGGATCTGAAGAGCCTGTATGAGCAACTGAAGACAGCTCTGTGGCAAAGTTTGTCAGCGGATTGGTTGGTGGAGAGCAGCCAGCGGGTGGGTCGGGAGAAGCTAAGGCAGCTGGAGCTACAGATGTCAAGTTACGAGCATCCATTGATCCTCAAGCTGCAGCTGGAGCGCGGAAACTATTGGTACAATCTCCGCCAGCTGCTGGGAGCGGTTCAGTCGCAAAGAAATAACCGCCTTTTCGAAGAATTCCTTGTTGCACCCTCCGATCCCGTGGAGGCTTTTGAGGCCAGGGTGCGACTGCGACCGGTTCAGCGACGTTTGGATATGGGATTGGCCCTGCTGCAGCCGCCAGCCTACGATCGCCACTATGGCCACGCCCACAGCTATGCCACTTTGGGCGTAAAGCTGGCCGAACAGCTGGTAATGGCTTTCGACGATCCCCACTGGTCGATTGGACTGCTGGAGCGGGATCACTGGGATGGAGATACAGCCTGGGAATATCACAAGCGTAGCATTTGCTTTGCCCGCCAGGTGGATAATTATTTGAGGGCCAATGAGAGTGCCACCAGACAGCTGATCACGGACAGTGGAGCCCTCAATGTCGCCTTTCGGGCCTATCTAACCTGGCTGGGATTCAAGGAGCCCAACAACGACTTCAACAATCTGATCAAGGAGACGCTACCGGAACTTAATTACACGAATACGGCTTTGTTCTTCGTGGCCTATGCCCAGCAGCATTGTAGTCTGGAGGAGATTCGGCCGAGGAATGAGCAATGGACACCGGGGGTATACCTCTACAGCGCCCGACAGAATCACACCTGGACACGTCTGCAGGTGAACGGTCCACTGCGCAATTCGGCTGAATTTGCAAGGGAATTCCGGTGTCCCATTGGTTCACCCATGAATCCTGCCAACAAGTGTACCATATACTAAGAATTATTGAGTTAAAAACACATTACATTTCCCTTATTATTATTATTGCATTTGTTTTTGTGGAAAAAGGTGGTTTAATGGCAAAATTAGGAGTCTATCTGTTATATTACCTAGAACTGTTTTACATTCTATAAACATTCCTTGTAAATTAGCTAGACTTGCTGATGATGATAAGTCTATAGATTACAGATCGGAAATGCTTTACAGTCTGGCAGAGGCTAGAAACCTCCTCCGACTAAGGGATTACAACATTCGTTGGCTTGATAGTAGGAAAACCTTGTCACCGAACGCTGGTTTAATTTTGCTGTCAATGCCAAGTTCTCGGAGGCAGCGAGGCCGAGTTTGTTTACTTCTCTCGCGGATTTTAGAGCTCCAATCGGTGCGATAACCCCCAGGGACTGAGAGCGAACTTGACCTAGTTCTCCCAGGTTCAAGCCCAGCCTGGAGAAGCTTCCGATCGGCGGCTTATCAAGCTCAGTCGATTTTTTAACGCCAAGATGAGAGCTACCAGAAGCGCTCGGTTGGGCTTTCTGCTCGAATTGTTGGTCCTCCTTGGAAGCCAGCTTTGCCATTTGACTGAGGGCCGACAAAACAACAACATGCATCGCATGCAGATGGGCGTAATGGCCCAGGAGACACGCGAGGAGCAAATGGTGCGCCAACAAATGGCGGCGGAAGTAAGAAAGTACATGAACCTGAGCGCCGATCCCTGTACGGATTTCTTCGAGTATGCCTGCGGTCAGTGGGGTCGCTATAACAAACGAAAGCTGCGTCCGGATGAGTTGTTCACCGCCCAGCAGCTTATGGAGATCAAGGTCTCAGAGCAGCTGCAGCAGCTCCTCACGCAGCCACTGCCAGCACAACATCATCCAAACGCCTATAGTGGTACCAGTATGGCGAATGTCCGCAAGGTGAGAGCTTTCTACGAATCCTGCGTGGCCGTGCAGGCAAATGCCGGCGAGCGTCGTCGTTTCCTGATAAAGATTCTCAAGGATAACGGTGGACTGCGCATGGTGCCCAACTCCAATTGGCAGCACAGCCGTCAGTGGGTGCAAACTCTGGGTGAACTCAGACGAAACTACGGACTGGACATACTTCTGGGCTTGGAAATCGATCTGAACCTACAGAATATGCAGGGTAATAGCATATACTTTGGCGAGCCAAAGCTAACCATTATTCCTGCGGAGCACTGCAACGCCTTGATCACGCGGTCAGCTGAGCTGAAGGACGAGGTCTATGAGCAGGTGCAGCAGCAGGTGGCGGACAACATGCGCGATTGGTTTGGCATCGCCACCGAAGAGGCTGCTCGATTTGCAGGGGACATTATCCGATTCGAATTTGAGCTCTGCAAGCAAATGGGAGAGCAGGATATTCAAAAGACCGAGGAAGAGGCGCCACCTCCCATTTACGGAGCACGCTCGCGAACTGGCCAAGAGCGTTTGCGTCGCCAGAAGCCCGGATTGACCCTGACCGAGCTGACCAACGAGATGGGCAATCAGTTGGACTTCAAAATGTTGGTAGAGATCATATTGGAGAGTAAGTTCCAATCGAATGTCTATCTGCGCTCCCCGGAATACGTTAAGCATTTGGTGAGGACTGTGAAGGCCAATAATCGCATTACCGTTGGTGGCTACATTATGTACGTGGCGCTCAACGAGCTGAATAAGCCGACGGAGGGGATTCCTCCGCAACGTGGGCGCCAGTGCGTCCTGGTCACGCAACGCCTCTTTCCCCAGGTGCTCGGCGAGATGTTCCAGCGCCATGTGCAGCGCGATAATGCCAAACATGATCTGGAAGAGGTCTTCAACGATGTGATCAAGGCGCTCGAGGAGCAGTTTCGTGTGGATTGGATGGACGAAAACGATCGGAGGGCGGCGCGAACTAGATCATCGCAGTATCGCGTCTCACTGCCGGATTACCAGAGCTTGGATCTCTCCGATCCCAGGCTGGCATCGTTTGGAGACTACTGGCAACGTTTGGAGAACGCCCTCAAGTATCGTTCGCGTCAGCAGTTCGAACGCCTGAGGGGCAACGATTTTGGCCAGGATGGCGAGGGCCTGGATGCTTTCGAGGTGCGAGCTGCCCTATCGCCGCGTCAGCAATTGGTCCTGGTGGGATGGGGTCTGCTGCAGGCTCCCTACTACAATCCGCACTATCCCAGAGCACTGAAATACGCTCTGCTGGGCCACCGGCTGGCCAGCGCTTTGGTTCAGGCATTCGACGACGAGGGATGGAACAATCATCCCCAGGCGACGTCCCAATGGAACGAGCAGACCATGTCTGGCTACCGAAATGTCAGCGAATGCCAGCGGGCTCAGTACAGTAGTTACTTGTACAATGAGCCCGCGGAATTTCGCAATGCCACCAGGCTGAGAGAGATTATAGCCGATGGCAGCGGTCTCAACTTGGCCTTCAACGCCTATCTGGCTTGGCTGGAGCAGCAGGATCCCAAAATGCGCTTGCTCCTGGCGAAGGAAACACTGCCGCAGTTGAATTTCACCAACACTCAGCTGTTCTTCATATACTTTGCACAGACACGCTGCTGGGCAAAGGATAACCAGACAGCCATCCTGGACTCGATGCCTCTGATGCAACACACACCGGAGAGATGGGATGTGAACGGACCGCTGAGCAATTCTGCGGATTTCGGTCGGGAATTTGGATGTGCTCTCGGCTCTCCGATGAATAGTGGGGACAAGTGTTTGGTTTACTGATCACGACGAGACGGAAATAAAATACTTGGAAAGTAAGTCAAGAGTGAAATTATTGATTGGAGTGTAGGCTGCTGTCTTGCCAGGTCTCTTCGTTGGTTGCTTACAAAAGCTGAAGACTTGTATATACTGAAGAAACAGATCTGTTTAAATAGCAAGACCCCTTTTCCTTCTCGTTGCCCCACAGCTTTTGTGTCAATCGAACCTCTCGAGGACAGCTCGACGTGTCTACAACAGCCTGGGCTGGGTTTTAAGCACTCGAGCACGCAGCGCTCAATTCAAAGCGATTCAGCAAGAGATATGGGCCCTCGTTAATACCCATCCATCGGATGTGGGCAGCTCCCTCGACCTTGAACCGTCTGTCAATCGATTGCCCATGACCATATGCGGTGCGAGGCACACGCATTTCCGCTTAGTTTAACATGAAGCTTACCTGCAATGACAAAAGAATTGAAGAGAATTATTAGCAAAAGAAATAATACGAAAAATACGTAAATTATATTCCACATTCAAATTGAGAAAATAGAGTAATCATTCCTTAGACGACATTGCCTGACCCCTTATTTCAATTAAATATTCCATTGAACTTATTAAGCTAATTTACTGATTCACCTTTACTGATCTCAATTATAAATGTGTTCAGCCGAATGTTATGCAATTATTTGATGGTACTCTTTGATTCTATTCTACTACGCTTAAAAATATAGCAATCTTTCAAGTAAAATAGATGGGACAAACCAGATTTTATTTTTATTTTTGCTAAATGTGAAAGTATTTGGAAAATATAACTGTGCAAAATCTCTTTCCGACCTAATTGGGTACCTCGTTTGTTAGTTTTCGCAGTCAAGCATCGCATCGACTTCAAATGGAGCGGAAGTGCACCATGGCCAGTGCATAATATTCTGTAAGCTCTTGGAGCGTATCATCAATTACAGCTATGCAAAAATGGCATACAATTTTTCGTCTCGATGCGTCATGGGAGAAAAAAAGACTATCGCGATAATTAATGGTGGAAGTTTTGTAATCGCTGAAAGAGACACGACGAAAAAAAGAGAAAACCAAAACCTAATAAAAAGTGCCAGCAAAGTAATTTTCAATTCACATTCGTAGGAAAAAGATGCCATGGTCTTGGGTATATCATTACGGGCCCCACGAAAACAAATGGGAAAAATGTTCGCACAACGGCCATAAAGTGACGCGGAATTCCAGTCAAATGTCTGCCCTCTCTGCGGCCACCCCCCGCCCCCTAAAAACCCGCATTCCCACGTGGCCCCCGGGCACCTTTAAGTATCTCGCTTCCCCCACAATTATCGGAGACTTTGGCGAGACAACGGCCATCAAATCGGCGTCGTCGGCTCCGTTTGTTGCTGGCTAATCAGCAAAAAGTGAAAGAAATGCAAGAAACGGAAGCTTTGGGAAAGCCAATAACAATAATCACCAGATAATCCATAAAAAATTACTATCCATAGGGGGCTTTTTATATGGTAATCAAGGGGTGTGTTATTAAACTGCCACCGGTCATCTGTGTTCACTGGGTTTTATGAACTTAAAGAATCTTATTTACAAAGAACAACCCAGAAACTCCTACGCTTTTAAGCGGATTTTACTGAAAAGGTGCGGTTCCCTTTGGGATCCTTTCCGGTTTCTATGTTTTTCCATGAAAGCGGCTTAATGAAGCTTTATCTTCGGGCACAATGGTGGAGATTGTGCATAACTTATGCAACATAATTCCACAATATCATCGCGCGCAAAGACTCTTAAGGGCCATAAATTTGACAACGAAGGCAAAACTTAAATGAAAATGTGAGAAAAACAGACCCAAAACAGCAGCGTAGAAAAACGAAACTAGAAATAAATGCCTCGCACGAGTCGATTTGATTAATCAACTTTACAAAGTCCCCAATAAATCAGGCACAAGTATTTAAACAAGACAGACGCTAGGCAAATGACCCAGTTTCCTGCTCCCTATCTATCTCTCTATCTGTCTATTTGACTGTCTGCCTGTGGGTCTTCGAGTGGCATTACCAATCTATGCCAAGTGACTCCAACAAAACAGAGCGGCCCAAAGACGCCGGACTACTGATTCCCCCGGGCACGTCTGCTTGTTCTTTTCTAATGTTTGAGGAGCGATTCCATATTTCATTCACACATTTTTAACCCAGTTTCGAAAATGTCTTTACATTAGTTTCTATAAAAACAAATAGCAGCAGACGAGTCGAAATATCCTAACTAAGTGGTTCCACACATGTCGAGCGGCATTCGAACAAATTGATCTTGAATGTGGCCAAGAGAACAGACCAAATAGACAGACCGATCAATGAATGGCCAGCAGGTGTGCCAGTGATGGGGAAATTCTTTTCAAACAAATGAAACCTCTTTGCAGGCAGTAAAAGTGATGATGATGATATCCAAGCACTTGATGGCAGGGACAGGTTTTGGTATCTTAACCACTTCGCGCAGACAGATAAAGGGAGACCCAGTGGGATCTCACATATCACATGAAATCTGGGTGCAAACACTTTTGTAATTTAAAACTGTTTACGTTATACATATGCCCAAGACAACAGACAACGGGGAGAAACGAGAGCGAGGCTTGGGGAACTCACATATCTCGGCACATATTGCTTCAGAGTTATTATTATATCTCTGCGGCAACTTCGCATGTGGGCGACGCCTCTGGCCTGTCATATATGGCCTCCATTTATTCACAGTGCATATGTACAGGTTATAAATACTTTACATGCGACTTTGGCAAGCCATAAGTAATGAAATTTATTTCCCAGCCGATTGAATTCTGGCTCACAGTAGGTATGGAGCCTAGGTGCGCCCATATTTAGAGTTGTCCCAAAACAATTTGTCATTATTCTAAGGCATTACAATTCGAAGGCGGCACACCATGGGCAGCAAAAAGTGAATATGTCATTAAAATTGCTCATTAATTCGGTATTTCTTTTATAAGAACTGCTTGGCAGTGACATCCGTTTAGAGATACTTCTCCAATACATATAAACATTCTTTTAAATAATGTAATAATTCTGTAGAAATATTTTAATGATATGTATTACTTTGTATACATACATAGAGTAGAACATCTCTGAGTCAAGTATAGACAGCAATTTGAGTCATAAAAGCTCGTATGACAACAGTTTTTCTCAGTGTGGCCAGCAATCAGAAGCTCCATAAATACTGCATACGTGTTTAATTAACAGGAGACAGCAGACTGCAATCGTTGGGGGTGTTCCAGGGGATTTGAAACCAATAAATAAGGGCCAAATGGGTTGGCTTGCAGAAAGTTCTCCGGCCCAGAGGGTGGTCAATATTCATATCGCGTCCGACCGCATGGAACAACCCTCTTCCGCCAGCTGGCAGATGTTGCTTCGACAGGGCCTTTTGGATTTCTGCCACCGAAAACTACATCTTGGAGAGTGTGGGCCAGTGACTCAGTGGCGATCCATTGGGGAGCGGAATCAATTGCACACAGCACGCAAAAGAAAAGTATCTGCGGGTAAAGGTAGCGTGTCAAGGAAACGGGGCTGGAACACCACCACCCACCGCCCACTTTCCCCCTGGCAAACAGCTGAGAGGCGAAAAGAGAGCAGCGCCCTCTCTCTCCATAAAATCGATTTTCCAAAACAAATGCAAACTTGTGGCTGCCTTTGCAGATATATTTTGCTAAATAATAATCCATTTACCTTGGCAAAATGTAAATCTTTGTCGATCCAGGCTGGGAAATCCATTGTGTCAGTACACAGAGCGACTGTATCCATCATATGTATGTACACTTTGCCTTGTTTCAGCGATAAAAGCGTAAACAATTGATAATTTCTTAGGCACAAAAACACAAAGCGTAGCACTTGGCGACCAGTGATTCAGTTAAACAAAATGCGTAGCCACATGAAACTTAATTCTCATATGAAAATTATTTCGAAATGCACTCCGCGCACTGTTGGAAATGTGAAAAACAGCCCGGAGAGAGGGAGATTCCGGGTTTTAGTGGGTGTGGTGAGTTTCCCTAAGGGCGCGGAAAACCCTTGCTCAGGACTTATTGATTTAATCGCTTTTAACACAGAACTAAACCAGCTTTAGGCTTTTTTATCGCACTCGAATAAAGAAATCAACTGGGCAACTATATTTGTATGCCTATATACACTTCCAAATTTCAGTTCCGCAGGGGTATACACACGATAAGGCGATTTCCGACCGAACCACGAGTCACTCAGCCAGCGAGCCAAGTGAGCAGAGTGAACCGTCGATGTGTGGCGCTGCTTTGTAACTCATTTGGGCGCTCGGCTCGACGCTCTCATCTCACTCCGCCCGTTATGCTGGCGCTGCTGCCCGCGCAGCATAAAGCGTTGGCAGCGGCGGAGGCAGTGGCAGAGGCACTTACCCCCACCCCACGCCCTCTACACACAGTGGGCCAACTCTTCCAGTCGCAAAAGACTGCCAAACATGAACCACCTAGCCCCATTTAAGATAATATCAAAAACCAAACTCTTCTCGATTTGAATAAATTACCAATTTGGTGGTCAAAAACAAAGCATGATTATAATTATTTAATTAATAAACCAATTCTCGAAGCCAAAGCTAAGAAAAATGATATAATGGTCACAAAACCAAAATATAAATACATAAAAAAAACCAATTAATTTACTTATCTAATATTTATTTTTATACCCTTGCAGAGGGTATTATAATTTCAATCAGATATTGTAACGCAGTGAAGAATATTTCCGACCTATGGAGTATATTTATTCTTGATCAGCACCAATGGCGATTCATTTTTCTATATTTCTGGAAAATTTCTTAAATTTAATAAATTTTGCAATAAATTTCCAAGAAAATTTTCTTTACCAGTAGAAAATGTCGGAGCGAGCCGGATTGGACCACTATATTTTAAAGCTCAAAAAATCAAACAAATGAAGAAAATCTTCATGGGAGATTTGATTTCTGAAATTAAAAATGTATTTATTTTATCTGCAGTATATAATTGCTGCCAACTACTTGTCTTTTTTGTAGTAGGGTTCTAAAAATATTTTAATAATAAATTCATATCTCTTAATTGGAACACTACATAAATTTGTTGGTCACTAATGATGACTTTAAGAAATTAGTCGGTAAAAATGCATATTTTAAAAACAGGCCATCATGAAAAATAAAAGGGTTTTAAAAAATATTTTGGAAAACTCGCAGACAATCTCCAGAATACCCACTGTTAGGGTATTCGGAAAAACTATGTCCGGCGGGCATTCCAGAGAGCGATAGTCGGCTAAAGTCGGAGAGTGCCTCTGGATCTCAGGCCGAGAAGTGGAGCACTCTGTTCGTGCTGATAGCCGACTGCTTCATGACACAGAGCCCATGACTAGATCCGCCGTATTAGCTGTTCCGCTGTGTGCGTGCTGATAGGCGGACGGAAAATCGAATCGTGCGCCTGCCGATCAATAACCCAAAAGTAAACAGCCGAGGGAAAACAAAGCCAACTGTCGAACGGTCACGCATGCGCCCGAAACACAGTGAATTACTACCAATCGTGTTTGGCCCACTGGCAAGCGGAGAACTGGTTTCTCTTGTGGGGGGTTGACATTTCCAAGACGATCCGCATTCTATGCAGATTAGCGATTTTCCAACTGCGAGAGCGCAGGAAACCCGTTCCGTTCAGTTCCGAGGTTAATGACACAAACAAACAACGTACATTATGCAGTTGCAGTTGCAGTATTCAGTATCAGCCATTAGCTAACGATTGCCAACAGATGAGCTAACGATCTAGTGGCGGTCAGTCGGCAGACACGCAATATGCTCGTACTAAATTATATACGGACCGGCAGTTTCGAAACATCAAAGAATTCCTAAGAAGATGACACAGCTGGACATGCGATGCGCAGCAAAATGGATATCTTAACATGGCAGCCAACTTTCAATCATTACCGAAAGAAAGTGTGCACAATTGAATTAACAAGACGGGGAAAATTCCTAAGCTTAAGCTTTCTTAGAGGTATGAAATTATAGGGGTATAATCTCTGGCCCTTGTATTATTATATTTATTTTAGCATACCTATTACTTAATTTGTTTAAAGATATCCTATCTTAAATTCCTAAAACACTTAAGTTTAAAAGTCGAATCCCAGAGTTATAAGCAGCATGTCAAGATAACTTCCCAATTGGACTGTTAGTCCAACCCTGACAGTAACAAAGTTCAACACACCTCCGAACATAAGAGTTGGCCGTTCTGGAAAAGCGATTTTCCAATGCGCAGGCGCACTTTTCAGCCAGGAAATGGGGGAGAACTTGCGAGCGAGTGCAGAGCATAATGAAAATGTGTTACAGCCACTAAAGAATCTGCATAAGCTGCCTATGCCAAGTTTTGATGAATCATTTGGTTGGGTTAGGCATGCAACTCTTGTGCGGAGTGGGAGTGGGAGTTTTTGGAAATGGGTGGTTTGACGGCTGGGGGTTGAGTCATTTGCCTGCCCAAAGGAATACATAATTGATGTATGGGCCAGACTGCGTGACTGCGGCTAATGGCAGCTGTTAAAGTTGGCCACCGACCAACGGTAGCAGACCAACTGGCAGACGTCCTTTTGTAAACAGTCCAAGACCATTATCTAAACGTCGTAATCAATACGTTAGGAATTGTTTATTCTAACTTCCGGCATTACACAAACGAAGAAGGTTGCCCAAAATGGAAATCAATCGAGTCATTAGAGGCGAAGGGTTCCACGCCATTGATATGCAAATGAGTCGTAGTTTTTCTCCCAAGAACCATTGATTGGAAAAGCGTACTCCCAGATAGTCGGCGGGGCCCCAATCGCATCGATACGTTTGAATGCGCAGAGATTTACGTGTGACTTCAGAGCCAAAAGCTTGATTATGACGATATGTATTTCCATAAACAAAGCGAAGCTTTTGTCAGCGCCAAGCTCGGGTTACTGTTTGTGTTTATTTGGTTTTGTTTTTATTTTCTGTATTTCGATATGGTGTTCCAAACGAGTTTAACGAAAAGACCTCAAAGATATCAAAGTTATTTCTTAGTCACAGCAAGATACAGATATACAGTTAAGCTTCCGTAACTGGCCTTTTTTCGTTGCATTCGATTATTACAAAAATCATCCATATGGGAGTAACTATTTAGATTTTCTAAGTATGATTTTCTCAAAAAAAAAATAACATTAAAAATTCTTTACCTAAGTAATAGTATCTGAAAGTCACAACTTTTATTATTCTTTGTCTTGGTATATAAACCATTAAATTTCAATTTATTTTTTAAGGTTTTCCTAACGCTACAAGTTGATAACTTATAATTAGTGCGATAGTCACGTAGGACAAATTAAACTGTACTTTTATTGAAATAATATTAATAATATCAGTAAGAAAGACAATTTTCAAAGACAGTCCTGATGTAAATCAGTAAGTCTAAAAACTAGACTGATCTGAAATTCATATGTATCGAATGGATTGGGGATACGGAAGTTTCCCTTAATGCAGAACTCCCGTGGTGCACCTCGCTCATGGCTAGCGATAATTATCAAGTTAATAACTCAACACTAATTAGTCAGGTGGTTTGATGGGCGGCCGCCCGAAGGGGAGGGGCGGCGCTGCGACCCTAGGTCGCGGACCAAAAAAACCATTATACCGCCGTCCCATGTGAAAACGAAAGCGATACGATTTTCGGCGAGGAAAATCCGTCGATGGGAAACCAAAGGCCAAAAACGAAAACCCAGTCGGAATGCGACGGAATGGGAAACTGGAGCTCCAGCTCGAAAGCAATCCAAATGCCAGGCGAATGGGGTAAATTAAATCGCAGCATCAGCGGCGGTAGCAAATCAACTTAATGACGACGGCTGGCAACTTTTCCAACGGTTGATTTTTTATTTCTATTTTTTCTGCCATTTTATCTGCCGATCGGAGATCGTGAGGTGAAATGAATTTAAGTTGCCTTTTTTTGACGACCCACAATAAGGGGCTAAAAAATCGATGAGTGCTCAATTAACTGTTATTCGTAGTACGCCCACACACACATACACATCAGATATACACTTGCAAATAAATAACAATAAGTATTACCTTTTTCAGTTGAATTTTTAGTGGCTTTTTTGGCAATTGTCTCAACAAAACAACATCATTTCTGCAAGTGCCACTCCCACTCCAGTTTTTCGTTGCCAAATTTACTATCCGGGATTTGTTGGGGGTTTTATTGTTGTGCCCACCACTGTGCTTAATACAATTTACTTTTTTGCAGTTACGTATGTCAACTTCTCTCTTTCAGCGCGGCGTCCTTTGTTGTTGTTGTTCTGCTTGCAAAATTGTTCGTGTAAATTATGTACAGTGGTGGTGGTTTCAGTTGCAGGTGGTCTAAAACACTCGCGTTCGTTGGGTTTTCGTGGTTTCGATTGCACTATGTGCCGCACGCCTAATTTGCAGACTGCAAATCGTCGTTTTCGTTAGTAATTTGGCTATGGGTTGGCTTTAAACACGGAGAAAACTTTCGACGTTTCTTGTTGGTTTTCTTATAATGGTTTTAGCGGCCAGTGTGTCCACACGGCGTGGAAAAGTAAAACTCAGGGAACAGTTACCCGCTTAGGGTGGCCAGTTCGCGGTTGGCACTGGAAACTGATGTGGGTTTTTTGCGGAGTTTGCTCTCAAATGGAATGGCATGGTCATCCTAAGAAAATAACAGTTGGATCACTGTTTTGCTGGCAGAGCTGCCAGACTATAGCTATTCCTTTATAAATAAACTTCTTAATTGTAGGTTTTCTTGTTGCTAATTTACCAGAATTACATTTTTATTCCCTTTTTATATGCAAAGAAGAATATTAATAATTTTTGAAGAGAGTTTCATTTCCTTGTTATCAAAATGTAGATAAAGGTTTTATTGTGAATTAAATGCCACAAAAACATAAAAATTAATTTTGAATAGTTGAAATTTTGCTATTAATTTTTTTATTTATTGCAAAAATAAGTTTTTCATTAAATGAATATGTCTATCGATTATTATATGCGCACTTGGCAACCCTATTGCTGACGCCGCACTCGAAGTTAAATTTGTTTACCTTTAAAGAAATGCTAATTAACCATATTTTAGTCGCATTATTAATAAGTTTGGCGAGAAAAGGATGTGCAGAGGATGAAGGACTATGCAGCGCCGATCAAAAATCCTGTGGGCAGAGTCAGCCTGAGGAACCCAGCCAGGATGAGTGTAAGCAACTTGTTGCCGGCTTTGATTTTACTTGGTTTTACATTCTCAAATTCCCTTAGTTAGCTTTAAAATAAAGCGGCAGATTGAGAAAGCTAATGCCGACTACAAGTCCTGCAGCAGCGATCCCAAGGACCCCGATTGCTCCTGCCACGCGGATGTTTTAAATCGGGATCTCGCGGCCTACAAGTCAACAGGTGTCGGCCGGAAAATGATTGAAAGTTCGGCGAGATACGGCACCAAATACAAGATCTACGGCCATCGATTGTACCGCGATGCCAACTGCATGTTCCCAGCCCGCTGCCAGGGCATCGAGCACTTCCTCCTGCCGCTGGTGGCGACGCTACCCAACATGGACCTGGTGATAAACACCCGGGATTACCCGCAACTAAATGCCGCCTGGGGAAACAGCGCCGGCGGTCCGGTGTTCTCGTTCTCCAAGACCAGCGAGTACCGCGACATCATGTACCCCGCATGGACATTCTGGGCCGGAGGACCGGCCACCAAGCTGCATCCCCGTGGCATCGGTCGCTGGGATCAGATGCGCGAGAAGCTGGAAAAGCGGGCGGCAGCTATTCCATGGTCTCAGAAGAGGAATCTCGGCTTCTTTCGCGGCTCACGCACCTCCGACGAGCGCGACTCCTTGATCCTGCTCTCCCGCCGCAATCCAGAGCTGGTGGAGGCCCAGTACACCAAAAATCAAGGCTGGAAGTCGCCCAAAGATACACTCGATGCACCGGCCGCCGATGAGGTCTCCTTCGAGGATCACTGCAAGTACAAGTACTTGTTTAATTTCCGAGGAGTGGCCGCCAGTTTCCGGCTAAAGCACTTGTTCCTCTGCAAATCGCTGGTCTTCCATGTGGGCGACGAGTGGCAGGAGTTCTTCTACGACCAACTGAAGCCCTGGGTGCATTATGTGCCACTAAAGAGCTACCCCAGTCAGCAGGAATACGAGCAAATACTGACGTTCTTCAAGAGAAACGATGCACTGGGCCAGGAGATTGCCCAGCGAGGATACGACTTCATCTGGCAGCATCTGCGCATGAAGGACATCAAGTGCTACTGGCGAAAGCTGCTCAAGAGCTATGTGAAGCTGCTGAATTACGAGGTGCAGCCGGAGGATCAGCTAATCTATATTTCGCCTAAAAAGGATGAGCTGTAAAAATTAGGAATTACTATTAAGACAGACCATTTTTTAAGATACAAAGAATCTCGATCAACTGTCCACATTCCATTTAATTATTTAAAGAAACTATTAAGTTTTAAAAGTGAAAATCATTATACATTTTTTACAATCTTTATTTTATGAATATCATACATCATTTGATTTAGATTCAAAGTTTGTTTGAGTATATATGAAAAAAAAAATGTAAATTCTCAAAATTTTAATGATGACCCTGCAAAAGACATTTCTTTTAGTGGGAGCTCTGCTCCTGTTTTTTGCATTGAATACGTCGACCGTCTCCGAGAACAAATGCACCGCCATCGCAAAGTACCAGGAGTTCAATAGTAAGATTATGTGTATATCCTATTAAGTTTACGTTTTAATTATATGTATCTACCCAGTCAGCTACGACTTTGTGCCGCACATCCTGAAAGCCCTGGAGGTCTATCGACCATGTGAACAAGGTGATCCGAAGTGCCTCTGCCATGCCCAGACCATCCGAAAGGACTTGGAGGCGTATGTGGACAAGGGCATCACCCCGGAGATGATGGCACAGTCTAAGCGATTGGGCACCTTTTACCAGATAATCCGTGGCCGCATCTATCGTCAGGATAACTGCTCGAATCCCAAGCGTTGCGCGGACGTAGAGGATCTCCTCTTGGACATTGTCGGTGATCTGCCAGATCTGGAATTTGTTCTCAATGTGCGCGACTGGCCACAGGTTCATTTTCTATCCGGCTTAAGCGGACCGGTATTCTCCTACTCCACCAGGGACCTTTACCTGGACATCATGTACCCGGCATGGTCGTTTTGGACCACCACAGGTCCCATCCTGCAGCACTTTCCACACGGCCTGGGTCGCTGGGACTGGATGCGCCAACTTTTAGCGGCTAGAGCGGCGAAGATTCCGTGGGATGCCAAGCAACCGATGGGCTTTTTCAGAGGTTCACGGTCTTCGCCGGAGCGCGACAATCTGGTGAGGCTCTCACGCAGATGTCCAGACCTGGTCGATGCCCAGTACACAGCTGGTCTTACTCTCGAAGGTAAGCCCGCCGAGGAGATTCCTTTGGTCGAGCACTGCCAATACAAGTATCTGTTTAACTTTCGGGGCGTGACCGCCAGTTTTCGGCTGCGGCACATCCTGCTCTGCCGCTCGTTGGTGCTCCATGTGGGCGATCAGTGGCAGGAGTTCTTTTACAGCCAACTGAAGCCCTGGGTGCACTACGTTCCCGTGGACAGTGATGCGGATGTGGAGGAGCTTGCGGAGCTTGTACTCTATCTGCGCGATCATGATGATCTGGCGGAAGAGATTGCGGAAAGGGGACACCAGTTCATTTGGCTCCACCTCCGAATGGAGGATGTGCAATGCTATTGGAGCAAACTGCTCCGGGAATACGCAAAATTGCTGACATATAGAGTGCATCTGGTGCAGGGCTCCCTCGAGGTGTCCAACAAAAGAGCGTTGCAGCTATATCGCGGATAATAAACTCTAAATTTAACATTTATATTAAGAAGGATAAAGGTTATTTAAAAGGGTTATTGGGAATAGATTTATAACGGCTAAAGAATCAATTTAAAGTGTTCCATTTAAACCAGCCAGTGTTTCCACACCAACTCGCATGGAGTTAGCTTTGGGGTCCTTAGTTGATATTAAGTCATAAGATCTATACTTATAGATCTTACACCCTTACTTACTTAGATAGCCTAAATAAGCTTAAAATTGCGAAAATAAAATAAATATAAAATTCAACCAGTGTGACCCCTCTGCATTTTACAGTCTTTTGGTCAATTGTTACGTCACTGGCCAACAGCTGTTGTAAGTTTTTGATTTGATATCATTACATGGATTCCGTATCATGGCAGCGCAGCTAAATCCCTTCCGCAATGCCTTCCGGTTGCCGGCCAAACAGCGGATCAACTGGTTCCCCGGTCACATGACCAAGGGAATGCGCCAAATCCAGCAAAAGCTGCGAACCGTCGACTGCATAGTGGAAATCCACGATGCTCGCATCCCGCTGGCCGGGAGGAACTCTCAGTTCTTTGACACCATCACCGGTGCGTTAATCTGCCATTCAAAATAACGATTTAATCCGAAAGTATACCCTAGGAAGTGGCGTTAAACCGCACATTCTGGTCCTGAACAAAGTCGATCTCCTGGGCGCGAAGCAGCAGAAGAATGTGCTCCAGCAGCTGCGGCGACAACAGCCCGAACTCCAGCACATCCTGTTCACCAACTGCAAGGATCAGCGCAACCACGGCGTGCTGGACATCCTGCCCTTGGCCACTCGCCTCGTGGGCGAGAGTAGTCGTTTCAATCGCACCCAAGCGGCTGAGCACAATCTCATGATTGTCGGGGTGCCCAACGTCGGCAAGAGTTCCGTGATCAATGTCCTGCGGAATGTGCACCTCAAGAAGAAGAGCGCTGCCCGTGTGGGTGCGGAGGCGGGCATCACACGATCCGTCGGCGAGCGCATCAAAATACAAGAGAATCCTCCTGTCTACATGATCGACACACCCGGGATCCTGCAGCCGTCCGTAAAAGACGATGAGATGGGCATGAAGCTGGCCCTGGTGGGCTGCCTTCCGGATCACATTGTGGGCGAGGATCTGATAGCTGACTACCTGCTCTTCTGGCTGAATAGACACCGCAGATACGACTACGTCGAGAAGCTGAAGCTAGGCTCCGGACCCAGTGACAATATTAGCGCCGTGCTAGCGGAGTACGCCCATCGGGAGGAGCTGTTCCACAAGGTCAAGCAGTACGACGGCAGGGTAGAGGTGATGACAAATTTATTGGCGGCCGCGCGAAAGTTTATCCACTTCTTTCGATCCGGCCAGCTGGGCTACATCAATCTGGACGAGCAGCCCAGTGGTTTTAGATAGCTTTAGGTTAACTTAAGGGCTAAGATTAAAAGTTGAACAGAGATGAATCTTCTGGCGTCCTTATTGCTGCTCCGCCATGGGCACATCGATGCCAATGTCCCCCACGCCGGGAACGGGAATCGAGTATGAAACGCTGGCCAGATCGTCGGGGTCATCGGCGAGATCCATGGGCGTATGGTGCTGAGGCACCTGGTCAACCTGCGGAATGCCGCCGAGATGGCCAACCAAATCGGCCGACGGATCCACCACCTCCGGCTGATGCACCTCGACGTGAGGAGCACTGCTAATGTGAGGATAACTAGTGCGCGAGGCCGCCGATCGCAGCTCCTCCGGCACGCCCTTCATCCGCCGCGCTATGTGGCGGGTATAGGGAGCCATCTTCTGGTAGTAGGCAATCAGCATCTGCGGATCCTTCTCCGAAAGCTGGCTGCTGGGCACCAGATCGAACTCATCGCAGAACTGCCAGCGCACCAGGTACTTGATGTCCCCGGTAACGTCGGTGGCTCCCACGATCTCGGCCAGCTCCAGGCCGCGTTCGTAGCCGCGCAGCTTCTGGATCTCCTCGCATTTGGGCTTCTTCTCGCCGCGCTTCTTTGACTTGGCCCGCGACTCTTCAAATTTCTGGATAAGATTCGGGCAATCGCAGTTCTCCTCGGGCTCCCAGGTGTTATCCGCTGACGTGTAGCCGCGCCACTTGATAAAGTACTCCACCTTGCCCTCGCTGGTGATGCGCTTGTCCATGATGCGCTCCACCACAAAGTTGGGTTCGTTTTTAACCATTTTTTAAAGCGTTTTTCAAAGATTGTTTACAAATTGTTTAAACTGGCTTGGTTTTTTTTCTCTGAAGAGTATGACCGTTTGTTGATTGATTGTGTATACCAGATTAGGGTAACATTTTAGTATTTTTTGATTTCACCGTTTTATTTCAGCACTTGAAAAAATACCCTTTCGATTGCACGCGCTCGAAGTGACATTCGAATCCAGGTGAATCTACAGGTGGAGAAACCGAGAGAACCCCGATCTTTAGGTACCATGGAGTCTGCCCAGGAGGACTGGTCCGGTTTCGATCCGATAGCCAAGGATTTCTACGACGAAGACCAGAATCTGATCGATGAGGCTCCTGTGCCGTCCAAGGATGAAAAGGAGAAACGTGCCGCCAGGCAGACGAAATATCCATATCTAGTGGTCCCCAAGAGCAGTTCCTTTGTGACCGAAAAGATGCTGATGAACTTCTTTGGGCATGCTCTTATCCAGGACTTGGAATTCCGCCGAATGTCGCGCGTATACTTTGTTTATTTTCTTAACATTGGGTAGGTTCAAAGTTTTCGCACCGTAAGCATTATTTACTATGGAAAACTTTATAAAGATCCCTAGAGGCAGCGCGTCTGAAGGTGGAGCGTTACCCAAGCCTGATCCGGTGCGTAACTGGTCGTCACCAGAGGGAGAGGGAAGGTACTGTTCCTGAATCCCTGAGTTCCAACGAACCAATGCCAAAACCGGGTCGTGCCTTCTTGGCCACGGAACGCACCCCTATTGATCTTGAGACCCGCGAGGTTCCCGTCTCCGCCGGCAGGCATAAACATCCAGAGTTCTACCGGGCTCCGCTGGTCACCAAAGAGGACTATCACAAAGGATCGCTGTTGGCCACCAACGATACGATCCAGCGTTATCTCAATGTGAAGTATGAGTTTGCTTTAGAGCGCCACGATGTCTATAAGCTAAAGGACGAAACAAGGATACCGCAGGTTATACTGCACTTTCGTTCCGGAAGAACAATACCGATGTTAGTAAACATAAGAGTTAAGGAAGCTTACGACTAATACATCTATCGTTTAGATCTAAAATTTCATCCGCTAAGGAGACTAATGCCGAAAGCCTGATGGAAGACGGAGTTAGCAAATGCGCGGTCTGCCAAAACTATACGAATACCTTCTGTAAGGTTTGCAAGATGCCCTTCTGCAATGCCTCATGTTTCGGGGATGTGGCCGATCAGCACCAGAAGACTTGCGGCAAGGGAGAGCTGCTTGAACTCGACGAAAAGGTGGGCCGAAAGTTCCCAAAGGCCGGATTGCCCGCCTCCGGTTCGGAAGTGAGGATCACCGCTTTCGAGCAGACTAATGTAGTCTATGTTCGCTCGGCTGACATTCAAGTGGACATCGCCTATTACTCAGTTCTCACCGAGGTAATGATGCTGGGCAAAAGTGCGGTGAAACTGCAGACAAAGCCAGTCGTTGGACAAATTGTGCTCTACGAGTTTGAGTCGAAGATCTCCCGCGCCATGGCGCTCAACGTTGATGATCCTAAGGACATCTATGTGGTTTGCATTGATTTTGGCAGCGTTGAAGTTACGCAGTTGGAATATCTGTACGAGTGTAGTGCCTATCTGGCCAGCCTGCCTTGCTATCCCGTAGCTGTGCAGTTGCGCGGAGTTCCCCGGCGATTTGTGGGCCCCAACATAAGGGAAATCATGTACGAACTGGATCAGTCCTTGGTCTTCGATATCAAATACTCGAAGCGCGAATACGACTACAGCAAGGGCTTGCAAATCGTGGTGATGACCGAGATCAATATAAATAGCAGCTTGAACCGTCTTTTTAAAACCATAATGACACCCGTGGAGCCGTCGTTGTCGGAACTTGGATACAAGGAGGATGTAAGCTCAAGCAATAGCCAAAGTTTATATTTGCCTCTCCAATTAATCTGTTCTTCTCAGTGTCTTCCACATGTCCCTTTGCCCACTGGAAAGAACATCAATTTAGTTGTGATGGACAACACCTTCCTAAAGTACGGCTTTGTCTACTGCACTGCCAGAGATATGGCGTACGAGGTCACCAAAATGCAGCGGGACATACAGGAGTATGGCGACAAGATTGCCAAAACCCCAACCTACGCTCCACCGTACAGTTACCTACACTATACTGTCTACGAACTTAACTCAGCCTCATTTTTTCTGTAGGAAAAATGAGCTATGCATAGCTAAGTACGAGGGGAAATGGTGTCGAGGTCTTTCCTTGGAACTGGTGGGCGATGGTTATCCCAGCATTTTGTTTATTGACTATGGAAACATTGTGCCGACCCATGTCAGCGACATACGCGCTTACCCACCGCAGTTTATCTTCCCTATAATGACTGCTGAACTGGATTTGATTGGTAAATAGTCGTCGTTGTATAATTATAATATTTCAATGAATTCCATTTACTTTAGGTTTGCCTGACAAGCTCACCGATGATCAGCTCAAACGGCTGGAGAATCATTTTCTAGTAGGAACCACCGTCACCTGCAACGAGATCTTTTACAGCGAGACGGACAATAACTTTTCCGTTCGCATTGATAAACTTGAGGACCTTTTGAAAGGGAACTAATTTTTCAAAAATAGATACCTTAAATGAATTTGCGTTATACCTTATCAGCAAATAAAGTTTTGACTATTATACATTTCGATTCAAAATGCTAAGAGAGTTGAGAGATCCACTGGAGTTTAAATCATTTGAATAATTTTTGGTTATTGTCTTTTTCCTTGAATAAACCACTTGAATACTTTCCAAACTGTCGGAAATGGTGGATTCCTTTAAAATTAACATGAAATTATTGGGGGAAAATTGGTAAAACAGCGTAAAAAGCGTACCTGTAGAAAATGTTTGCTAAATGGTGGCTCCGTCTTTGTCCAGCATGGTAGCTGCTAATGGATATTAATATAATAATTGTTTTCTAGAAAATATATTAGTTCAAAGTACTCACATACGTGCTTGACATCTGTTTACTTGTGTAATTCTCAAGATCCTCTTGGGAGTTATCATCTGCATACAGACCGAGTCGTCTGTAAAAGTGCAGTTCCTCCGGACAACCTCGAGCTGTGATTAGTGTGTATATTTTGGTGTCCATTGCCCCATATGCCAGCAGTTGATCAGCTCCTTCTCTGGCATTGTGATTATAAATTATGAGATGTTTGCAGCAGAGTGAGCGAATCTCTGGTAAGTTACTAGACAAGACAAGGCCAACCATTGGTTCCTTTTCCCCAAGTGAGTTAAAGATGGCTACTTTCTGTTGACTATCCAGCTGCGCATGGTCTATATCATAGCTCTGGCAGTATCCCATAACAAGTCTCAGGCAATCCGGACTGTTGGCCAAAACGCAGCATTTCTCGCCTCGCTCCAGCACCAAATTGTCCAGCATTATATAAACAAACTCGAACTTGGCGGAGTCGTAGAGACCCATTTCTGGCCAGGTCGGCAACTTGGGCTGCAGCTCCTGCATTAGTTCCTCAAAGTCTGTATCCTTGACTAGGGTTATAAGGAGCACAGGATGATCGCATACCACTTCCACGATTTTCTCTATTATATAAGGTTCCTGAAATACATCATCATATTAGAAATTACTCCAAATAAATAACTATAATTTTGTTTCGTCTTACCACTTTCGAATTTTTAATATATTCTGCTAGAAAATGCAATATCTTTTCCTGAAGTTCTGCTGGAGCTAGCAAGCACAGGTAGTCCGCTCGGGTGAATCCTGACGTGGCAGGATTCTCTATCTCTGAGGAGCTTTCTTCCGCTGTTCTTTCGTCGAGCTCTTGCCATCTGCTGGGAGCTGAGGATACATGCGGTAGAGGTTCATTACCACTCTGAGTGAATGTGAATCCTGAAGACGACACATCCTGCGGCTCCAAGTAGTTGTCTTCGCGCTTTATCTTCTTAAGCACATGTGATCTGAAGGGAGCACTGGCCACAGGAGGTGGCGATGTGTCCGCGTGACCATTCAGTGTATCAATTTTCTGGCACCAACTAGCAATCTCCAACTTGCGTTGGTTCGCGCACTCCTCAAGTGTCTTGATCTCGTCCTGGACCTCCACATCCTTGTTGCCGACTTGCAGCTGATCGTTCTCCTTGAAATCCCGCTGTTTAAATAACGTCATGGTGTCCACAACTTTGCCAGTGTCATCCTTGAGGTTCACTGTAGATCCGGAAACAACCAGCGTTCCGTTGCCAGTCCATGTTTTGTGCTTTTTGGTGGTCTGGTTGCGCCAGAGAACATGGAAGATGCGGCTTTCCTTGAGGGGATTCTCGCCAGCCTTTAGTTCTCGGGGTCCCAGGTTCTCGGAGCCCTTGGAGGATCCCCATTCGCTCTCGAGAGTTGAAGAACTCGGCCAGGAGACAGACGACTGAGCATGATCGGGGTCTTCATTTTCCCGCTTAACTGCATTTCGCATAGATGGAGCCCTTGACCGTCGCATTGGTAAGCTGGGGCTTAGGGTCTCGGCTTATTATCTTGAATACATCGGATGGAATTACCTATTCTCACCTGAATTTCCTGTTTATTTGGAGAAATCCAAACCGATGGCGCAAATTTAAGTCGCCGAGCAGTGTGACCAAAGGAGTCCAATGTGAAGGGTGTCAGTGGACCCTTTTCGCGAGCCCCGGGAACGGTCACATTAGCTAGTGCCGGCTTTGGAAGATTTTCAGCCGAAATCCTCTCCAGGCACGAGTTTTGTGATCCCCCCGTGGCCACGATGGCGTTCCACTGGTGCGACAACAACCTGCACACCACCGTGTTCACGCCGCGCGACTTCCAGGTGGAGCTGCTGGCCGCCGCCTACGAGCGGAACACAATAATCTGCCTGGGCCACCGCAGCTCCAAGGAGTTCATCGCGCTCAAGCTGCTCCAGGAGCTCTCGCGACGCGGACGCCAGCATGGTCGGGTCAGTGTCTACCTGAGCTGCGAGGTGGGTGGGAGCAAGGAGCCGTGCTCCATCTACACAATGCTCACCCACCTGACCGATCTGCGGGTGTGGCAGGAACAGCCGGACAGGCAGGTGCCCTTCGGTCACTGCTGGACGGACTACCACGTGTCCATCCTGCAGCCGGAGGAATTCCTCAGCTTACTGGAGGGTCGCGATCTGCTGCTCAGCGACGTGGGGCTGATTGTGCTGGAGGATTGCCACGACAGTGCGGTGTACCAGAGGATAATGCCCCTCTTCGAGGAGCGCATCCTGCCGGCTAAACCAGCGGACAGACCGCGAATCCTCGGTCTCGCAGGACCGCTGCATAGCGCTGGATGCGAACTCCAACAGCTGAGCGCCATGCTGGCCACTTTGGAGCGGAATGTGCTCTGCCGGATCGAGACGGCTAGCGATATTGTGACCGTGCTGCGTTACTGTTCTCGCCCCCACGAGTACATCTTACAGTGCGCCCCCTTCGAGATGGACGAGCTGTCTCTGCTGCTCGCGGATGTCCTCAACACCCACAAGTCCTTTCTGATGGACCACCGCTACGATCCGTTCGAGATCTACGGCACGGATCAGTTTATGGACGAGCTGAAGGGTGTGTTCTTCGAAATGAAGTAATCTGAAATCACTGAATAATCCCCTTTACTTACCTCTAGACATTCCCGATCCCAAGGTGGACCCGCTGAACGTCATCAACTCGCTTCTGGCCGTGCTGCACGAGATGGGTCCCTGGTGCACCCAGCGGGCTGCCCACCACTTTTACCAGTGCAACGAGAAGCTCAAGGTGAAGACGCCGCACGAGCGCCACTACTTGCTCTACTGCCTGGTCAGCACGGCCCTCATCCAGCTGGACACCCTCTGCGATCAGGCCTTCCAGCGTCATCAGGGCGCCGGCGGCGTGGACTCGCGCCAAACCATCGAACGCTATTCCAGCCCCAAGGTGCGGCGTCTGCTACAGATTCTGCGGTGCTTTAAGCCCGAGGAGGTGCATACCCAGGCGGACGGATTGCGCAGGATGCGGCACCAGGTGGATCAGGCGGACTTCAACCGGTTGTCGCATGCCCTGGAGAACAAGTGCCGGGTGGTGGACCAACTGGAGCAACAGCCAACGGAGACACGGGCCCTGGTGGCCAATCTCGAGCAGATTCTGCACACGTCCGAGGACAAGCAGCCGGTAAGGAGCGCCGCTCGTATTGCTCCTGCTGCGGTGAAGGCTAAGCCAGGGGGCACCGGTTCCAGCAACACCCAGCCACGTACCCGTAGAAGAGTGTATACCAGACGACATCATCGGGATCAACACGATGGCAGCGACACTCTCTGTGCGCTGATTTACTGCAACCAGAACCATACGGCGCGCGTGCTTTTCGAGTTGCTGGCGGAGATTAGCAGACGTGACCCAGATCTCAAGTTCCTACGCTGCCAGTACACCACGGACCGGGTGGCTGATCCCACCACAGAGCCCAAGGAGGCCGAACTGGAGCACCGGCGGCAGGAGGAGGTGCTCAAGCGATTCCGCATGCACGACTGCAATGTCCTAATTGGAACTTCTGTGCTAGAAGAGGGCATCGATGTGCCCAAGTGCAATTTGGTAGTGCGCTGGGATCCGCCCACCACCTATCGGAGTTACGTTCAGTGCAAGGGTCGAGCTCGAGCAGCTCCTGCCTACCACGTTATCCTCGTGGCGCCCAGTTACGAAAGCCCTGCAGTGGGTGCTGTGCAGCTAAGCGATCGGAGTCATCGCTTCATTTGCGGCCCGTCGGGGACGGGGGACACTACAGAGGCGGACAGCGACTCGGATGACTCGGCGATGCCAAACTCATGCGGCTCGGATCCCTATACCTTTGGTACGGCCCGCGGAACGGTGAAGATCCTCAATCCCGAGGTGTTTAGCAAACAGCCGCCGACTGCCTGCGATATAAAGCTGCAGGAGATCCAGGACGAAACGCCGCCGGTCACAGCGTTTCTGGACACCAGCAACTCCAGCGACGAGGCCGTCAGCATGAGTAACACTTCTCCGAGCGAAAGCAGTACAGAACGAAAGTCCAGGCGCTTCCAGTGCGAACTGGGCGTGCCAACCGTATCAACAGAAGAAACCACCGATCCGTCCCCCGAAATCGAAACCGTTGATCGTTTGGCCAGAACCACCAAGGAACTGGTGCATCAAATGGCCCAGTATCGCGAGATCGAGCAGATGCTTCTGTCAAAGTGCGCCAACACAGAGCCGCCGGAGCAGGAGCAGAGCGAGGCGGAGCGTTTTACTGCCTGCCTGGCCGCCTATCGACCCAAGCCGCACCTTCTGACTGGGGCCTTCGTGGATCTGGGAACTGCCATAGCCCTGGTCAACAAGTACTGCGCCCGCCTGCCCAGCGACACCTTTACCAAGCTGACGGCCTTGTGGCGGTGCACGCGAAGCGAGAGGGCTGGAGTAACCCTGTTTCAGTACACCCTTCGGCTGCCCATCAACTCGCCCTTGAAGCACGACATTGTGGTAAGACAATGTGGACACATCTTCAATACAAACTGAATCTCGATTTGTAAAAATGTTCCTTTTTTTAGGGTCTCCCGATGCCCACCCAGACCTTGGCCCGACGACTGGCTGCCTTGCAGGCATGTACGGAACTGCACAGGATCGGTGAGCTAGACGATCAGCTGCAGCCCATTGGAAAGGAGGGATTTCGTGCCCTGGAGCCTGACTGGGAGTGCTTCGATCTGGAGCCGGAGGACGAACAGATCGTGCAGCTAAGCGATGAACCCCGTCCGGGAACGACAAAGCGGCGTCAGTACTACTACAAACGCATTGCCTCCGAGTTCTGCGCCTGCCGTCCGGTGGCCGGCGCACCGTGCTATTTATACTTCATCCAGCTGACACTCCAGTGTCCCATTCCCGAGGAGCAGAATACACGGGGCCGAAAAATTTACCCACCCGAGGATGCCCAGCAGGGATTCGGCATTCTAACCACCAAACGCATCCCCAAGTTGAGCGCTTTCTCGATATTCACACGCTCCGGTGAGGTAAAGGTTTCCCTAGAGTTGGCCAAGGAGCGAGTGGTACTAACCAGCGAACAGATTGTCTGCATCAACGGATTTCTCAACTACACATTCACCAATGTACTGCGGCTGCAAAAGTTCCTCATGCTCTTCGATCCGGACTCCACGGAGAACTGTGTCTTCATTGTGCCCACGGTGAAGGCACCAGCGGGCGGAAAGCATATCGACTGGCAGTTCTTGGAGCTCATCCAGGCCAATGGCAACACCATGCCGAAATCGGTGCCCGACGAGCAGCGCCAGGCGCAGGCGTTTGATGCCCAACGCTTCCAAGATGCCGTCGTGATGCCCTGGTATCGCAACCAGGATCAGCCGCAGTACTTCTACGTGGCCGAGATCTGTCCTCACCTCTCGCCACTCAGCTGCTTTCCTGGCGACAACTACCGCACGTTCAAGCACTACTACCTCGTCAAATACGGCCTGACAATACAGAATGCCTCGCAGCCGCTGTTGGACGTGGATCATACCAGTGCTCGCTTGAACTTCTTAACGCCGCGGTATGTGAATCGCAAGGGCGTGGCTCTGCCCACCAGTTCGGAGGAGACGAAGCGGGCAAAGCGCGAGAATCTCGAGCAAAAGCAGATCTTGGTGCCGGAGCTGTGCACCGTTCACCCGTTTCCCGCCTCCTTGTGGCGAACTGCTGTATGCCTGCCCTGCATTCTGTACCGCATCAATGGTCTTCTCCTGGCCGACGACATTCGCAAGCAGGTTTCTGCGGATCTTGGGCTGGGAAGGCAGCAGATCGAGGAGGACAATTTCGAGTGGCCCATGCTGGACTTTGGGTGGAGTTTATCGGAAGTGCTGAAAAAATCGCGCGAGTCCAAACAAAAGGATTCGCTCAAGGAGGTTTTGGTCAATGGCAAAGAAGCAATTGATGTTCAAAGTGAGCCGGTAAAGGAGAAGACGGAACTGGATGAGGATTCAAAAGCCGATAAGGTCGAGAAGAGTGCCATCGAACTTATTATTGAGGGCGAACAGAAGCTTCAAGAGGCTGATGATTTTATTGAGATAGGCACTTGGTCAAACGACATGGCCGACGACATAGCCTCTTTTAACCAAGAAGACGAAGACGAGGATGACGCCTTTCACCTTCCAGTTCTGCCTGCCAACGTTAAGTTTTGTATGTTTTTGTTAGAACCTTAAGCCAGTAAGTGGAATAATATCGAGCAAATCTTGCAGGTGATCAGCAGACCCGCTATGGTTCGCCCACTTTTTGGGACGTGAGCAATGGAGAAGGTGGCTTCAAGGCTCCGAAGCACAGCCAGCATCAGCAAGGTGGCACGAGCAAAGGAAAGAGTCCAGCAAAGCCCGCTTTCAACTATTACGACTCGGACAATTCGCTGGGCTCCAGCTACGACGACGACGACAACGCAGGCCCGCTGAATTACATGCATCACAACTACAGTTCGGATGACGACGATGTGGCGGATGACATCGATGCGGGACGCATTGCTTTCACGTCGAAGAACGAGGCGGAGACCATCGAAACCGCCCAGGAAGTGGAAAAGCGCCAGAAGCAGCTGTCCATCATCCAGGCGACAAATGCCAACGAGCGGCAGTACCAGCAGACCAAGAATTTGCTGATTGGATTTAACTTCGAAAAAGAAGAGGAGGTGGACCAGGACGGACTTCCTAGCGGCAAATACGAACAGTCCATAGCTAAACTTAAGACCGAGATAGAAAGCTGCGGAATGTTGGTGCCCCACGACCAGCAGTTGGTTCTGAAACGAACCGATGCCGCAGAAGCTCAGGTCGCAAAGGATTCGATTATAGAGCTGTTGAAGCAGCTGCTGCCATATGTAAAGGAGGAGCTCCTAGCAGAAAAGCTGGGTGACAGGCGAGAGCTGCTGCTGTCGGATTTAGTGGAGCTAAATGCGGATTGGGTGTCCCGGCATGAGGAGGAGACCTATAGCGTCATGGGTTGCGGAGATAGTTTTGATAACTACAACGATCATCATCGTCTGAACTTAGATGAAAAGCAGCTAAAACTGCAGTTCGATCGAGATGAAATTCGGCCAACCACTCCCAAAAATGCCATATCATCATCCATGCTGCCGGCTGGTTTCAGCTTCGATCGTCAACCGAATCTAGTGGGTCATCCGGGACCCAGTCCCAGTATCATCTTGCAGGCCCTCACCATGTCCAATGCCAACGATGGCATTAATCTAGAGCGCCTCGAGACTATAGGTGATTCCTTTCTCAAGTATGCCATTACCACCTACCTGTACATCACCTACGAGAATGTTCACGAGGGAAAGCTTAGCCACCTGCGCTCCAAGCAGGTGGCCAACCTGAATCTTTATCGCCTGGGAAGGCGAAAAAGACTGGGCCAGTACATGATAGCCACAAAGTTTGAGCCCCACGACAACTGGCTGCCACCCTGCTACTACGTGCCCAAGGAGCTGGAAAAGGCGCTTATCGAGGCAAAGATCCCAACGCACCACTGGAAGTTGGCCGATCTGCTGGACATTAAGAACCTGAGCAGCGTGCAAATCTGCGAGATGGTCCGCGAAAAAGCCGGAGCCTTGGGCTTGGAGAAGAGTGGAGGTGCTGCCCAGAATGGCCAGCTGGACGACTCCAATGACAGCTGCAATGATTTCAGCTGCTTTATTCCGTACAACCTCGTGTCACAGCACAGCATTCCGGATAAGTCCATAGCTGATTGCGTTGAAGCCCTGATTGGAGCCTATCTCATCGAATGCGGTCCTCGGGGAGCGCTACTCTTCATGGCCTGGCTGGGAGTAAGGGTGCTGCCCTTTACCAAGCAGCTGGAGGCCGCCAACGAGGAGGAGCGAATACCAGGAAGCACCAGACCAAACACCGAGAAAATGGTTACCGTTTACGGCGCCTGGCCCACGCCACGAAGTCCCCTGCTGCACTTTGCCCCCAACGCCTCGGAGGAACTGAACCAACTACTAAGTGGATTCGAGGAGTTCGAGGAAAGTCTGGGGTATCAGTTCCGGGATAGGTCCTACCTACTGCAAGCCATGACACATGCCAGTTATACGCCTAATCGACTGACGGATTGCTACCAGCGCCTTGAGTTCCTGGGCGACGCTGTGCTGGATTACCTTATCACGCGGCACTTATACGAAGATCCCCGCCAGCATTCGCCTGGCGCTTTAACGGATTTGCGTTCAGCGCTGGTGAACAACACAATTTTCGCCTCTCTCGCCGTTCGCCATGGATTCCACAAGTTCTTCCGACACCTCTCGCCAGGTCTTAACGATGTTATCGATCGCTTCGTGAGAATCCAGCAGGAAAATGGTCACAGCATTAGTGAGGAGGTTGGCTATAGTTATATACACAACATAATCCATTTTCTAATTGGTCTCGGCTTTGTTTCAGTACTACTTGCTGTCCGAGGAGGAGTGCGATGATGCGGAGGACGTTGAGGTGCCCAAGGCTTTGGGCGATGTTTTTGAGTCGATTGCAGGTGCAATTTTTCTAGACTCAAACATGTCGCTGGATGTGGTGTGGCACGTCTACAGCAACATGATGAGTCCGGAGATTGAACAGTTTAGCAACTCAGTGCCAAAGTCGCCCATACGGGAGCTCCTCGAGCTGGAACCGGAGACAGCCAAGTTCGGCAAGCCCGAGAAGCTGGCGGATGGGCGGCGGGTGCGCGTTACCGTGGATGTCTTCTGCAAAGGAACCTTCCGTGGCATCGGGCGCAACTATCGCATTGCCAAGTGCACGGCGGCCAAATGCGCTCTGCGCCAGCTCAAAAAGCAAGGCCTAATAGCCAAAAAAGACTAAAGAGTCATCGCTGCAATTGTGTTTCATTAGAATTAAGTATAACTTTTTAGATTTAAGAATAAATTTGTATAAATTCTGAATAAATTGTATATGTCGAATCACTGTGAAAATCTACAGGTGATATTGAATCTGAAATTGGCCAACAAAAAATCGAAGTAGATAAGATATAACCACACTTCTCGGAAATAAACGTCACCCTAAGAAAGTTAATGATAAGCTCAAAGCGCAGTGAGCTTATCACGCATAGAATGTCAATCTCATACCGATCACAATTTAGTGATAAGCTGGCACTGGAGAAGACATGGCCGCGACAGTTGAGGAAGTTCCCTATGAAGAATTCAAAACGGGAGAGGTTAGTGGCAAACTTTGTAAGGAGGTTTTAATTGAAACACATGCCTGCTTTTTAGGTTATTGGTTCAGGGTTTTATGGCATCGTATATAAAGCCAAGTGGAGGAACATTGATATTGCAGTTAAGAGAATTCTCCCGGGCCGTGAAGACAAGAAAATTGAAAGGGAGATAAACCATCTCGCCAGGGTCAACCATGAAAATATCGTTAAACTCTACGGTAGATCCAAATACGAGGACAGCTTTCTTTTGCTGATGGAATATGTAGATGGAGGATCTCTGTCCAGCTTTCTGCATGCGGATTCCAAACCAAGTTATTCTCTGGCTCACGCCTTGAACTGGGCTTATCAGATCGCTGAGGTAATAGACTTGATAAGCGAAATGATGGAGCGCAATAATACTAAAGTGCTTTATAGGGGGTAGCTTATCTCCATGCCATGGAACCAAAAGTCATTCATCGCGATATCAAGCCACTCAATGCACTGCTTTGTCAAAAAGGGCTTAGTGTGAAGATCTGCGATTTTGGCACAGTTGTAGACCTATCCCAATCGATTTCTATAAATGCGGGAACCGCCAGATACAAAGCACCCGAGGTATGTGATTCTTAAACTACAATTTAGCTAAGCCACTAGCTAAATCTTCCCAAAGGTTTTAAGAGGACTTCCCATCAACGAAAAATGCGATGTGTACAGTTGGGCGATTACTTTTTGGGAAATACTATCGCGCAAGGTGCCATTGGATCAATATAATGCGGTTTTTGAATTAAGCATGGCTATTAATGCAGGCAAGCAATTGTGATAACTAACAATAATTCCACTTAATCTAAGGCAAATTAATGCAGGTGAGACACCGAAGTTAAGTGATATTATGGCTGGCTGCCCCGAGGATGTAGTTAGTGTAATAACCTCTTGTTGGGACAAGGATCCGCAAAGAAGACATTCAATGGGACTGGTTGCTTATATCATGGAGAAATTCGTTAGGGAAGCTTGTCCCATTCAGCCAATTCAATATTAATAAACTGAAATCTATGTGAACGTTAAACACTATTTTATTTTCTTGAAAACTCTCCTGAAATATTTACATTGTATGGGTTACTGTATGGATTACGCGGATCGGGTAGTGAGGGATGGGTGCTAGATGCACTCTGGGGATTGGGATTGCGCCAAATACTCAATTCATGGTTACATCCAGTGAACTGCAGTTTGATTTGAAATACATAGTTTGTTTTTTTCGTTAGCTGCGGGTATAGGTATGCATATAGGGAATTTATAAAATATGATCTAGGCATATGTTTTCAGTATATGGATCACTAGCAATACGTTTGATAATTTTACTTATTCTCTTGATTCATTTGTTTTTTTTTGTTATCTATCGAATGTAAATTTAAAAAATTAAATGTTAAAACGCTTTAATAAATATATTCATATGTGTTTGTATATATATTTTGCTTGCTTGTTAAAACAAAATGATCCTCGCTCATGTGTTGGTTAGTTACACATTGGAAAACTGTAACGTTTCGTAGAGTTTCGTTTTGGAGTATAATTGTTTCGTTAATTATAGGTTTGTTTTTGTTTTGGTTTTCGTTTTTAATAAATGTTACATACTTTAAACTTATATATATAACTATATATAAACATGCGTGTATGTAAGCATAGTTTAATTAATTCAATTGGTTTGGTATAATTGTTGTCTTCATACTCGCTATAATTGTTTTCGTTTCGTCACTTTTTTCACCGCACGTTCCTGCCTACGATTTGTTCAATGTCTTCATATATATGTATATATGGATGTTCAAGCATATATATTTCCCTCTGTATTGTTGTAATTTAGGTCGCATTCAATTTTGGTTGCATTTGCTTTACTTAATTTCGGCGTGTAATCAAAATGTTAGCACTAAAATGAAGAAACGAATAAAACTACAAATAAGCGACAAGATGATTTGATTGCGAGATTGAAGGGTCGAATTTCGAATGATTTACTGGTGAGATAACAACTCCGGAGATATCATTGAATTATAGAAAAGGATGGATTACTTATAGTTGTTGCGATATCGCCAATGCTCATACCTTATGCTGGTTTTCTAAATTAAGAAACTTATTAATTAAGAAAAAAAACTTAAGCTATCCAAGTAAGGTTTAAAATAAAATAATGTCTTAAAGTGTTAACAAAAGGTGTCATAAACGTTTTATTGTTGTCATTTGCATGTGATATGTTTTCGAGTATGATAAGAACACAAATATCAATAAATTATTAAAGAATAGGTGGTTACAAGAGATACTGTTACAAAAACGAATGAATACACTTAAGAGTCGACTTAAACAATAACTGAACGGATAGGGGACATTCGAGTACGAGTTGAGTACTGGTCAAGTGGGTTAAACTATTTTACAAAAGGTAAAAGAGCAACACATATTCGAGTACAATGGGTGTTAGTCGCACAATACACTGGGACAAACACATAATGTATAATATTCGAGACGGATTTATAGAGCACAAAATAGAAATATTTTGAAAGCGTAATCGGCATGAAACGTTAACAATGACGATGGCATTGTGGCTTAATTATGTCGTGGTTACCTAGTCTCTCGATTACGTACACATAAAAATTCTAATTTGGATTCTGCTCACGATTAGGTTTGAGATACATGGGGAGTACATTGCTATGTATATGTAGCTGAGTATGAGTACAATATTGTAGGGGTCTAATTTCAACTGGCGCTTGCTCTCAGTTTTCTACGGAAAAGCAAGCTCTAAAAGTTGTTTACAATGTTGTGGAACTCATTGGCCATGCAATTGTATATACGGGTTGGGTTTGGTTAATGCGATTAGCTTTCAGAATTCCTAGACGTACATATGTGACTGACTACATGATAGATGTGGGTCGTGTGTTTGTGGCTTGTCTACGATTACCTTTCGAAACGAACACAAAATAAACTCATTGGGGAAACCTCATCTAAACAAATGCCAAGTACTATGAGATGGTGGGTGGGTGGGGTGGCTGATGGCTACGGATTTTTGGTTTGAAATGGTCATGATATACACAATCATAATTATAACACATTCGTTTAGCTGCAAATTGCTTCTGTTCTTGAGTCTGATTTAAATCGAAATCTATGTGTCTGTGTGTGTTGTTGTTGTTGTTGGTTGGTTGCTATATACTTAGTCTACAGAACGACGTCAGGCAGGTCGTGCGGCCTTGCCTAGGCGCGCATTTGGTTTTCATGTACGATTTTCCTCTCCTTATAGTAGATCTCCTCCGACTCCTTGTCGCAGAGCAGCAGGACGACGGCTCCGAAAAGGAAGATGGCCGCTCCCCAGCCGACGCCATAGGCCCAGCCGAATTCCCAGACTCGCCGATTGGCTAAAACATCAAACAAATATATGAGTTAGTCAAGTTGAGTTGTTCTCAAATGAGAGTGGCAATCATACCCATGGTTAGTTCACCGGCAAAGCACACTGGATACACGATCAAGGCGGACAGCACGGCCAACACTGCAACATAAATTAATCGTTACTGTATGCTGCTTTCATAAATCTGGATAGTTACTTACAGGACACGAGCATCACCAATACCGCTATACGATAGAACTTATATTTTAGATTGTGGTTCTGCGTCCTCAGGCCCATCCCTGTCAGTACTGTGGCAATAACGTCCGTTATCAGCGTAATAATGCAGAGGGCGGCTGTGGCCTTGATGTAGCCTGTTGGAATATTACAAATTGGTTTAAATTAGCATGATAACTTAGGTGTACAATGGGTTCAGTTTATTCTGAGGCATAAGTAAGCCGGCAA
The DNA here is from genome assembly GCA_037075285.1 of Drosophila lutescens. Taxonomy (NCBI): domain Eukaryota; kingdom Metazoa; phylum Arthropoda; class Insecta; order Diptera; family Drosophilidae; genus Drosophila; species Drosophila lutescens. The sequence goes on from JBAMCF010000861.1 coordinate 307,863, forward strand.
TGGTGCCTAAACATCGGACTCTTCTCCCTCGCTAATACGAAGACTTACCCACATCGCGGGTCCAGTAGCAACCTGGCGGATCCTGGATATTGAAAGGCAGCGGCGCCACCGAATCGTCCTCGATGCAGTGTACAAAGAGGCCTTGCCGCCAGTCGGAGGCCATCAGCCAATCTGTGGAAGCCAGGGCCATGATCATCAAGGCCACCACGATGACGCCGCAGATAAATGCAATCACCTGTGGGGGCAGAGAGATCGGTTAACCAATCAAAAACTTAAAGCCAAGTGCATACCTTCAGCGGCCTCGTGATTGTGATGGTCTCAATCGTTGTTGTCGGCGCCATTTTCTCCGCTGGTGGACGTAGAACACTGAATACGTGATAATTATTATTAATTACGGGGGAGGAATATTTTATTTACCAGCTCCACTGGCCAGTCAAACTCACCTTATCGACTATATGCAGGCAAAGTGCTGCCCGCAGCTACTAATTGGAATGCGTTTCAATGCGTTTCTTGGTTAGTTTTGCTTAGTGGGATGTTGGAAGGGTTTTTTCTTTTTGTTTTTTTGGAATAGGCGAGTAAATGCTACGCCGGTTGGCTTTAACAATCTAATATAAATGCTTCAATTGGCGTTTTATTGCTTTTGGTTTGCGCGCTGAGGTTTTTCCAATGCGTTTCGAATTTCAAATTGCTGGCGGATGCAGCCCGTTCAACATCTGTATCACAAAAGGTGGGATCGTTTGTTAGCGGGGCAGGAAATAGAGAAATTGGTGACATTCGATTAGAGCGACTGGCGCACAACGTTCGTACAACATGTGTGTTTACAGCAAGGCAGTTAACTAAGCAGCAGCAACATGCAAAAACAACTCGAGCAACAACATCGACAAAGACAATGGCTAACTATTAAAGGTTTACGGGAACATAACCCAGTTCATCGGCGGCTACTGTGCTATTGAGCTACTGTCGTTAATACCAATCTTTAAAAGATATCTAAACTGGAAAACGTTCTAGAAAAAGCTATATTACTTTTTCCTCAATTGTAGGCATCAATGTATGTCAGGGATTAACTGTCGCAATTTGCAAAACAATGCGTCGCCACAGTTGAATGAGTTTGGATTGTTAAAATTAAAATCGCTCTATTGTGGCGGCGGAATATTTGAGTCTGTGAAGGGGGAAGCCCGAATGACAAAAGACGGAAGCTGGGCCGCTGAGGTGCGGCCCCACATAAATTATGCTGCGAGGCAACTGAAACTAGGCAATTTCAATGCTGGAAATACAGACAGGCTTATTATCCCTTCGCATTCCATTGTTATAACCTAGCTAAAGAAGGTATTATCTTTTATTATTTTTTTCAAGTATTTTGATTAGCATCATCATCCCTCGATTTATGCGTTTTATTTTTTCATCTTAAAAACTATAGATTTGATATTTTCGAAATATTTTCATATAATCAAAATTCCGACTGGTTTTAAAAAAAATGGTTATAGAACTTGTAAATTTGAGTATAATTTGACCATTATATCATACAGCTGGCATAGTAACGATCGCTCCCAATTGTTTTCAAAACAAATAAATAAGGATATACAAGTTTTATACGATATCACAATGACATTACAAATTTAATAAAAATCGGCCTATTTTTTGGATTAGACAAAAGTGTGTATAATCTTCGCCATGCCGAAATCGCACGTTTCCCCTAATTTGCACGTTTCCTTGCCAATTTTTAATATCTTCAAGATGCAGATACGCGAACTGAGATATGTATGTTTATATCTACATACGAACATACATACATGTGTAAGTGTGAGGCGTCTGGCAAATCTTGATATATTTCGAGGGGCCAGACGGAGATGATATTTGTCTTATTTATAGCGGCTAGAAATTGTTCAATAAAAACAACAACAACTAAATTTCGCAGATGAGCGAGTACGGACCTTGTGTGCTGGTATGTGTGCGGGTGTGTGGGTGAGTGGCATGGCAACAGGATCATAACGGTTAATTGCTATATAGAACGTAACGGTAACGGCAGGCAGAATTGGGGCAAACGGCCAAATGCAAAACAACAACAATGACAAGGGCGAGGGAATTTCTAAGTATGCATGTGGGTGTGTATGCTTGTGTATGTTTTGGGGGAAAACGGAAGCAAAACAAAATGCGAGTTGTCTAAGTTCAGGAATATACCTTTCCTTGTAATAGTCCAGAGTTACCGATTCGGAATCAAATTCTGAATAATCTGGCAGCGATTCGGCATCAAAGGAGCTCATTCCGCTGAGCGTGTAATTGGGCAAGACGTTCATTTTGTTGTTGTAGCCAGCAAGGTTGTCTTGCTGCTGGTGTTGTTGTTGCTGCTGCTGCATTGTTGTTTTTCCCTTTTCTACGTTTGTTTTTTACGTTTTTAACAATATGTCACAAGCACACGCACACACACACGCCCACGAAACTGACTGCAATATTTTTTCTCTATTCTGATTTCGCTGCCTTTTCACACTTTGCACTTCGCCAAATGGTTGTTCGCTCTTCGGTCCACCTGTGCACTTACAATCTGCTTGAAAAGCTCGCTTCTCCACTTTCACATGTTCCTCGACCACTTTTCTATATAATCAAAAAATAAAAACGAAAAGATAATGTTTTGCTTCCCTCTTCATAGAGCTGGAACTAGAGATACAAAAACATCGATGTCCCTATCGATGGCACCGATGTTTATAGCGGTGTTTGCCGTGCGGCTATCGATTACTTCACTTTCGTTAGGAAATTAATAAATAAACAATAGTTATTAAGCCTCTAGGATGTTTTTAAATAGTTTAAATGAATAAATGAGTATTCTCGGCATAGTAGCGGCTGTTGTATTACTATCGATAATGCCATACCAGAGTGAAGGACATTACCACTGTGCGATCTCAAAGATATATATAGAAAGAATAATGTTGGTAATTCTATTTTAATATTTCGACCCGTAAAGTTCAGCGTTATTTGCTGACCAAATAAATTAGTGGCGCTCCGGTTAAATAAATTATACGATATATATCGCGAGCGGCAAAATCAAATGCCCATTCATCCCGGGACAATTAATGCCGAAAAGCAGTATGACCGTTTGCCACACCACGAAAACGTAAGAAATCGGCGTCGCGTGGCTTGGACAGATTATCGAACAAAACAATATCAAACCGCAATCCGTAGCTCCAGTTTCTAGCCCAAAGAGTCCGCGGTGGACCCGAGTAATCCATGGCCACGGACACGGTGTCCAACGGCGAGAACTTCGCCCAGCACTTGACCGGCAGCGGCGACGACGACGTGATCTGTCCCACATGCGACGTCAAGATCAAGCGCAGTCAGGTGGCCGATCACTGCCAAGTGGAGATGGAGCGACTGCACAACCCCATTAGCGTTGCCAATCCGCCGGCCCAGCCTGCCGGATCAACTGCAGCATCCGCGTCCCAGGGAGCCGGATCCGGATCGGGATCGGGGGGCAGACAGCCGTGGAGCGTTTTCCAGCGGGTGCAGCGCAATCGGCAGGCCCGTCAGCGCCAGCGCACCAGGAAGCGTCCAGCCTCTCCTGGTCCATCAGCTCCTGCAGCAGCAGCTCCTAATCCTGCAGCTGCAGCTCCGCCGCCTCCTGCTGCAGCTCCTCCGGAAGCCAGTCAACCCACCTGCCCCGTGTGCAATCACAACTTTCCGCTGTCCACCATTCAGGAGCATGTCAATCAGTGCCTGCGCCAGAGCCGCCGAAATGGCCAGGCGAATGGGGAGAGGCATTCCAGCGACGACTCGGAGGACAGCGAGGAATACGAGGAGTACGAGTGGGCGGGACAGAAGCGCATCCGCGTGTCCACTCTCGTGCAGGGAGGCTACTCCGCCTTGGGCCTGGGCCAGACGATCAAGTACAATGGCAGCCAGCAGGCGCAGGAGGACGAGGACGAGGATCTCAATGTGGACGAGGATGACACGCACATCTACGGGCCAACGCAGTACGGTGAGGGCGATGTGATTCCGCTGGTCAACGAGGACACGGAGGGAAATGTTTCCGAGGCGGATGTGACCAGCTATGTGCGACGCCTAATCTCCTCCAGTGACGGGCCCAAGGCCAATCATTCCAACGAAGCCACCGAGCAAGAGACTGCCACTGCCAGCAGCGTGGAGGCGGCGCCACCAGCCAGGGAGGAGCCATCCACGTCGCGATCAACGCGATCCGCCTCCCAGAACCAGCAGCAGGTCATCGAATCGCTGAAGGCCAAGCTGCGGGTCTACGAGAAGCAGGCGCAGGGAAAGTACAAGTGCCTGATATGCATCGATGACTACAAGAACCCCGCCATTTCCGTGTCCTGCTGGCACGTCCACTGCGAGCAGTGTTGGCTGCAGACCCTGGGTGCCCGCAAGCTGTGCCCGCAGTGCAACTCGATCACCACGCCGAAGGACCTGCGACGCATCTACCTGTAGGCGTCCACAACCGACTTGTTGTTATCCCCACTGCTGCCAAACTGCTTGCGCCACAGACCCGGCTTTGCTCCTTACGCAGCTCTAGATGATAACCCTATACATATTATTTATATAGATAACAGATACCGATTACATTACGTGACATTACAATAAGCCTAACATGTAACTATTACAATAAACCACAGAAAAACATCAGTTAGTTGAGCATCGAGTAAGATCTGCGTAAAAAGCGGTCAAAACTACATTTAAATATTCAATAATTTAAATTACTTTAAAAGCAGAATCTTAATTTATGTTATGCAGTCAAACTTGTTTCATTATTTTATTATCAAGACAAATTAATATACATTTTTGAATAAAGTTTTTTTTTCTGTGTATCGTCTTGTTTTGCTAGTCAGTTATCGATAACCAAAGAACAATTTCAAGTTATTTGTTTGCCGTGAGTAAACCTTCATGAAATTGTTTATGCTTTTAAGTTTCCTGTATAATAGTTCTTAGAATCAACAATAATCTAAATAAAAAAATGTTGAAGAGCTTGTATATTATTAAACAAATTAAACATTTTCTATCTGGAACATCGTCTTGTTTTTCAAATGTTGATCACGCGCTCATCCCTAACTCACTTTGCCTGGTTTTCTGTCCAATTTCGCCACCATGTCCGGCTCCGGTAGGATTTAACTGGGAATATCTGATCCATTAGCTAATCCTGTCTTCCTTGCAGGTGCCAATCCCTTTGCCCCGTTCCAGAAATCCTTCACCCAGGACGGCAGCGTCTATAAGTATTTTGATCTGCCCTCCATCGACAGCAAATATGGTGAGTAGTCATCTTTATCATTATTGCTGTTATCTTTATTATTATTATTACAGATTCACTGCCCTTTTCCATTCGCGTTCTGCTGGAATCCGCGGTGCGCAACTGCGACAATTTCCATGTGCTGGAGAAGGATGTGCAGAGCATCCTGGGATGGACACCATCGCTGAGGCAGGAAACCAGCGATGTAGAGGTCTCCTTCAAGCCAGCTCGTGTTATATTGCAGGTTTGGACTCGCACTGAATCGCACTGCCCCAAACCATAGGTTCCATTTAAAGGAGTTCACTATTTTCAGGACTTTACTGGCGTTCCCGCTGTCGTGGACTTCGCCGCCATGCGGGATGCGGTCCGCGAACTGGGCGGCAATCCAGAGAAAATCAATCCTATCTGCCCCGCCGATCTGGTCATCGACCACTCCGTCCAGGTTGACTTTGTTCGCTCCTCGGACGCCTTGACCAAGAACGAATCGTTGGAGTTCCAGCGCAACAAGGAGCGCTTCACCTTCCTCAAATGGGGAGCCCGAGCCTTTGACAATATGCTGATTGTGCCACCCGGTTCTGGCATTGTTCACCAGGTCAATCTGGAGTACCTAGCCCGCGTGGTCTTCGAAAATGACACCACCGATGGCTCGAAGATCCTGTATCCGGATAGCGTCGTTGGAACCGACTCCCACACCACCATGATCAATGGTCTGGGTGTGCTGGGATGGGGCGTTGGTGGCATCGAGGCGGAGGCCGTGATGTTGGGCCAGTCCATCTCCATGCTGCTGCCCGAGGTGATTGGCTATAGGCTGGAGGGAAAACTTGGCCCTTTGGCCACCTCCACCGATCTCGTTCTGACCATCACCAAGCATCTGCGTCAGCTGGGCGTCGTGGGAAAGTTCGTAGAGTTCTACGGTCCCGGAGTGGCGGAGCTAAGCATCGCGGATCGCGCCACCATCAGCAACATGTGCCCGGAATACGGAGCCACGGTGGGCTACTTCCCAATCGATGAGAACACGCTCAGTTACATGCGGCAGACCAGTGAGTTTACTTATCTATTTAATGGGTTAATGGATATAATCATCGATTTTCTTATACAGATCGCTCCGAAAAGAAGATCGACATAATCCGGAAGTATTTAAGAGCCACTCGACAGCTGCGTGACTATGCCCTTGAGGATCAGGATCCCCAGTACACAGAGGTCTGTAATATTGAGGTTTATATGAGGCAATCGCACTCATAAGTTATTTCCATCCCTTGCAGTCCGTCACTCTGGATCTGTCCACCGTGGTCACCTCGGTTTCGGGCCCCAAGAGGCCACATGATCGCGTCTCGGTCTCCAACATGTGCGAGGACTTTAGGTCGTGCCTTACCAGCCCAGTGGGCTTCAAGGGATTCGCCGTACCGTCAAGTGCTCTGGCTGCCAGTGGCGAGTTCCAGTGGGACGATGGAAAGAGCTATAAGATAGGTCATGGATCTGTTGTCATTGCGGCCATCACCTCCTGCACGAATACCTCGAATCCCTCGGTTATGCTGGGCGCCGGTCTGCTGGCAAAGAATGCCGTGGAGAAGGGCCTGAGTATCCGGCCTTATATCAAGACCTCTTTGTCCCCTGGATCCGGGGTTGTTACCTACTATCTTCGAGAATCGGGCGTGATTCCCTACCTGGAGCAGCTGGGCTTCGATATCGTCGGTTATGGCTGCATGACCTGCATCGGCAACTCGGGTCCGCTCGATGAGAACGTGGTGAACACCATCGAGAAGAACGGACTGGTCTGCTGTGGAGTTCTGTCGGGGAACCGCAACTTCGAAGGTCGCATCCATCCCAATACCAGGGCTAACTATCTGGCCAGTCCGCTGCTGGTGATTGCCTACGCGATAGCCGGTCGGGTGGATATTGATTTCGAATCTGAGCCGCTGGGCGTGGATGCCAACGGCAAGGATGTCTTCCTGCGGGACATTTGGCCCACGCGCAGCGAGATTCAGGAGGTGGAGCACAAGCACGTCATTCCCGCCATGTTCCAGGAGGTGTACAGTGAGTATTACGGTCTGGAAGACCTTTGTGATCTTCATATATATGTATCACCTCCCTTTTAGGCAAAATCCAGCTGGGTTCTAAGGACTGGCAGACGCTGGAGGTGTCCCATGGAAAGTTGTATCCCTGGAGTGGTGTATCGACCTACATCAAACGTCCCCCCTTCTTTGAGGGAATGACCCGGGAGCTGCCCCAACTGAAAAGCATCGAGATGGCTCGCTGTCTGCTGCTGCTGGGCGATTCGGTGACCACCGATCACATCTCGCCAGCCGGTTCCATCGCCCGGAGGAGTCCTGCAGCGCGGTATTTATCAGAGCGCGGTCTGACTCCCCGTGATTTCAATTCATACGGATCACGACGTGGAAATGACGCAGTCATGGTTCGTGGAACCTTTGCTAACATCCGTCTGGTGAACAAGCTGGCCTCCAAAACCGGACCCAATACCCTGCACGTGCCCAGTGGCGAGGAGATGGACATCTTCGATGCGGCGGAGCGGTATGCGGGCGAGGGAACGCCCCTTGTTCTGGTCGTGGGCAAGGACTACGGCAGTGGAAGCTCGCGGGATTGGGCCGCCAAGGGGCCATTCCTGCTGGGCATCAAGGCGGTGATCGCCGAGTCGTACGAGCGCATTCACCGCTCCAATCTGGTGGGCATGGGCATCATTCCGCTGCAATTCCTGCCGGGCCAGAGCGCCGAAACCCTGAATCTGACCGGTAGGGAGCTCTTTAACATTGCCCTGCCCGAGGGCGAACTGAAGCCGGGTCAGAGCATCCCAGTCGAGGCCGATGGCGCCGTCTTTGAGACCACCTTGCGCTTCGACACCGAGGTGGACATTACGTACTACAAGAACGGTGGCATTCTGAACTACATGATCCGCAAAATGCTGGATTAGTGATTGCATTCGTTAACTTCTATATTCCATGTGCATTTTTTACAGACGCTTATTTGTTATTGCGGTGTGATGGGAAATAAAGTTTGACGCATCATCTGTGAGATGATAAGTTCTAATCTTTTAACTAGTTTTGTATATTTTCTACAACAAATCTACACATTTTTAAAATACGCGCCCTAAATTTTATCGACAACATGAAATCGATAGTTTGATAGTTTGAACTGCTTGTAAAAATCGAAAAAGTGGAAAAACTGCTTTAAAAAGCGAGAAAATATCGGAAATGAAAATCGATTACTCTGTTAGACCGCTGTTAATTTAACATAAATTGCTGCTTCTTTTTTGTCGTCCCGTGGACTTTTCTCCAGAGGATTTTGGTTCCAATTCGCGAGGAAAACACAAATAAGGCAACAGATCGCGCGTGGGAAGAGACCTCTGCAGCCAGTGCGCGTTAGATAGTTGTGAAACCCGCGGAAAAACGCAACAACGCAGCAGGAAAGTCGCGCCTCCGCCGTCTCCGCCTCCCCACAGCAAATCAAAAAAAAAGATCTCGGATCGCACAGGGTTTTTATTTTGGGCCAGCACACTTGGCTCCGGTGGGTGTGCTACGGATCCGTCGACCCATATACCACATAGAGAGTGCCCAGTGGCGTCGCGTCGCTTTGGATTATGTCATTTGTTTACGGGGAATTGCCGCAGGCCCAGTAGCCAATGTTGCATCCGAAAGAGGCAGCAGCGAAAACCTGTAAAAATGTAGACTGTGTGCGCGTGTGTGTGTGGGCCAGTGCTTGTGTGTGTGCATGTGTGTAGTGTGTGTGTGCGGATAATGGACGATTAGTTTTTAGTCGTGGCCCAAAAGAAATATAGCGCAATAGATATAGCCCCAAGATCCAGAGAGAGAGAGAGAGAGAGCGACACCGCCACCCAATGGCCACCTATAATCCTGGCGCCAGCAGCGGGGCCGCCGATGTGCTGGGCGCCACCAGCGCAACGGCCACATTTCTGGTGCCCACCAGTGCAGCATCGCATCCGGGCGCACATCCTGCCCAGCTGCAGCTGGACCAGTTCGGAGGCTTCGCGGCGGGAACGGCGGCTCCCCTGCAGCAACACCACCACCACCAGCAGACCAACTCCTCGTACACCTTTGTGCAGATCAAGCGCGAGCCCTGCCAGGTGTCCGAGATCAGCTCCAACAATTGCCACCAGCAGCAGCAGCACCAGCAGGTGCAGCATCAGGGCTTGTCCTCCGCCTCGATGACCGCCTCCTCCAAGACCATGTCGTCCTCCACCCTGACCACGCTCGTCAAAATAGAGGCGCCCTCGCCAAAGGTCTCAGAGCTGGAGAAGTCCTCAGGTAGGTGACACCCAAACATCTCCTCCCCACCCGGCTAATTCCTATTCCACCAGGCAACTCCGTGCCCATTGGCATCGCCGTGGCCAGGAAACGGCCGCAGGAAGCCCTGGTGCCGGCTCTAAACACCCCCGCCACGATGCCCCTGCAGCCACCACTCAACAAGGACATGAACTGCTTCGGCATACGCGTCGCTGACCTCGGTGAGTGCTACACAGGGAAAAAAGGAAGGAGGTCCCTTCTCAGTATCCTTAAAACCTTTCTGAAATTCCAGTAAGGATTTTAAAGTTAATCAAAGTTAATGCTTGGAAGAAAATGTTTCGGAAACCTCAATACCCTATAGATCCCAAGAGATCCGCCAGTTTTATAGGGATTTTATTGTAACATCCATTTTGGATATTCTCCGAAATTTCTAGAGCGACAGCAAAAAATCCGGTTTATCATTTTTGAACTTAATATTCTTTCGGTATTTGGTTTATTGCACCTTGAAATAATGATATGTACATTTTCCCAACTCATTATCATATCGCATCAAACTTTCCCGCTGTGTACACCTTCTGGGCATCTAATTCAATTGAGGCACCAGATTTGAGCGCCCCTAATGAACGAAGCGCTCGCGTTCCCAAGGGGCAACGTTATATGATGCTTATAATGCCAGGACGTGGACGTCGTTCAATTATGCCACTAATAAGATTGCCAGCAAACGCTCAACGTTGTGCGGAATTCCTTCAGTGAGTGAAAGCCGAGGGTGTCGTCTCCGCCGTAAACACCCCGTCAGCTTTCAGAGTTGAGAGTTGAGAGGGCAGGAATCATATGATGGCCGCCTGTTGTGCGGCTGTCGTTGTTGTGACAGCCACCGAATCGAGAGCGACTCTTCCCTTTTCCCTCCCTGGCGGCAGGAGGAAACCGGTGGTAAATCATACGAACTTCTAAAGCGGAAATAAAACGAAAGTGAAACACATTGCGATTGTAGAAGGGAGGCTTTGCCTTTGCCTCTGACTTTGGCCGACTTGGAACTGCTCTTCAGATGGGCACATTAAATATGTTTATGTACTTGGGGGTGTGTTGTGGATAAACCCAGTCAGATTCTATTTTCGGGATTATTTTTGAAGCTTACTAATGGTGCAATAATCAGCCATGACCGTCGACTTGATTATTTTACGATCTTTGAAAAGAAATCTACTGCCTTCGGTTGAGGGCTTCCTTTTCGGATTATTAGGAAAATATTAACAGATGTTACATTTTTGAAATCAGTTCAATGAATTCAATACTATTTGAATTTTGTTCTGAGGACTTTAAATGGGTAGGCAGATATGCCTGTATGGAAACTATAACTATTGATACCTATAAATATTACAGTGCTTCTGCAAGATACAACAAAAGCCCTAGAGAAATTTGTATAGGTACATAGGTACGTTATAAAAGTGTGAAAAACGTAGGTAGGTAATTTGTAAACGAATTCCCAAGAAATCGACACTCAAAGCTGATAAGTTGCCTTTGGGGGTTTTTATTTTCATTTACATACATATATACAAATACACTTGCTATAGTGTTATAAAAAACAAGAACTCACTGTTAAGTTTTGGGAATTTTATTTTGATATCTAAAAGTACTACGCCTTGAAAAAATCCTATCTATTGCACACTAAATTCCTAATCTCTCAAAAATGTTTTCACAAAAGCTCCAGAACCGTAGTGAGCCAATCAAGAGCAAAACGAGATATGTATTTTCTTATATGTATAACAAAAAATATAAAAACTTTCCTTTGATAACTTTTAGGTAGCTTTGCAGAGCTATTTTTGCGTTCTCGAATTTCGCAATCAGGGTCTCGTACATTTCCCCTTTCAAAGAACCTTTATAAGGCTGGCAAAAGTTGGCGGGTTCCACATGTTTCGGCAGTGAGCAGGGTATCACGCTCCACCGAAGCTCAAGCTGAAGCTCAAGCCGCATGGGCGGGCGGAGGCGGTGGAACGCCGGAGCGGGAATCTAAAGACAGATTACTCATGGACGGTGCACGGGTGGGTGTTTTTTCAGACAAGTTAGCGGTGGCTGTTGCTTAGAAGTAGTCAGGGATCTGGGCGGGGGAACCAGGCAGGAGCAAGGAGGGCGGCAGCAGCCACAAGGGATGCTCGAGCTCTAGCTCTGGATGCTTGTTCGATGCTTGACTGGTTTCGCGGGGATGGGAAACTAGAAGAGAACCGAGAAGCGCCGTCCTCCGCAACAGCCGTGAATGGTGGGACAGGACAACCTAGCAACATGACACGCCGAATTGGATTGGGTTCACGACCATATGGCAGAGTCGCCTTTAGTTATTATTTTGTTCCCTTCCGTTCCGGCCGCTCGAAGTCACAGGCTATTTATAAACGTTTGCTGGGTAGTTCCAGTTCCGCAGCCCGAAACAAATCACTTGTCAAAAGATGTAGCTCTAATTGCGTTTCGGAGATGGGACATAGCCGAATACTTGTCATTCATTTCGTTTTTCTTTTTCCTTTGGGGGTGGTGTTCTGCTGGGCTTACCAATACTTCAGATCCCTTAATGTAATGCAATTACAGGGCATCACGTTCGGTTTAATCGAATTTCTGTAAAATTATCCAGCCGCAGGTTCGGGGGTGGGTTAGTCAGTCGAACGATTGTGATGTGGCAAAGGTGGGTGGGTGGATGTGGGCGGGCGGGCGCACGCGGTCACCAAATGCATAGTTCAAGGACACACTGCAATATTTCACGTATACATACACATCTTCGCTTACAACTAAAGTTACACGGCAGGCCCGAAAGTTTATTAAACAAACGAACGCCGAGCAGAGAGGTTGGCTGACGAGTCCTAGCAGATATAGAGAAATAGCGCCAAAATATTAAAGCATTGCCTTGTTTTCCTCGTTTTCAGGTGCCACCAGTTGCGGAAATCTGTACTTTACGGGCAACGGCGACCTGATGACCACCGGCACGGCCACCGCCGAGGAACTGGCTCTGAGTGCAGCAGGTGTGAGCCGAGCACCCTCGACCTTTTGGCAGTACCCAAGTGAGTTGTACCCCGCGTCAGATGCTGCTTGCATGCTAGATCCCCCGAAGAAGATGAACATGAACGAACCTATCACACTCTGTCTCCTCCTCTCTATTTTGGTTCTCTCTTTTCCGTTGCGTTTTTGTAGATGCATTACCCATTGAATCAGTGATTTCCATGTCGCCCGCCACGGTGGGCCTGCAGTACTCGCGGGAGGCCAGTCGCGGACAGGTGGTGCTGCTGCCGGCCGGCCCAACAGCGCTCGGTAAGTCATCGGCGACGATCTCCGATCTCTCACATACGCACTCCGCATGCCAGCACCCTCCTAGGTGTCCTAGGTTAATTTGATTTCGAAACTCGATTCGCCAAAACCAAACTAATTCATGCTTTTAAACTGCGCTTCTCTCCCTCTGCCTCCGCCTCCGCCTCTCCCCCGACAACTCCAAAACTCCAACCCGAACTTCCAAAACCGACTACTCGAATCGCTACCACGACCATGCACAGCAGGCATATCAAATTTTCCCCTCTTAACGCCCACAGATCCGTTCCAACAGGCGGCGGCTGCGGCGGCCTTCGTCTGGCCCTCGGCCTACATCCCCCAGGGGCCGGCTCCTGGTGGTCACTCTGCTGCTGCCGCCGCTGCAGCTGCCTCCATGCAGCCGACGCCCAATTTGTCCAGCCTGCCCAACTTCATCTTTCCCTCGATGGGCGGCCACCAGGCGCTGAGCACCACGCCGTCGTATGCCTCCACCCTGCAGCTCTATTTGGCCGCTGCGGCCACGGCGACGGGCAGCTCGACGATGTGCCAGCACAGCAATCAGCAGACCAGCACCACCACCACCAATTCCACCATCAATCTGAGCCTGGCCGCCGGTTCGGGGGTCACGCAAAGCGGAAACGCGGCCAGCAGCAGTCTCAGTGCGAGCAGCTCCCGTTTCCTCAGCCTGGCCACTGGGCAACCCGGGATCCCGTCGCTGCTTTCCCTTCCGCCGCCGCCAGGAATGAAGGAGGAGTACGCCCCGATGCCACTGGCATTGCCACCTCTAGTGCCGCTCGAGGCGGCGCGGGACAAGGAGCAGGCCCTCAACCTGATGCGCCTGCCCACGCCGCCCACCTCGGCCACCATGGAGCCCTTGCCGTCTTCCCTGGGTCAAGCGACGCCCCACCATCTCTTCCAGTCGGCTGCCATGGCTACGCCCACGCCGGCATTGCTCAACCTTTCGATGCATGGCAACGGTGGAGAGTTGGCCGCTGCCACGCCTCTGCCGGCGGTTTGTGACGAAGCGGCGCTAAACTACAAGCTGCATGCACCGCTGACGCCGCAGACACCACCTCGTCTGTCCGAGATTCCGGTATCGGGATCGACTCAACTCTTGCCGCAGATGCAGGATGTCAATATACAGACGGACACGCCCGTTTGCAGTGAGGACGAGAGCTTCCCGGGACCAGCGAAGCCCCAGGATCCGGCAGTGGATGCAGCACTTCCACCGCCTTCCCTCATACAGCCGCTGGAACTTACGAAGCCCAGTGAACCCAGCCATACCCAGCCGACCGAGTGCCATACCCAGACCGAACCCAGTGACATACCCAGTGCCAGCCAGGAGGAGTCGGCGGAGCAGACCCCTCCGGAACCACCCCTAGAAATGATGTCCCAAGCCACGCAGGCCGATCAGGCAGCCCCCGAGGACCTGACCGGTTTGGAGCTGCTCTCGAACATAAGCACCAACAGCAAGCCGATGGTGCGCGTTAAGCAGGAGCCGGTGGAGCATGTGGAGCAGCTGCAGGCGCCACCGCCGCAGCCTGTGGAACTGATGCCAATACAGCCTACGCCGCCCATGCTGGAAATGGAGCCCACGCCCGCGCAGGAACCTCTAGGAGGTCTCAAGCTGTTGTGCGCCCTTGCCGAGCAACGGATCCAGGAGGAGGTGGTGCAGGGCAGCAGTCTCTTTGCCACGCCCTCGTCGCGTACGCCCACTCCTACGCCGCCGCAGATTCTGGGAACGACAGCGACGTCGCCATCTTTGGCCTTTGAGGCCAAGTCCTGTTTCGCCTTTGGCCAGTCGCAGGGTGGTTCCGTCTTCCCCTCCTCCTCCTCCTCCTTTCAGATGCCATTAAGCTCGCCAGGATTCCCTTCGATGCAGGGCATCGAGTTGCCATCCACGTCGGCCGGTGCCGTGGCCGAGCTTACTCCCGTTAAGCGCAAGAAGCACAAACATTCCAAGTCCTCGGGCAGCGACAGCCGTAAGTCGGCGCGTTGCAGCAAGAAGAGCAAGAAGAAGCGGCGCCACAGCAGCAGCCGCCAGCAGTTTTCCGCTCCGGCGCAGGAGGAGGACGTGGACCTGCAGGACGAGCAGCTGCAGTCGGAGCTGCGCAGTGCCCTCCACGCCATGGATCCCAGCTACGCGCAGCGCTTTGGCCAGGAGGTGTTCAGCATCATGGACAACAGTATGCGAATGCGCCTGGCGGACGTCACGCGGCAGTATCGCAAGAAGAAGCGGAAGCTGGACGAGATTTCCAAGCACAAGAAGAAGAAGAAGTGCTCCAAGCAGCAGCTCCAACTGCAGCAACTCCAGGCCGCCCAACAAGCGTCTCAGCCGACACCTGCTCTGCAACAGCCACAGATGTCGCTGTCCAGTGTCCTGGGGTAAGTGGTTTTTACTTGGGCCATCGTTTACATGCAAATCTAATGCAATTTAAACCTTTCAGAACTTCTTCCCCGCTGCGCGACTATAAGTTCCCGAAGTTTTCGAGCAGTAACCTTCAGGCATCCAGTTTCTTGCGATTCCCAGAGAAGACACACTCGTTTCCCCCACCGCCGTCCCTGCAGCAACCCCAACCGGAGCACAATCCCTTGCCCAGCAGCAACTCACCGAGTACCTCGTCGTTCGTCCGCCTGGAGCCCAGTGCACTGGACGCGGCCGTTGCCATTGCCCCAACTACCTCTGCAACTTCCGCCTCCTGCTCACCGTCAACCAAACAGGCGGCTTCTGCGGCGCGAAAGCAGCGGAAGATGAAAGCGATTGCCAGCAATGCAGCCGGGGATCAGTCCGCGGCGACAGAGGCAAAGCGGCGTGTAAGCGGGATTGACCGTGAACTGCAGCTGACCAGCGAACATCTATATCGCGATGAGACCCGTGTCCTCACCGACATGGGCGGACTATTCTATGCGGGAGTGATGAAGCCTTTGCGTCCGCCCGATGTCTACTCCATCACATTGGACGGCGAGCGCGGCAACAAGTCGCATGTGATGTCACGCGAGGATATACTCAAGGATACGGTAAGTGGAGAGCTAATTGGCATAAGTTGGAAACAATTCTGATTAACTTCTGTTAACTGTTTTCAGATCCTCGAGGTGGCGCCGAAAAGCGTGGAGAGTGTGCCAGTGGGTACCCGCTTGTGTGCCTACTGGAGCCAGCAGTATCGATGCCTTTATCCTGGACGGGCCATCGACTCCGAGCAAGTTGACGATGGAGCCGCAAGCGGCGCAACGAATTCGGCTACAACAGCGCCGGACTTTGTCAGTGTGGAGTTTGACGATGGCGACAGCGGCAGGATCCGCTTGCAGAACATCCGCCTGCTGCTCAGCGATTATCCCATAGCAGGTATGCGTTTATTTCGCACTTTCGTGGGTATAAAACTTTAGCCTGTGGCTTTACAAGTTTTATTCCCCGACCCCGCCATCCTATCATTAGTTTCTTGTTGTGTGCGTGCCTCCTTATTTACTTCTTTGTTGTTTTCGTTGCTCCTGCCCAACCTTCCCATCCAACCCCTTGGAACAGAGTACAACGATAATCCCCTCTACTCAGTAGGCAAGCAGAAGCGAAGCGCTCTGCGCGGGGGTGAATGTGGCCCCGGAGGAGGCTCGCAGGACCACTTAAGCGTGCCCGGCTGCGAGGACTCGCACAGTCATCATAGCCTGGGGATGAGTAGCGATAACACCACTTCGCTGGCCGCCACTATGGAGCTTTTTACGCAGCGCAGTGAGAAGAAGCGCCTGAAGAAGAGTCTCAAGAAGATGTCCAAGGCTCAAAATGGCGTTAATCAGGCCGCGGCTACCAACGGTGGGGCTGATGCCGCTGCAACTGGCGAGGGTGTCAGTGCAGAGGATGCCGCTCGAAAGCACCATAAGCACAAGAAACGCAAGAAGCACAAGAAACATCATCGCAAGAATGGCAGCGAAGAGCCGGAGCAACAGGCAGTTCAGCAGGACTTTTCTGCGGCACCGCAGGAAACGACAGAAGCTCCAAGTACAGAGATGTCATCAGCACCGGCACCAACTACGAATCGTGTTAAGGTGGAGGTCAAAGTAAAGACAGAGCAGTTGGAGATGGAAGAGGAGACGGCATCCAATCTCATGTCAGAGATATCCGACGAGGTAAGCTATCTAAGAATTCTATTTACAACCCACGATTGCAAATGGTTGAAAATCTCTTCGACTATTCAATGCATACCATTTCGATATTTTAAGTAATGGTACATCTATTACAAAATCCTAGTTATTTCATTAGTCGATTGCAATACAAAGGGCTACGATAATTGAAGGGTTGAAATAATCCCATTTTCTACTCGCAGGCCAAGGGCGACGATCTGGTCGAGCATAACAACTCCAAGGGAAGCAGCAAGATAGCTGCCTTCCTGCCAGAACGGCAGCTGTGGGGTTGGTATGGTACCGCCTATCGCAAGGCGGGCGTCAAGGGACGCGCCAGAAAGCAATTTTACAAAACAATCAAAAGGGGAAAGGAGACTATCACGGTAAGCACACTCTTCTCATTCGTATTCGATTTTCAATACAAAACAATGTTTAATTTTAGGTCGGGGACAGTGCAGTATTTCTATCGACAGGCAGACCAGATCGACCCTATATCGGGCGCATTGAGTCCATGTGGGAAACGACCACAGGCAACAAGGTGGTGCGAGTGGCGTGGTTCTATCATCCGGAGGAGACGACCGGCTGTCCAAAGTTGAAATTTCCGGTGAGCCAGACTTTGTGAAAGCAATTACCCGGAGGCAAAGCTATAAACAGCATTTATTTATTTTATTCTGAATAGGGTGCTCTTTTTGAATCGCCGCACGAGGATGAGAACGATGTGCAGACAATTTCGCATCGTTGTGAGGTGCTGCAGTTTGGCAGTTACTTCGACAAGTTCGGTGCCGATTCGAAGCAATATCAATCCATATACGATAACAATGATACATATTATTTAGCCGGGCACTATAACCCAAGGTTACAAGTGCTAAAACTACAAGACGATATTCCAACTCTCGAAGAGCTGCAGGATACAAATAATACTACTACTACTAAAACTACAGAAACTACTACCGAGGATTAAGCAAAAAGTGGATAGGCGTGGTTAGGCATAGTGCATACAGATCTATATATATACAATATATATACATTATACATATATTTTACTATACGTGACCAGATGGAGCAGATATATACCTATATGTATACAAATATTATTTCTATATATTTTAAATGTATTGTGTATTTCGAGAACTCATAAAAAGGACACTGGCGAGAGATAAAACGAGAGAGAACAAGGAACTAAGCAACAACCACTAAATTAATGTGTAGTTACGAGAAGCGCAAGCAATTTTAAGTCTAATTTTGTAAAAACAACAAAAACAAACAGAAAAGGCGCTTCGATAACGACAAACTTAATTCACTTCAAGTTCAGCGAAAGTTTAAAAACGAAATGTGTGCTTATACATCCCCTTTGATCCTTTGACCCTTCGAACACAACACATAACATAACACAACCAACAAACCAACCAACCACAAACAAACACAGTCCACATTTAGAGCCCAGGCTATAGCTACAGGATAATGGGATACACTTGTTAACTTACGTGTATACCTACATGTTTCAGATGAAATTTAAAACGTGTTTTAAAGATTTTAAGCAGGCAACATGCAGCAACTACTACTATAAATGTAACAATTCAATGTGATAGCAAAACAAAACCAGATGTTGATGTGTACAGAGGAGAGAATAAGTATAGATGATAAATAAGAGATCAAGCAGAATGTGTGTGTTGAATATTTACAGTTCGTTTATTCAAGAAGAACAGCAACGTATAAAATCAAACCTATCTTTAATTACATCAATAAACTTGCCGGATATATTGAAATCGCTGTCTTTGTCTGAATTTCTAAATTGGAAGTTTCTGAACTGAGCTCTTTTAAAGTTAGGCGTTCAAGACAAGCCTGGAAGTTCAAGTCAAATAATTCCTTGTATATACTTTTTTACTTTGAACAGTTTACATATCGGTTATATTGGAGAGATGTGGAGTGTTCAGGCTTTGGTGGTGCACCTCCTACTGCTGGGTTCCATCCTGAGCATCTACTTCCAATCGACCGTATTGTCGGATCTTAAACCTCTAAGCACACTGCGCGAACTGGGTTTGGAGCCACCGGCCGATCGACTGGTGGTTTTTGTGGTCGATGGCTTGAGGGCAGAATCGGTCTTGGCGAAGAATTGCAGTTCAGTTCCGGATTTGCGGGACCTGTTCATCGACCAGGGTTTGGTTGGCATCTCACGGGCCTGCCCGCCGACGGTGACCAGACCGGGACATATCGCCATCTTCGGCGGCTTCAATGAAGATCCCGCTGCGGCCCTAACCAACTTTGGCTGGAACCCATCTACGTTCGATACCGTCTTCAATCGCAGCAGAAACGCCATCGGCTGGACTCAGGATGTGGTTGCCAAAGTCTTCACCTATTTGCCCACCGGTGGTGCCCCATTGCGCTTCGAAACCTTCTCCAGGTCGGACATTTCGGGCAGACTTAGGTTGGATGAGTGGGTTTTCGACAAGGTGCGCCTGTTCCTGACCAAGGAGGAGAATGTCCGTCCATTGCGCAATGCCACCTCGGTGGTGTTCTTTGTTTATCTAGCCGATATCGACCTGGCGGGCCACGCTTACACACCATACGGCTCGAGCTTCCAGGAAAAGCTGAACTTCACCCAACGGGGCATCCGGCAGACCTACGATCTCTTCGAAAGCGTTTTCAACGACAGCCGAACGGCCTATCTGATGACGGCGGATCATGGCATGAATGATGCGGGTGGGTTGGATCCTTCTGTAATCGAATTTATCAACCACTACCCACAAATCCTTTTATTTTAGGCCAGCATGGCGGTGGTGGAGATCGCGAGGTGGAAACCCCCTTTATCCTCTGGGGATCTGGTGTTAAGGACATAGCCCCCGATCCAGGTCAGAACTTCACGGCCAATAACGATGGTCTTACTCGACCTCTGTACCAGTTGGAGCAGACACAACTGGCGCCTCTAATGTCCGCTTTGATTGGCCTTCCCCCTCCGATGAACAACATAGCTCTGTTGCCCCTGGGTTTCCTGAATACCAGCGTTCAGTACGAACTCCAGGCCCTCCACTTGAATGCCATGCAACTGCTGGCTCAAGCCAGGCTTCTGATAAAGCGTCACGAGGAGGGCATTCTGTATCTGTGTCTGCCCAAGTTCGAGAATCTGGACTCGGCACAGATTGATAATTATCCGCTGAGGATAAAATATCTGGTCGCCGAGCATCACTTCGAGCAGGCCCTGAAGATAACTCAGAAAATAGCCAAGTTGGCTCAGCAGTGCTTGGAGTACTATCACGGGTACTATCACCTGCCTCTGCTGGTGGCCACCACCGCCTCCTATTTGGCGTGGTTTTACCTTCTGCTGGTGCAATTCACACGAGAGTCCAACGAACCGAGAACGAAGCGGAGAGGTTTTCTTACGTGGAGCACCTTGATGATGTCCCTGGGAGGAGTGGTGCTCCTGGAGTTGATGATACTGCAGAGGGTGCCCTACCTGACGGCCTTTTATCTGCTGCTGCCCTTTGGAATCCTCATCGTGGCCGTGGCTGAACGTCCCTTGGAAGGCAGTTGGTCTATCTTCCAGTTTCCCATCCTTCATCTGTTGGGAATCCTTGTGCCCGCTGGCCTCCTGATACTGATGGCCTTCCACAACAGTCACATTGGAGTGCTATACTTCCTGATGGTGTGCCTGAACAATCGAAGGGCATTCTTCAGGCCATCCATGAAGTTCTTTTTCTGGCTTTGCCTGGTAATACTGCTGAGTGGCATCCTCGTGGTGAAGCAGAACCCAAGTCTGGATTTTATTACCGATGCTGTAAGAGATTATGTAGACAAAAGCCACGTGGTATACGCCAGTATGGTGGTATCCATTATTCGGCCTTTGATCCTGAAGCATCACCATGCCAAACGTGTTTGGATCATCAACGTGGCAGCGCTTTTGGCAGCAGCATACGGAATCTATCAGTGGGACACGGATCAGCCAGTCTGCACCTACGTTTATGCTGCATGCTGGTCCTATCTAGCCTTTGCCTTCCTATCGATCCCTTATAGTGGGACAAAGGAGCTAAGGCGTCGCCTGGAACTGATCATATTCAACATGCTGACGGTGCACATAATGCTGACCATATCAATAGCCTCGCTCTTTGTCCAAATCATGGTAACCGAGTTTGTGCTGGGCCTCGAACTTTACGAACAGAGCGGCAGATCGAGGGATACTAAAAATAGAAATACCGATGGGGATCAGAATGGGAACCAAGTACAAGAGGAGCCTCAAGTTGAAAGACCCGTGAGTCCATTGGAGCACCTGAGGCTATCCTATCGCTATGCGGCTCTTATTCTTCTGTACTTTTACGTATCCTTCTTTGGAACCGGCCACTGGTTCTTCAACTTTACCTTCAAACCCATCACCTCGCGACTGTTCTTTCCTCAATTTCAACTTCACCTGATTGCGGCCTTTATCCTGCTAAAGATATTCATACCATCAATTATAGTTATGTCGAGCATATATGCCTTGGTACGCTTTGGCCGCAAGAATACCCGGTCCATCTTTATATGCCTGTTCCTGATGAACGACACCATGAGCCTGTACTTCTGTTACTTTGTGAACAATCGAGGCTCCTGGCAGGAGGTGCGCCAATCGTTGGACCATCTTTTGGTGACCCATGTCTTCATCATTCTCCTGCTTGTTTGCTCCTGGATCGCAAAGGGTTTCCTCACCAACACCACGGAAGATAAACCATTACGAGGCGTCCAAGCACAGGCTCTCGACAATGCTACGACCTTGGTTCAAGACAGTCAGGTCTAGCTTACCCCGATTGATGTGCCAAAATTGCCTAGTTTTATTTAATCTTTAACACTGTTTTGAAAGAAATTTGTCAGTCTCTATTAAATAGTTATGAATATAAAATAATACAATTATAAAAAATGCTTGTCTACTGAAAATCTGTTCACTGTTGGTCCTACGAAGTTAAGTATTCGACTAGTGGAACATTTATTTTTTTGCTGCGCCGAAAACTTTTTATTCCTTTCTATAATATTTGCTAGTTTTTTATGACCAATACATAAAGTTTCTGTTGTGTAAGTTTGCCAAAGCAATTATTAGCTTACACTCAAAAAATTATTTTTCTTAAATATAGAAAAAAGAAAAATTTACTGTGCTTTAGAAATATATTCTATAAAGAGGAAACATTTTCTAAACTTCAGAAAAAATTATCTATTAAACGAATTTTTTAGAATTTTTTTTCTGAAATGCAGAAAACTCCTTTTTTTTCTAAATTATAAGGTGATATACTTTCGCCAAACACGTTATAATAGCTACTAAGCCGTTACGGCACATGACATCGCTAGTCTAGGTTCCTAAAACACACCCGACCCCATAACCCATTTGCATTAGGGGCAGCCTGGCGAATGCGTGTCTATCGATGATGTGTTCAATGGGCTCACATGGGTGCCAGGAATCGGGGCTTCGCCGCCCCCTATCTAATCCTCCGCTCCTTGCCGTCAGATGCGTGCGTTGCCTGGCTGCGGGGGTCACGAGACCTGGCATCGATCCAACAGAAGGAAAATTTGCATTCGCCAGGCTTTATGGGAAATAGGAAAGTCGCGGGTCGACGGATGTACGGATGCGTGCCTCGAAGACACAATAATTAAAAAGCGATTTGTCTAGAACAACCGGGTTGAGTTAGGGAGCCCGGGGAGCAGGGGTCGTTCCGTCGTTCCGCCGCCGCCGGCGGACAGGCCCCAGCGAAAATGAGCACCACCCCGAAGTGGTACTGCCGCAACAAATCCCAGCCGATGCACACGTTCGCGGAAATCGGCAAATTGGGCCTGGAGCTGCGTCGGATTACCAAACGGATAGTGATCGATGTCAACTCGGCGATTTTTAGTGAGCATGTAAGTTCTAAATCATCTGATAAGTGTTGGATTGCTACTTCATAAGTCCCTGCTCTTAGGACACCATCTTGGAGGAGTGCGAGCGGGTGGTGGAGCAGTACTGGAATCTCAAGGACGAGACCAAAAATGCCGACTTCCAGTCGCTCTCGAAGAAGATCAAGAGAAGTCCCTACAACCAGCTGCTGATGAAGAAGTTCCACTTGATAATGGATCTTAACGATAGACGTTTTTGCCAGCTCACCTTTGTACTTAAGCGCACTGTGGGTATAGGTCTTATATATTACCATACTTTAAGTAATCTTAACTGGCTTTCAGTTAAGCTTCCTGCTCCGCAAGTCGATGCAATCGGAGATGTTGCTGAATTGGGCCTTGCACATCACTCAGTTGTACAACAAGTGTCGCAAGGTAGAGAAGCCCTTGGTTCCGGTCGAGGTGGATAGTCAACCAGGTGAGGAGGAGGCTGAGGAAGAGCCCAAGTTGGGTGGCAAGCGAAAGGAGGAAATGCCGGCTAATGTCTGCAGCAATATGTATCCTGCCCTGCTCTTGGCACTCAAGTCCATTGATTTCAACTACGTCCTGCAGGTTTGAATTCTTTTGAAACTTATTTGAAACCCTTTTCTAACTCTACCTTCTTTTGATATAGTTGGTGGCCCAGACTAGAGTGGAGCAGAATGCCCTGGATTTGGTCTTTGGACTCTTCAACATGGGCGAGCAGGATGCCTGGCGGGAGCAGCAGAATCTGGAGTCCACCTCCTCCAGCCTGGAGATTCTGCGCACCCTGAACATATCCTTTGCCGCCGGCGATTACCAACCGTATTGCGACTCCGCCCAGGATTACAAGTCCATGCAGATGCAGATGGCCGATGCCAGTCTCCAAGTGCAGGATCATGACCACCAAAGTCTGCGCTGCAAGCACACCGAGAGCTTCCTGCAGAAGGAGCGGGTCTTCATTGCCCAGTTGATAGCCAAGGCCACGGAAATTAGTCCGACCATTTTCGGTGGGTTATTCAACTTCTCTATCATCTCTTAAAGATCTAATGTTCTTGTTATCCCACAGATAGTGGCAAAAAAGGTCCTGTGGACATGAACATGTATATTGTCAAGGGTTTGCGACTGCTCTGGTCCTATGTGGGGATTATTTTGGACCACATCCTGCTCTGGTGGATAGATAACCCCGTGTCCTGTTATCGTCTCACCCATATAGATTCCATACGCAGCTGGCTCTATCATCAGAGTGTGAATGGTGGGTAATCTCCAAGATCTCTAATCTATATAACTAACCAACAATATTTTAATTTTCCTTAGACATCCCCGAACCAGTTTTCTCAACACTCCGTGGCATTGGGGAGATCCTTACAGGATTTGTTTGCAACAACATTTGGGATCAACTCTTTCGCCTCACCCTCATATCTTCCAACAACACCAATCGCTTGGTGGATGTGGTAGCGGAACAATATCGCGATTGCCCCAAAAATGTAATATATTTGAACTTTTCAAATATTCCAACTACTAGGAATACAATCATTTTAGGAATTTGGTACCCCAACCGGTACCGTATGGATCAGTATTTTCGCCAATCTAGTAAATTTGAGCAACCAATACTTCTCTAACCTGGAGGCGCACAATAACTCCAGCCTGCTGCCAGTGGCCGAACAAATACCCATACTCCATAGGCTGGGTAAGATCTGGGTGGGTTTAATACCAGACATCGATTAATAATATTTTGTTATCCTGTGCCAGATCATTCGGTGCACTCGATGCGTCTCTGGGTCACCGAACAGGCGAAGCTCCTTTGCTGCGAGTGGAAAATGGACCGCTTCTTCCAGATTCTGGAGCACGATGTCAAGCTGTGCCTCAATGTCTTCGTAACCTTTCAACTGCCGAAACTCACTGCCGACCTTAGTGATATCCTGATGCTGGTCTGTGTTGCCCTGCGGACCAAGCTCATCGCCGAGGTCAACGCCAATATAGACAAGCTAAAGGTAGGTGTGTTTCAAAAGAACTCTTTAGAGAACCATGATATGTACACCCAGAAAAAATTGAGAACAGAAAAAAGCCAATATCAAATGTTTACGTTCTTTAAATCAAGAGTAAAGCTCTCTCGAGTTTTGTTTTCAAGGTGAAGCCTTTTTGAAATAGAGATGAAAGATGTTTCGATCTTGAGAATTTAAGATTGAATCAAGATCACTTTGAGAACGATAGAACGGTTTCGAAAGTGGGCTTTCTCTAAGTGAATAGTTAAGTTTCATAATACTAACCTTGCTCCCCAGAAAACCACCGACGAGTGTGTTCAGATCCTCTCAGCAGTTTGCCGGGTCCTCAGCCTGGCGAACTTTACGCTCTGTTTTCCCGCCGCCAACTTTTGGCAGCGCGACCTATACAATAACGATGAGAAGAGCCTCTATGTGGGATATGTGCTGGATGAGATCTATCTGCCCACCATACGTGCCACCAAGGACATTGTCATACTCAAGCTGATACTGAAGCTCATCTGCGAGGCCTGGCTGGACTTTATCTACCAGAAACGCATCCGTTTTAGCGTAAATGGAGCCGTTCGATTGCTGAATGACTTCGATGATGTGCGTGAGTGGATCCTGGCCTGCACTTTGTTGGATGAGGAGCAGTTGGATAAGCTGAGCAACCACGAAGTGCTGCGCATGTGCAAGGGCGTGGGCAAGATACTGCTCCGTAAGCCGGAGGATGTGATCTCCATTACCCAGTCGCCCAAATTTGACAAGAAGGCGCGTAAGTTGACACACCCTTCTTTTTCGCAATGGAATACCCTTTTGGTAAGAATTTACCTTCGTTTTTTTGTAGAGGACGCATCCGCCCAGGACACTCAGCTACCATCCGAGATGTTCGTCTCCAATCAGAAGCACTGGCTACAACTTCGAGCCAGTGGAGGCAATGGGTTTCCCTTCCTAAAACTCTGCTGCGGAGATGCGGCCATGTAGATGGCCCTTATAGGGGGTACAAATGTTTATTGAGTCGCTAAAATGCTTTACAAAAGTGAGGGTCTAGAATATATATATAAATATATTAGAAAAAGGGCAACTATGGTTATGTTTTTCTTTTCCTTCTTGGAAGTCTCTTTTAGGCGGGCACCTTGCGACTAATGATCTTTATCAGCTCATCCACGCGCTCGCTCTTGCCGGCGAATTGTTTTGGATGCGGTCCAATCATTTGAATGATCATCGGCACATCTTGCGAGACCTGAAAAATGGGAAAAATATGCGAATGTTTGACAGCTGTCAATTTGGGCCAAGTTGAATATGGGTCAATACCTCGAGGAAACGGGCGAGGGCCTTCAGCGTGCGGAAGATCTGGTCTTCGTTGGGACTGCTCTGGAAGAACTGTAGAATGGCCATGGCCAGCTCCACGGCAATGTCGTCGAAAACCTTAGAAAATATACATATATCCTTAAGATGTGTTTTTTACTGAACTTTAGGCGGACCTACCACAGTCTTCACTTCCTTGATAGCAATGTTGTACAGGATCATGCTGCCGATGTTTTTCAACTGCGGGCAATTGGATAGGATGCAGTGGACGGCCACCTTGGTGGTCACTCGTATGTTGGAGATGGTTTGGCCATTGTATTCCCACTCGGAGATGTACAGCAGCCATTCGGAGGGACCCAGGTTCTCGAAGAGGTTGCACATCTGCGATATATCATAATAATTATAGTGAGCTAAAATATAAACCATATTTTTTTGGGATGGGCACTTACAAACATGGCCCAGGCCTGCTGCTCCTCGGGCGTCTGCTTGTCAATGTCCTGGGCGTAGTTCATCAGTGTGTGATCCCTGCGATCCTGGTGCAGAATAATGATCACATCGTCCTTGAGCGCTGCATAGGCCAGGGTGCGGATCAAGTGTATCCGTGTGTCCGGCGAGAAGGCCTGATTGTCACGTAGGACGCGCTGCACAAAGACCAGGAAGTTGTCGCCCAGCGCCCAGGAGCCATCGTCCTCGATCAAATACTGATGCAGCTCCTCCATGGCCACCTCCTCCTCCTTGTAGATCTTGCCGTCCAGCAGTTTCACTAGGCTCTCTAGTTCAGTCTTAATCTGTGTCAATAGAAGGATTGAAGATATAATATGACTGGTGTTCTGTTAAAATTGGATTGTATTGTTCCCATACTTGAATTATTGTAATGCAATTATTTCACTTATTTGTTTACAAACAAATCGGCACAATTTATATTATTTATTCCATCTTCAAACGGCCAAGTAAAATCAATTTGGTTGTTCACCAAATGTTGGTTGAATTATTCGAATAAATTAAACCGTGCTCTCTGAAAATGAGCTAGTCATCCACTCTAAAATAAATTATATCTTCTACAAAAATATAATTACATATTTTAGAACTGATGAGAAGAATTATTAAAAATTCCTGTGCATTTTAGAATTTCTGTTCGAAATGGTTTAAGAAATAAACGAATTTAAAATTATTTTCTAAGCCAAGGAATTACTGACACTTTATTTAGTTTGATATATCTTTACTTTAGTTGTTAGTTCTCAACTTAGTTAGCCTTACGTCAATGTCTTTGAGCACCAGCGCCGGTTCGCGTGGGATTTCCTTTTCCTCCGTGGACTTGGAGCGCTCCTTGCCATTCTGCGGCTGCTGTTGTTGGGCTGCG
Source organism: Drosophila lutescens (assembly GCA_037075285.1). NCBI lineage: Eukaryota > Metazoa > Arthropoda > Insecta > Diptera > Drosophilidae > Drosophila > Drosophila lutescens. The sequence goes on from JBAMCF010000861.1 coordinate 335,220, forward strand.
GGCTCTGACATCTTTGGTCTATTTATAGGAGAGTGAGGAAATTATAATAATACAATTAATTTTATACTTAAAAGAAATGAATGTGTACGACGGCCACCAACATCTTGTGCTGCACAAGGCGGCGTCACTCGACAGGGCCATAAAATTGCAAGGCTTTTCACTTTTAATTCGAGATTATTTTTTACGATCTGCTGACGATAATGTTGTAATTTGCAGCACAAATTACCGCTCAAGCGTGCGGAAATGTTTACAATTTCGAGGAGAGAAATATGCGAGGAATTTGATGTTTCATATAAACAAAGAAGCGGAAAAGCATTTAGCGGGAGCATCGCTTAATTAACAAAATGAAAAGAAGAAAGGGAAAAGCGGTAGCCGGCGACACAATTGGTAGAGACAGGACAGAGGAAAAGTTGTCAAACCGAAGTGTGACAGTAAAACTGAGGAAAACTCAAAATAGCCGAGGTATTTTTAGTTTTTTACTTTACGTAGACAAAAACAAGGTACAGAAGATTCTCACTGGCAACACGAAATTGCATGCAATGTGATATAAACGATTTTCCAAGTTTTTCCTCCCGGCCTGCAGCCTGCCATTATCTCTTTTTAATCAAACCAAACGTTAGGTATTCCCGTTAATTGGCATAATTTAAAGACTTCCAAATTACTCACATGCTATTTTAGTAGAAGTGACACAGAAATTCCTTAACTTTCGACACCAATTCGTGTGGGAAAGCCGAAAAACAAAAGTCAAAACTCAACTAGGGCACAAATTGTATCTCTTGTCGGCGATGCGTTTTTTGTTTATTCAAAATTCCGAAGATGAATATTGGGTTATTTATTTTCCAGATCATGCAACTTTTGTAGAACTTTTCATTGAATTCCGGAGATCGAGTAGCACGCAAACCGTTTCTTTAGAGAATCGACTCGAAATTGCCGCTGTTTGTTCGGAAAAGTCCCGTGGAAGTGTGAGGAAAAGATTCGGAAAATGCACACTCTGCGGCGTATGAGCGATCTGTGAGTGTGTTTTCGGATATTTCGGATCGAATCGGATCGGGTCTTTATAAATAGACACTCGTCTCAGTTCGCTCGCGAGCGAAATGTAGCCAATGCAGCTACACTGACCGAAGCGAGGGGACATTTCCACAAACTATCTCACTCTTTAAGTTCCATTTTAAATTGAATGTGCAGTGGTTTCTAGGATTTTATTACCCTCTGCAAGGGCAAGGACCATCCTTCACACGTCAATGCAATATGGCCGTGCGGGGGCGGCCCGGCTGGGAAAGGTCGGGAAAAACACAAAAAGCTATTAAGTGGCAACCAAAATACATTCCAGGCCCAGCTGGAGGTCCTGTCGCATTCTGAAAGCAACAAGTCTCACATTGCGTAGCCGAGATGTTGACCGAGGCCCAAGCTGGGGCTACTTTCATTTAGCTTTCAAGTGTTAAGCGCGTCGGTTGCTAAGTGAATCCGTCTTCAAACTATAAACGACATCTCGTTTCGCAATGAGGACCTCTATTAAACTTTCCCTGAGGCTGGCGGCGCTCCTGGTTTGCCTGATCTCCTGTCAGGCCTCGCTGGAAAGGGAAAACAACGAGGGCAATAACATGGCAAATGTGAGTTATCAATTGGTTAGCTATTTCATAAGGTCCAAACAAAAAATAGAAAGCCGTTGTGAAATTATGTATTTTTAACCGAACGACCACGTACGTAATGTTTGGTATAAGTTAGTAATACGCCATGTTATAATCTAAATTGATAACGTTTAGGTGTGTTCGAAGCAGTAATTATTATTTAAACCTATTTCAACAGGCTTTTTTACTGCTTGCATCAAAATAAAAGAAGTGTTGTTATATTGCTAAAAGGTTTATTTGATTACTTCTTTAGTTATTACTAGTATAGTATAGAGCCCTGTAAGAATCAACAGTTTTAGAGACATTTTATGTTTTAAAACGATTTCACAGTAAGATTCGAAGGATTCGAAACATCCAACATAGTGTGATTGATAGGATTCTGTCTCTGTGGATTCTGTGACTTATAAATAAAAGATGTAAAGATACTTTTGCATTAACAGGTTTGGAAAATATTATTTATTTGTATTTAATACAAAAATAATAAAAGTTTATTTTAAATATTTGACTAAAATTTAGATTGAAGTTTAAAAACATAATTCGTTTTTATTATTTAAGGGTCCATTTTGTCACAGCTATAGTTTTTTCGGATTAAGTTGCTGGCAGTTTCTGTTTAGCACAGACGAATACATTTAAGCTTTATTCATAAGTAATCCCATTCCTTTTTCTTAATCATAAAGACAGTATATTTCCAGCAGCTTTGAACCTTAGTGTCATTTAATAAAAGGTTGGTTTTCAATTACATTTTTTTCAGCACAAGCTAAGCGGCGTTATACAGTGGAAGTATGAAAAGAGACCGTTTTGTAATGCATTTACAGGTAATATCAATAAATATCTGTGTTTCGGAGTTTTCAACCCGGAAGTTTTTTCAGGTTGTGGTCGGAAGCGAACTTATCCCTCTTATCCGCCGTTTACGCTATTCAAACGCAATGAAGTCGAGGAAAAACCCTATAACAATGAGTATTTGTCTGAGGGTCTAAGCGATTTGATCGATATTAATGCTGAACCCGCTGTGGAAAACGTCCAGAAGCAAATTATGTCGCAGGCAAAAATCTACGAGGCCATCAAAGAAGCCAGCAAGGAAATCTTCCGACAGAAGAACAAACAGAAAATGTTGCAGAACGAGAGAGAAATGCAACAACAGCTGGAGGAGCGTGAAAACAAATAAATCGGACAGATATCGGAAAAATTGGATTAATGGAAAATAAATTGACTGGATAGTTACCACACTGGATTTGTTATTGTACATAATATCTTTACCTATGACTCCTTGAATTGCAAAAGATTCTACAGCACTGGCATGCATTCAATAAAAATTGTTGACCTCACTTTTGGATGTGTATTTTTGGTCAAGATTGGAATTTGTACTCTTGTTAGTCATAATATTTGAATATAAATAAAAAAAAAAATATGAAAGTTATGGGAGATAATAAAAATGTATAATAGGTCTATTTTTTTAAATCGCTTCTACAACTTTTAAGGTTCTTAATTTAATAGCGACGTGTAAATACACATTCTATATGCCAAAATTATTGTAGAATATTTGAACTTACGGTATCTCTCTGTGGCATTAGTAATCAGTAATCGCAGCGGTTCCTCCTATCATTGCAAACCTTTGATAGCGATAAGAGGCTTTAACCATTTCATTGCATATCACCTTGATATTGATTACAAAAAAATGAACAAACAAAACATTCTTTATGACTTTTTAATTGAAATGGTTCTTCCAAGTAAATGGTAAGCGGTTTTCAAAGGGCGGTTACCCATTAAACAAAATCGTTTTTTAACTGACCTAAGAATCCTATGTATTAATCTAGGCTATTTAATTACAGTGACTTTTTCCAACCGCAAATGCAAAGTTACAGTTTTTACATAGTTCATTATTAAAAAAAGTTTGACTTATTTTTGGAGGTTATCATTTATCATATAGGCTATAATAGCACTTAGCGGCTTGATTATAATCCAAATAATCAAAGTGAATTTAGTGCCACTTAACTATGGTATTTCATCAGTTCAGGGCAATTTGGGTACTCTTTTGGACAAACGAACTCGCACTCCATGTTTGGGCATCAGGGCAATGCCGCTGTTCTCGAACTCTACTTGGCGTTTGCTCATCACCTCAACGTTGAAGTTCTGCAGGATTTTAATGATCGCCAGTTTGGCATTAACGCGTCCCATCCGCTGGGCAATGCAAATCCTCGGACCCTCGCCAAACGGCATAAACGCAGTGGGATTGTAGTTGCGACTCTCCTCCGAAAAACGATCGGGATCATATGTCTCGGGATCCGGGAAGTACTCGGCATCGTGATGAATGCCGTACAGGGAGATCACAACTGGGGTTCCCTTCGGAATCACATGGTTGGTATCCGGAACAGTGTAGTCCTGGGTGCATTCGCGGTTCAGGATAGGAAGACCCGGATATTTACGGATTGTTTCCTGGAAGCAAAGCTCCAAAAACTCCATTTTGTGCAGGGAATCGTAGGTAATCTTTCCGTCGTTCTTGGCCAGAGTCTCATCCACTTCATCCTGCAGGCGCTTTAGCAGCTCTGGATATTGGGCCAACTCATAAATGGTAAAGGCTGCAGTCGATCCAGTGGTTTCCTGTCCAGCTATGTAGAATATAAAGGCCTGGGCGGTGATGGTCTCCAAAGAAATGGCCTTAATATGACCTGAAAACAATGAATTTCTTGGTTGTTGTCACTTAGGATACCATTTTAAACTCACCATCGGGTGTCTTTTGGATGCTAAAGGATTTCTCATCATTCTCCTCGATCTTGCCCGTGTTCCTTAGCTGGATGAGCAACTGCAGCAGATCCTTGCGCACTATTCCGTTTTTCTCTCGGTGCTCAACGGTTTCCTTGACAATCTCCAGCATTGCCAGACCAACTGGGTTCTTAAAACCAATTCGGAAGAGGAACTGTGCAATTCTACAGAGTAACTTATTAGATAAAATAAGCCTTAAGAACTGCAGTAACACTTACGAGGGCAGCAGGAATATCATCATTCCGAACAAGGCATTAAATTTGTTATTAGCTCTTGCAATCGACACCAGTTTTCGGAATTTGTTGTCCGGGTTTTCGAAGCTGTTCACGTCCAAGCCAAAGATAGTCGAGGCAATAATGTCGATGGCATAGTCTTGCATCACCTTCTTCAGATCCACCTCCTCGAAATCCTTTTCCGGCAGCTTCTTCTGAAGGTAAGCCACCATTTTGTCACCAATATCCTCGGAGGTACTGAACATGGCCTTCAACTTTCCGGAGGTGAAACAGGGCGACAGCATGTGCCTCATAGACCGCCAGCTCTGACCTCTTAGGGCAAATATGCTGGCCGACAGCGGATCCTTCTCCTCATCGACGTAGACCCCGCGATCGTGGAAGCTGGCGAAATCCTGGGCGAGCACTCGACGAGCCAGCTCGGCATCGCGGACCAAAACGGCCGGACGGAAGAGCAAGTAAATGCCCAAGATGCGCTCTTTACTCTTCAGATAGGCGTCGTAGATGGCCAAGCCCATACTCTTCTCCTGCCTCCAGACGCTGTCCAGACATCCGAATGGAATCCCGGAGTGGCTGTCGGATGGAAATCCGCGTTGTTCCCAGAAGGCATAATGGCGCTTCAGATAAAACCAGGCCAACGTCAAAAGAGACAAAAGCAGCAAAACCAGCGAAAACATGATCAACCGATTGGACTTTTCAGAATAAAGGTCTATAACCAAGTGACTAACAAAGAGCTCGGTTTCCATTTATATGGCCGAAACTCAACGCCCATTTGTTCTCTTGCACTTCAACGTTCTCTTCAGATAGTGAATTCTGACATAGCATTTAAAGTCTCTTTATTGCTTAACATGATGAAATTTGCTATCAAAATGAAGCTCTTATGTTAGAATTATTGTATGATGTAAAATTGCAATGAACGAACTCTACTCATCATCATAAATAGAATTTAAACTTAAATATTCATCCAGCCCTATCATTGTTTAATCTTATGTAAACATTAAACTGATTTTTAAACTGTTTATTAAAAAAAATCTTTACTATTCTACAAAATTGTTACTATCCAATGAAATGCTACGAAAATTGATTGGCTGTTTAATTGATAGGTTTTTGTAATCCTTTGTCTATCAGCTGCTTAACGTTATTAAATATTAGATATCCATTTAGGGACTACCCCCAACCGGTGTTCTTTTGTACACAGAATTAATTTTTCGATCTTTCCAGTGTTTCTAAGCTCCATGAGTAATTACAGCAGATCCCTAAAGATCCAGAAGTCAAAGGGATTCTTAAACTAGTACCACGTCAATGTCAAAAGATAAATAATGAATAAAATCAGCAAACGAATTTTTAAACTCTTTAGAACTTTAACCAGAGCCACAAGCACAAAGAAAAGAAATTTTAAACTGTTAATCGAAGAGTTGTTTTGGTACTTTTAGGTTCTCTTGCGTGGTAACATCGACGTTAGATTAGAAATATCGTGTTTGCCTTTCAGTGGCGGATCCAGGATTTTGTTGTGGGGAGTGATATCAGAACAAATTTTTTGTTGCATGCTTTTTGAATACCAATATTCCTTTCATTTTTGACCCAAGTGGGGGTGATATATCACCCATATCACCCTCCGTGGATCCGCGCATGATGCCTTTATAAACAGGAAAATGGTTTAAGAGATCTCAGCTAATTATACCCGTTACTCGTAGAGTAAAAGGGTATATTGTATTCGTGCAAAAGTATGTAACAGGGAGAAGGAAGCGTTTCCGACCCCATAAAGTATATATATTCTTGATCAGGATCACTAGCCGAGTCGATCTAGCCATGTCCGTCTCTCCGTCTGTCCGTCTGTCTGTCTGTCTGTCTGTCTGTCTGTCTGTCCGTCTGTCCGTATGAACGCTGAGATCTCGGAAACTATAAAAGCTAGAAGATTGGTATTTGGCATGAAGATTCTTGGATTTCCTACGCAGCGCAAGTTTGTTTCAAAAGGGTGCCACGCCTCCTCTAACGCCCACAATCGCTTATATACGATTTTAAAAATTTCAATATTTCGGAAAAGTAAAAATGCAGTTTTATTGTGTTTATCAATACCTATCGAAATGTAGAAGAAATTTTTCAAATCGGACCATTCGTTAAAAAGTTATGCGTGTTCAAAGTTTCTATCTCCATCTCCCTCGCACTCCCTTTACCTGAGTAACGGGTATCTGATTGTCGGGGCACCCGACTATAGCGTTCTCTCTTGTTTTGGTTTTGTTTACATGACAACCGGTTTAAATTCTTCTTCGTCATATATTATTATTTGTTTTTATCTTAATCTATCAACGCAATATTGGTTTACACAAAATATAATTTGAAAATTATACAAAGAGAATACATTTTTAAGGAAAACCGGATAGTTAAATACGTAATAAATAGAATACAAAAAGGTAACAAACTTTTACTACCTAATATATTTTCATTATTATATTAATAATAAAACAATTGGTTTGGCTGGCTTTATTGTTGGCGTTTTCCCCAATATATTTCAATCTCCTCCGGAGATCTTCTTCAGGGGATTTATCTTCAAATCAAAGCACCCAGACCTCGAGCCAGCCAAACCAAATTGTTTGATTCTGTCAAAAAAGTCGCCGAACAACAACAAATTAATAATGAGAGTACTAATTTTAACAGAGAGCTTCATAGCTCTTAAATCAAGTAAGCAGATATCTCTTAATACAAATATATTCTCTTAAGCTTGTATGCCATATCAACTAGAATTAAGCCCAATTGTTACTTTTGACAGTTATGATCATCACTTAATTTAATTTTTATAGTATATATGTACGATAAAAACACACTGTGTAGTTAAATATCTCAGTATTCAGAAAAAGATTCATAAGTCTACGCTATATAGGTAGAAATTATGTATTGATATAACGGATAAAGTCTTCACAATGACTTTGCGTTTAATTTAGAAGACAAAATTACAACATATTTAGCTTTTAAATAAATTTATGCGATTATTGATTGATTTCCTATTTCCTAACGGTGGAAACCTAGTTCCAATTATCAAAGTGAATGTTTTCTTTATTTGGAAGATCTCTTGGACAAACGCACTCGGATTCCATCCTTGGGGAGAAGCGATATACCGCTAGTCTCGAACTCCACTTGACGTTTGCTCATCACCTCGACGTTAAAATGTTGGAGCAATTTAATGACAGCCAATTTGGAATTAACACGACCCATTCGCTGGGCGATGCAAATCCTGGGACCCTCACCGAAAGGCATAAATGCTTTAGGATTGTAGTTGCGACCTTCCTCCGAGAACCGATCGGGATCATATTTCGCAGGATCAGGGAAGTATTCGGCGTCGTGATGAATGCCATGCAACGAGATCACCACGGGTGTTCCCTTGGGGATCACATGGTTGGTCTCGGGTACTGTGTAGTCCTGGGTGCACTCGCGGTTCAGGATAGGAAGGCCCGGATATTTCCGGAGAGTTTCCTGCAGGCACAGCTCGAGATACTCCATTTTGTGCAGTGCCTCGTAAGTGATTTTTCCGTCGTTCTTGGCCAGTGTCTCATCCACTTCATCCTGCAGGCGCTTAAGTAACTCTGGATATTGGGCCAACTCATAGATGGTGAAGGCGGCGGTTGATCCAGTGGTCTCCTGACCAGCTATGTAGAATATAAAAGCCTGAGCGGTGATGGCCTCCAGAGATATAGCCTTTATGTTTCCTGGAAATACGGGTTCTTTTGCTTGACTGAGTATGATATAAAATTTAGCACTCACCGTCGTTACTCTTTTGTACACTAAAAGATTTCTCATCATTTTCTTCGATCTTTCCAGTGTTTCTAAGCTCCATGAGCAACTGCAGCATATCCCTACGTACAATTCCGTGCTTTTCGCGATACTCAACGTTTTCCGTGACAATATCCAGCATGGCAACAAGTATCTGATTTCTAAAGCCGAACCAGGCAAGTAACTTTACAATGCTGCATATATTTAGATGGGCTTAATAAACAAAACAATTAATAAGTAGAAGCAATTACTTACGAAGGAACCAGGACCAAGAACATGCCCAATAGGGCATTAAACCTATCAGTGCGTCTGGCTAGGGCAACCAGGTTTCTAAACTTGTTATCCGGGTTTTCGAAGCTGTTCACTTCCAAGCCAAAGATGGTCGAGGCAATAATGTCGATGGCATAGTTCTGCATCAAGTCCTTCACGTCCACCTCTTGGGATCCCTTATTGGGCAGCACGTTTTGGAGGTGGGCCACCATCTTGTCACCAACATCCTCGGAGGTACCAAACATGGCTTTCAGTTTGCCTGAAGTGAACAATGGCGACAGCATGTGCCTCATAGATCGCCAACTCTGACCTTTTTGAGCCAACAGATTGGCCGACAGCGGATCCTTTTTCTCATCGACGTAAATCCCGCGATCGTGGAAGCTGGCGAAATCCTGGGCCAGCACTCGACGAGCCAGCTCGGCATCGCGGACCAAAACTGCCGGACGGTAGAATAGATATATTCCCAGGACACGCTCCTTGCTCTTCCGGTAGACATCGTAAATGGCCATGCCCATGCTCTTCTCCTGTCTGAAGACAGTGTCCAGGCACCCAAATGGAATCCCCGAGTGTTTGGCGGATGGAAATCCGCGTCGCTCCCAGAAGTCATAATGGTACTTTATATACAACCACGATAGTGTCAAAAGAGACAGCACCAGTAAAAGTAGCAATAGCATGATCAAACTTTTTTGAAACCTGAGCAGGAAAGTAGACCCAAGAATTCAATGCTGAACTGGTCAGCGGCGACTTGGGCTTCGATTTATAAGGTAGAAACTCAAAGCTTTTTCGTTCTCTTAGCATAGCGAGTGTATAATTGCCAATCACTCTTACTAAGCTAAAAAATAGCGTGGGCTTGGTTTGTTTGATAACAAATATGTGAATGAAATTGCAGTAATTTTGAAAAAGAGAATAGCTGCCTCTTAAGCTTAATTCACTCTTACATTGCTCTTCAAATGACATTATTGATATAGTACGTAGAAAATACGCAGTAATGGTGAATGGTATTCAACAGCCATATCTCCCATTTAAATTACTTTAACTCGTCAAATTATTTAGTTTGAATTTGCAAAGTTGCATCACTATCAAACATGTCATAAAAACCTTTATGAGGTTATTTCTCTAAGTGTTTCTTCTCAGTGACAGTTTAAGATTTCTAAATAGTTTTTCAATTTGTATTTATTTTTTTAAAGATTATGGTTGATTATTTATCTGAATCTTTATATGGAGTTATTGTTGTTCTCTTTTGTCTTCCCTGCTAAAAAACAAATAAATTTAAATTTCAAGACTGTTTTCTAAGTACCTAAATATTTTTTGGCGTCCTTATCTTTCTATAACCGTCTTTTCCAAATAAACTTTTTTTTCATTAGTTAGATCACTTTATCAATATGAAGTGTTACATTAGCTGTCCGATGATAAATGATATTGCAGTAATTTTGAAAAAGAGAATAGCTGGCTCTTAAGCTTAATTCACTCTTACGTTGCTATTTAAATGATATTATTGACCACTTTAGTACGTAGAAAATACGCAGTAATGGTGAATGGTATTCAATAGCCATATCTCCCATTTAAATTACTTTAACTCATTAAATCATTTAGTTTGAATTTGCAAAGTTGCATCACTATCAAACATGTCATAAAAACCTTTATGAGGTTATTTCTCTAAGTGTTTCTTCTCAGTGACAGTTTAAGATTTCTAAATAGTTTTTAAATTTGTATTTATTTGTTAAAAGATTATGGATGAAGCTTATTTATCTGTTATTCTCTTTTGTCTTCCCTGCTTAAAAATAAATAAATTTAAATTTCAAGACTGTTTTCTAAATAGGTATTTTTTGGCGTCCTTATCTTTTTAATAACCGTCTTTTCCAAATAAACTTTTTTTTTTCATTAGTTAGATCACTTTATCAATATGAAGTGTTACATTGGCTGTCCGATGATTTCCCTTTGCCGTTATATTGGACATCACCCGCACCGAAGTGGAGCCCCTACTTATTCCTGTACCATGCAATTCTTGCGGTTGCTTGTTCTCGGACCAGGGCTCAAAATTGAAATGGAATCCCTTCAAGTCCTGGCAGTTCACTTGGGGATTGCCTTTTTCCCGCAGTCGCTGCATGACATGCTCCCTTACTCGGGTTATTCCATCAGAATTGCGGCAGATGATGGCAGCCAGGCTGGTTTTGTAGATCTCCGCCAGTTGAGCTAACGAAAGGCAGGTTTTTTAAAGAAAGATTTATAACGATGGAGAAACCTCACCTTTGGTGAACTTCTGCGGCCCCATCTTTCGCTCATACCAATGGGAGTCGCCCAGCTTGAGGCGTAGGAACTGATCTGATACCATGCAGCTGAGGAGCGGCCCAAAGATAGCTCCTCCCAGTGGTGGCTCACTAAGAGCACCCGTGTAGACGTCCACATCCTGGGGAGATCTGATATTAAGATGGTTATTTGTCAGGTCACCTAATAGAACACAGTGGATAACGTACTCGTAAATCTGCCTGATGGTGCCCAAAGTAGCGTTGTCTATGGCCTGGGACATCTGCTCCCACGTGTCCACCGGTGGCAGACGACAGTGTCGACGGAAAACGGGATAGGAGGGTATTCCATGATCCCGACCCCTTTGAATGTTCAACGAGACCAGATCCAGGCCGCAGAGAGGCACCTTATCCTCGGCGGTGCCTTCGAAAAGCTTCTGGGTGACCTCCAGCGAAAAGAAGCGATCTACTTGCATCACCGGCGTATCGGCCGCTGTCCTCAGGGCGTGGTCAATGCCATGCTCCGCCCATAGGGAGAACGGATTGAAGAGCATCTTGTGCAGTTCGATGGCCTCGGGACTGCTATTATCCCTTGAGACATTAAACAATCCCGGCAGAAGAGTGTGTGCAAAGCGGAAGGCGGCTGCTGCAAAGCAATTGGCAATACTGGGATCCACCTCGGGGTCATAGGTGTCCGGAGCATTTAGATTGTGCTTGGCCGGCAGCAAGCCCTTGGCCTCGCTGAGATTCTTTCCAAGCAGCACTGGCAAAAACTCATTGTACGTGATGTGCGCCATTTGGGCACCCAGAATCTTGCGGGCCTCCTGGTACAGCCGCTCATCCTCCCAGTGGGGATTCTCCGCATGCAACTGCCGAGCCAAATAGTTGTGATGTCTGGCCCACAGCAGATGCATGGATGTGAGCAGCAAGTTCTCATTGGCCCGATCGTCGCCAGACTCGAAGCAGTATTTGCCCAGCCGGGTCATCTGGACTCGATTGCAACCATCCGCCGGATTCGAGGAGATGGGCAGCAGCTGACGACCATCGTCCGTGAGATACATCCTCAGCGATCCGTTGATGAAGCTGCGCAGCTGATTCTGCCGCTGCTCCAGATTGCCGTAGACCACGGAGGCATCAATAAAGGCCGTCGCCTGGTTGAGCTGCATCCGTGGACCGAATCTTCCCGTGGGAGCTGGAGCAGATCTCACGAAATTCATGCAACTGATGTTGTACTGCCTGTAGTAGGGATCGTCGGGCAGGATGTCCACGGGAAAGCATTCCGGATGCTGCTCACGGGTGGCAGCCACACAGCAATCGATGGACTCACCTTCCTGCGAAGTTGTCAGCGAGGTGGCTGTGATGTCGTGGTCCATGAACTGGCCAAAAACGGCCAGCATCACGGTGAAATTCGAGTCCGTCTCGTAGCTGGAACGATGAATCTTCAGGGAGACCTGGCGAGCCGGAGGCAGGCGACCGTGATGGCTAACACGAGGAGCAGCAATGCCATCGGCATAATCCGGCGACACCATGCGACGGTAGGGAACCATCGAGGCTCCATAGGTCCGGGGATGTTGTTTGTTGTTGCAAACGCCTGTGGATCTTCTGTAGCGGGCATTAAAATCGCAATCCAATCGCAGAACCGTGGGATCCGGCAGGACTATCTTGGGTCCCCAGCCAATGTTGCTGCGTCCTGGCTGCTTGGTGTAGTTAAATCTCTTGGCTATATCCATGGTGGCCTGGTTCTCCACATAGCCACGTCGTGCCAGTTTCCTAGCCTCCGGATTCGTGCTCAACGACCGATAGTGTCGAAAGGCCGGCGTATTCACCTCGTTGGGCTGCAAACCCTCCTCCAGTATCTCCCGATCCCCCAGGGCTTTGATCCCAGCACTCACCGCCTGGGCGCCATCGTGGTGACCCAGTGCCGCTTGTTGCAGGGCCCAATCTGCCGCCGGTTCGTCTGGCAGTGGTTGGTTTGGCGGCAACTCGATTTCCGAACCATTGACGACGAAGAAAAAGCTAGGACCGCCGTCCGCACCGCCAAGAGAGTCGCTGAACACCAGGGCCAGACACAGGGCGGTGATAACAATTGCTCTGCGGTCGGAAAAGTGAAATCACTTTGTGGTTAGCATGGTTGGGCGACGACTAAACGTTCACGATGGCTTGTTGATAGGGTATTGAATATCGTGGTAGAAAGGGGCTGGCAATTTGTTTTCTCACTACCTACAAAATTTCTCTATGTAGGAGGAGAAAAGTACAAGAGCCTTTGGCCAAGGGAATCATATCAAATGGAAAGTTTAAACAAATGCTGAAATTTTCTTTTCAAGGCAAAACGCTATACAAATAAGCGGACCAACCCACTATTAATACATAACTTTTTATAATAGTTTCCTTAGAAAACGATACTAAAGTTTAAGTATCGGTCACGATGCTCCCTTATACATTTATCACTGCTGCCATATTAATTTTCACTGATATCCGACATATGATATTCCAAACTCACATAAAGGTGATGCCCATGCAGCACTGAAACTGGCGCATCTTGTTGCGACGCGAGCGCGGAGAAACACCACCGGGAAAAACGCGGTCGGGACCTTGATACGGCGGCAGGACGACATATCCTGAGCCACCGGCAACGGCTTCGGTTAGCGGCGTTGTTTCGTCCGTCATGATCAGAGCTAAACTGATGTGCACTGGCGGCAAATGCAGCCAGCAGAGCTGTGGGCCAGGGCGACTCTAGAGTTGCCCCGAACACTTGGCGGGCTTCCGGCTCTCCGGTCGCCACACTTCAGTTACTTTCGCCGGCAGCGCCTCGCTGTGACAAAGCAACTTAGTTTATAATATATTATAATGCCAGCGTTTGAGCGACGCAACAACAAGGCGAGCAACTGTCCGCCGTCCAAGAACACCAGCCATCTTCTTCAATTCTTAACGTAAACTTTAATAAATGACATTTGAGGTGCACGATTAGACTTCCATATCGTCTGGCTGCCTGAACATGTCGGCCACGTACTCGTAGGTCAGTTTCAGCAGATATTGGAACGGTTTCTGCTGCGGCAAATCGCCCAGCTCCACGCTCTCCAGAAAGTCCTCCATGGGTGGCAAGAAGTTCTCAGACTCGTGACCCATAAGCTGCGATAATTCAATGATCTTGAAGAAAAGCAACTTCTGCATGTAATCCACTCCATTGTTTGGGTCGTAGTCCGTCCAATTATCGCGCTTTATGGCTGCACACCAGATCTTGTGCCGCATATCGTAGGGCTGTTCCACGTAGCTCAGAAGCTCCAGGGCTTTACGGAACTCCGTCTCGGTGGCCGTGTCGTTCTCCTCGGCAATATTAAGCTGTGAATAGAGGTAACTTGTTATTCAGAAAACTATTTTAAATGTAGGTAATCTCACATTGATAATCTCCTCTGCTTTGAGAACCTTCTGTTCCGTAGAATCGAAGCCAAAATTTAGCAATACGTCATGGCCCAATTGCGACTGATATTCGACCAGCGTTAGTTCTGCATTGATCTTCTCCACCTGAGCAGTTAAATCTGAATCGGCTGCCGCGAAGGCCGCCAGTTTGGCCAGCGACAGCATAGACTTCTTGCGCGCCACAAACTCCGTTTCGCATTGGGCCAATTCGTACAGCACCTTGGCCGCCCGCTCGAAGTCGCCGTTGAATATTAGCTGGATCCAGCCAAGGGACGGGTGGTCGCGCATGAACTGAGCCAACGCCGTCTGGTTGCCCTTGAAGCGTTGGAAGACCTCGCCATGCCGGTTTTGGCGCAGATGCCAGTTAATGGCAAACTGCGAGAAATCAAATTCTTCATATTTGCGAGTGTAATCGTCCAGGCGATCTTTGTCCTGCGTCTCATCGCAGATAAGCACCAGACTCTGAAAGTCCAAGTACTTTTCGGCCAGCTTTGCGGCATATTCATATTGGCGATCTTTGACTGAAAATGAAATAACGGCCTATAGAGATCGTAAAATTTTACTTGTTGTATATTTATTACTTACTCAGTACTGAGATGAGTTCCCTGCGCTGGGCCTCAAATTGCTGCTGCAGCACATTGAACTTCTCTGAGTCACGCACGCTCTCCAAATAAGTCCGCCGTCCGTCCAGCACCAGATCGACCAGTTCGAAAATCTGTTGGTACAACTGCTGCTTCAGCTCTGTCTCGCTAACGCAGTGACCGCCGTAGCGGACGCTGATGTCGATGAGCCGTGTCAAAGTGTCACGGACACCGGCACTTCCAGCCATCGCAGTCCAAGGAAGATTCTCGTAGGACGATAGCTTGTCGTTGCTCAGCCTGAAGCTACTGGCGTTCTGTTCCCGATGCCTAAACACTTGTCCTAGAATGTCCAGAACAATAGAGTTTATGTCGTTGATAAAGTGGGCCACTGAAACGGTGGTCTGGCTCTGTGCAGCAATCCGATCGTCGGCAATGTCCGCTAGGGCTTCGAACACATTCTGTAACTTTGACAGTTTCACATAAAATATATCCTGGTATGTTAGGCTGCCGTGGGGCTTCTCATCCCACAATGCTACGGTGGCTTCAATAGCCTCTTCAATTAGCTTCGGCCATTTGGTCTGCAAGGAACGAAGAGCCATGGCAGCCACTATCTTCTCGCTAATATCGGAAAGAATAAAGCTGGTGGGCTTCAGTAAATGGCTTCCGCAAGGTATGGCATTTAACTGGAAAGGAAGTGTTGGTTCTTAATAACATGCTGCAGTAGAATTATATTCGTGACTTATACCTTTTCCCAAACTCCACTGGAATGCAGAAACGCGATGAAATGCTGAAAAGCAATGATCTTGTCCCTCAACTGATTGATAATCTGCATGGAACGCGAGCTGCCGATGGCATGCCGATTGCTTTCCTGATCCCCGAGCGCCTCCTCCCAGCGAGGATCGGATATGGGTATATCTTCGGCCAAGTCCTCGGCGATGGTAATGACAATCCTATCCAACTTGTAGGCATCCATGGGTGCACCGTTCGGATCGGCCCCAGTCACGCTGCGCAGCAGCTCTCCAACAATGGTTTTGACCATGTTACTGTTTCTTTTCAGGTGGTACAGGAAGGCTGCCTTCAGTTGGCCCACTTCATCGCAAAGTTCGTTGTAAATTTCATCCGGATCGAGTTCGAACAGATGGAGATTATTAGTGCTTCCAGTCATAGCTGATTGGTCAGGAGCTCCGAAGCTAGCATTGAACGAAGTGGGTGCGTACAAGTCTGGCGTGTTGCAGGAGCTCATGTTCATCATCTCGGTACCGTCAAAATCACCTGGCGTTATAGAAACCAGTCCGTGTGTGCGGCTAAAGAACAATGGCAGTTGACTGCAGATGGCGGCACTTAATATCCGATCGTCATGCAAATGGAACTCGATCTTCTCCGCCTCCAGCTCAGCTGTGGGCACGGAGTTGGACATGTGCAGGGGATATACTACTTTGGGCGTGTACAGATAGATGTGACTGCTGCCTACCACGAATCGCAGGCTGAGACAATCCTCCTCAGTCTTGGCACTGAAGAATTTATTTATCTTGAGCGGTGTGAACGACTCTAGGAGCATACTTTCCGCTTGAGCACTTCCTGTCACTGAAAAGCTCTTTGTTATACATCTATTGGATTATTATTGCCAATTAGCTAATTCTTACCGAGAGCGTAGACCATTTGTGGAGCATGAGCAGCATTCACAGCACCTGCCAGTATATAAGCCTTGTTCTTCACCAAGTGGAAGTCCAGCAGATGTAGATCAATCTCAACATTGTCCGCCGGGAGACGGACGTTCCAGAATTTCGTTTTGAACTCTTCCCGTATCCTGCGGACCACTTCCCCATCTTCGTAGATTAGATTCTCGGTATTGCCCTTGTTGGACAGACTCCAGCGCTGGATTGCACGATCCGAGAGCACGGCCACAACTGTTTCTCCGCTTTCGGAATTGCTCTCGCAGCACATACCAACTAAGACCTGGAAATATTAGCTGGTGAGGGTGGTTCAAAAAGTAGTTTTAGGATATTTACCTGATCCTTGTCCCCACCCGTGTTCATACCAATTAAAATGGAGGCAAATTTCTTGCCAAAGCCACCGAGAAAACTAGTAGCTGGCTTGATGGTCTTATGGTGCAGTGTGTAACGACCATTGGTAAGACCCACCCGTAGGAACACAAGATTGCAGGTGGTGGTTACGGCTAGGTAGCCCTGCTGTGTTGGTAGATTGAGCAATTGGACAAACTCCTGTCCGGTTAGGATCGACAGATCCACAGAGTTTCCATCGTGTGCAATAGACGACCAGTAGCGGACTTCTCCGGTGGCGGAAACGGCAATACATGAGGCCATTTGCTGACCCTCCGTTTGGAAAACGCTAATCAAATCACTCTTGTGCCCCAGGTCGCTGTAGGGCAGAGTCAACTCCCGGCACTGGGCCAGCCCACCACCGCGTCTTGCCGGCTTACCCACACGAGGGGGCGAGCCAGACTTGGCCGTGTCTTTGTATTGCCAAATCAAAAGTCGTCTGCCTTGGACAACCTGGAAGACAATACTTTGTGAACCTGTTGCAGGTAGTTACTACTGATTTCTTACCCAAGCCCAACCATTCTGGGTCACTTTGGCAGTTACTGTGCCCGCTCCTGATCCCGCAAAGGTTAGGGCTTCATTGACCACCACGGGCAGTGGACAACCGAAGCTCTCGACCACATTATAGTCGGATCGGATGCCGGGAATCGACTGAGTGGAGCGCACGGACAAGCTGAGCCGGCTGGAAGTGAAACATAATGATTAGAAGGGTTTACCAAGTGGGTGAGGAGCACGTACCTGTTGGTCAGGGCAGTCTTTTTCAGGTTTCCCGGCAGCTGGCCACAACCAGCGTTGCCGCCAAAAAATGATTTTCGCGTGCTGTCCGCCGAAGCCGCTGGCATGCTATATCTCCGTAGTCCCGGAGAAGATTCCCGCGATAGGCCGTACAGTTGTTTCTGCAAGTTCCTCTCCATTATTTCGTGCACGGTGCTCTTTGGGAATCACTTATAAACAAAAAACAAACATTTATTTCGCAGAAAGCAATCTAGCCGGCATGTGTGCGTATCGATAAGCGAACTATCGAAGTCACAGCAGATAACTTTTTTGGAAATATCGATTAACAGTCACGACATCACGGATTCCAACGTATTTCATTTTCAAAAATTAATGGAACGAAAATTACACAAAGAAGTTAAACAAAAAGTCCCATTTTCCACCTTAAAGCACTTTTTAAAATAGTTTAATGTTAAAATACAATTTTTGTTATTATATGGCCAAACGAACAAAAACCAATTTAAATCATCTAAAAAAATGTAATACAATGGCCGCAAAAGCGAATTGAGTTTTATAAAATTAAACTCACACATAATCGTTATTGATGATTTTTATTTTTTTACTCTTCATGCTCATGAGTTTTAAAATAAAACTAAAACAAGAGAGAACGCTATAGTCGGGTTGATGTCCCGACTATCTAATAACCGTCACTCAGCTAAAGGGAGTGCGAACGCTGTACTTCGGTTGGTATCCCGACTATCTATTGGGGCTAAAGGGAGTGCGAGGGAGATAGATATATAAACAATTTTGATTGCGTATAACTTTTTAATGAATGGTCCGATTTGAAAAATGTCTTCTACATTTCGACAGGTATTAATAAACACTATAAAATTGCGTTTATATATTTTTAAAATCTTAAAAGATGTGGCCTCCAGACACATTTGAAAATCGTTTATGGCGATTGTGGGCGTTAGGGGGCGTGGCACCTCGATGAAACAAACTTGCGATGCGTAGGAAGCCCAAGAATATGTGTGTGAAATCTCAACCTTCTAGCTTTTATAGTTTCCGAAATCTCAGCGTTCATACAGACAGACGGACGGACGGACAGACGGACAGACGGACATGGCTAGATCGACTCGGCTAGTGATCCTGATCAAGAATATATATACTTTATGGGGTCGGAAACGCTTCCTTCTCCCTGTTACATACTTTTGCACGAATACAATATACCCTTTTACTCTACGAGTAACGGGTATAAAAATAAAATTTATTTTTGAGCAAAAAAATAAAAATCAGAAATAAGATTTTATACTTTAAGTAATATGTGAATATTAAATAAATTTTAATTTTATTGGGTATGGGAACCTAAAACTAAGGCAATTTAATATTGCATAAAAATATGTCATTGCCCAAAAAATAATTAATTTTTGACAAGAATTGCCTAAAACTTGAAACATTGCTATAAATTAGCAATTAGCTATATTATTGCCTACAAATTTCGTTTTAAAAATGATATTTCCCAAAAATCACGTTTTAGGCAATCTTTTTGCATAAAAATAATATTGCCTAATAATCCCGTTTTAGGCCATTTTATTGCCTAAAAATTATAAATAATTAGTTATATTGTTAGGTGATTTTACACAATTTTTGTCCAATTTACGGCAAAAAACCCTAAAACTAATTATATTTTTGGAGAAACAATTAAAAGTATGATCCAAATATGGAATGGCATACCTATTTATTATACATACCTATTAAATATTTATTTTTGTCTTTTTTAGATTTAATTTTAGATTTGTAGATTTTTTGATTGTAGCCTGATCTGGATCAATTTTAGACCAAGTGACAGTTAAAAAACAATAAAAAAATTTCCTGGTTTTACCAAAAAACCAGATCCGGGTTTTCCAAAATTTGTATATTGACTCTAAGATTCTATTTACTTACTCCAATGAGCCAGTGTATAGATGGCAAAGTTTATGATTGATGTTTAAGGTAAAAACTACTGATATTAATAAAAAATTGCGAATTTTGGGTTTGTGGATCGCAAACACTTCCAATTTCTATTGAAAGGCTTTTATTCACTATGATACATATAGAATTTTATCAGTTCTTGAGATGTTTACAGGTGCGCCAAGTAGATTAGGATGCTGGGTCGCCGGCGGAAGAAACTCGAATTTCATTGACTTGAGGCGTCTTTCAGTGAATCGATTTCAATGCGATATCAACGCCATGGGATTATTGGCTTATTTGGGTTTAGTTTCCTGAGTGCCAGCTTCCACACGCCATAAATCAAATACTCGAAAATGCCGCCGCTCGGATTCCAAAGGCAATTACTCAATTAATTTGAATATAATTGTCACAATTTTCCACTTGAAAGCCACACAAAGCCATAAGCCAATGGATATAAAACAGAGACACCCAGAGTCCAACGCAGGAGGGGCAAATGTAAAACGAGATCGCAATTTGATGTGCATATCAAATAAAAATGTACACAGCGACTCGTTGGATTTTCCGATAAAATGTCAAAGGCTTTAATGGAGGCTGCCAGAGTCACTCAGCCCATCCACTTGACAGCGTTGGATCTGGATCTGAATCTGAATCTGAATCTGAATCTGAATCTGGAGCAGTGACAGCGAGAGTAAAAGGCGCAAAGGATGGGTGAAAGCATGCACGAATACCAGAGCCGACTTCGAGATACCCCTGAAAAGAGTTTACTTAGATAAGAAAAATACATTTCGGATATATACCTTTGTGTTTCTAGAAAATTTACAAGTCAAGTGATTGAACCCATTTGTCTCTGTTCAGTTATAGGATATGCAGCTTACTTGAAAGGCTTACTCATCAACTTCAAAAACACTGTTTTTAGCTATTTTTAAAAACCCAATGTTGAAGATGATCTGGATGAAATTAGCTTTGCAAAGTAAGCTTTTATATTGTGGATTTTTTTATTACTTGGTTATCTCTAAAAGGGTTAACTGTTCAGGATTTAAAAGACAGTTATGGATCTTTACAAACCAGATAACTAGTTCAGAATACCCAAGTATCTAGGGACATAGCGGGGTATAATTACGTAATTGATCTGGCGGCATTATTCAAAGGCTGCGGAAACGAGAGACTGTTTTTGCCCAAAAACCACCGATAATGCTGTTACTATTGTAGTCTTTTCATATTGTTTATTTATTGTTGTTAATAAATCTTAATTTGCTTACCTAACGCTTGCTTTGGCGGTCTGGTTCATGAGGAAATGCAAATGAGAGCAGTGAAAGCAGTCGGGGAAAGGGGAAAGTAAGTAACTGTGGGTGCAGTGATGGAAGGAGGAGGGGGTGAGGGGCACCGCTGCTGCAGCGGCTCCAGAACCTTTGATCCTCTGACGCAACATGAATTAAACGGCGCTACAGGGCGAACTCTATCCTGGCTTATCGCCAACTCCCCGATCCTTTGTGTGATATATGGGAATGACAAATTCTCCACTTGAGAGTTGCCTCGGTCTAGACTCTGCATCGTGGGGCACAGGCACAGGCACACGTCGCCGCAACATTGCCGCCGACACTGAAAGACGAGACCGTAATTGTTTATGGGTCGCAGATTCATATTCCGCCCTCGCGACGTGGGCGTGTCTGGTCAGTGTGGTCCATTAGGTCATGTTTAGTGCCACTTGACATGCATTATCCTCCGCCTGCGAGGGCGTTTTGTTTGCCACTCCACGGTCAACTCCTTTGGGAGTTTTGGCGGGGAGCCAGGATGCCAACATTGTCCTTGAAGCCTACTGTCTTGGAAATAATCGAGCAACAAAGGCCTATATAAAACGTGTTGGTATGAAACCTATAAATCCAATTAGTTATTTTATATTTTTCCTGTTAATAATTTTTTTTCTGAATTTATTTATTGTTTATAAGGATACGTATATGAAGCCCTTAGTCCTAATTTAATTTGAATGCCGGATTTATTAAAAACCTTTTTCAAGTCCAGAGAAACTAGTTTTCTTTCTTATACAATCTTATACAAATTAAAATGCATACAAACTCTCATTACTTTAATATTGGGTTGTCAAAAAAGTCCTGCGGTATTTTTATACCCGTTACTCGTAGAGTAAAAGGGTATATTGTATTCGTGCAAAAGTATGTAACAGCTAGAAGGAAGCGTTTCCGACCCCATAAAGTATATATATTCTTGATCAGGATCACTAGCCGAGTCGATCTAGCCATGTCCGTCTGTCCGTCTGTCCGTCTGTCTGTCTGTCTGTCTGTCCGTCTGTCCGTATGAACGCTGAGATCTCGGAAACTATAAAAGCTAGAAGATTGGCATTTTGCATACAGATTCTAGGAGTTCCTACGCAGCGCAAGTTTGTTTCAAAAAGGTGCCACGCCCCCTCTAACGCCCACAATCGCTTATATACGATTTTAAAAATTTCAATATTTCGGAAAAGTAAAAATGCAGTTTTATTGTGTTTATCAATACCTATCGAAATGTAGAAGAAATTTTTCAAATCGGACCATTCGTTAAAAAGTTATGCGTGTTCAAAGTTTCTATCTCGATCTCCCTCGCACTCCCTTTACCTGAGTAACGGGTATCTGATTGTCGGGGCACCCGACTATAGCGTTCTCTCTTGTTATTATATTATTTTTTTCTTTTTTTACATCGAGCTTTTAAGTGACTCAAAGCTTCTTCAAGTGGTTTATAACGGCTTGATGACTTAAGCCAAGCTCTTGACCGATACTACGGCTACTACTATGCCGGTTTTATCGCAGGCCTTCCTTCCTACGGCAGGCCTTCCTTCTTTGACCACCTCTGCACCAGAACGAAAACGTTGAAACCATCGTTGAGCGGTGGAAATGGAAACTGTATCGTGTCCATAAACTGCACAAATTTTATTGGCGGCTTGAGATGCATTTTTGCCTTTATCGTAGTAGCACTGTAAAACATGCCGTGTTTTCTCTTTATTTTGCTCCATGATTGCGACGCTATAACTCACGAACGACTTAAAAGAAAAGACAATCAATCAAACACGTGTTACCGCGTGAAGTGAGCTTTCCAAAAAGGTATATTATGACCAGATGCGACGAATAAGACAAGAACTACGCGCTTTCAGCGCTAACTAGCGAAACTACCGAAAGACTTTTTTGACAACCTAATATAAAAATAATTCTAAGGCTGTCTTACAGTAGAAACTATGAATCCAAAAGCCCCTTTTAATGGCGTTTTTTATGTGTATCATACATTTCAGCTAATCCGCGATCCCCGTGACTGACACTTAACCCAGGGCAACGGAATCGGAATCTTCACCCGACGGCCAACCCCAGAAGCTCCGGCTGTCAGAAGTTCTATTTATCCA
Source organism: Drosophila lutescens (assembly GCA_037075285.1). NCBI lineage: Eukaryota > Metazoa > Arthropoda > Insecta > Diptera > Drosophilidae > Drosophila > Drosophila lutescens. Next base: position 358,220 of record JBAMCF010000861.1, read on the forward strand.
ATTCCGTATTACCCAAAACCGAAAGTGTGATCAGCTGCACTTGTTGGTCTGTGGCTGCAACCTCCCCTCACCCATTGACCCCTGCCATGTGTTTGTGGAGTAATTGATATGCCACTGCCACAACACCACCGATTCACCACCACGAGCAGATTCAGAATCCGAATCCGAATCCGAATCAGCCCCCAATGAAATATTAGCCTTTGCCCCGATGGCTGTCATAAAATGTTGAGTTGGAGGAGTTGTTGGGCCCTGCATTTCGTATCTCAACGAGAGTATCTGTGTCTGTGGAGGCAGGAAAACATTTTACAGTTGCATTGACGATGCCACTTAAACGTTTCATAAATGCAACCTTTGTAATGTCTGCCGCCAACGCACTTCCCCCTTTCCATCTCCCCGTGCCGTGGAATCCCTGCGAAAAGTAGAAAAAGGGAAAACATTTCCCGCACTAAAACGGAAATTGTTGTGTTTTCAGTCGTCTTTGAAATCGTTTTTCATAAAACTGATCGCTCGCTCCGATAAAATTGATTTATGCGGCGATCGGCGGCAATTATACGCAGATGCGGTGCCTAATGGATCGGTGGCCGATCGAAAGCTGTTCATTAAGATATAAATACAAGGAGTCATATGGAAGGCTGAACCAAGCAATGAATCTGATTGATCACAAGAAATAGGAAACTGTTGACTTAAATGAAAAAACCAATAGCATTTTATAAAATTTCTAAAAATGTAATTAACAAATGATCTGCATAATTTCAAAAATAATTGTTAACTTTTTAAAGAACTTTCGAAGGAGGAAGTTTGTAAAAGTTTTCTTAACCACAAGTTAGAAAAAAATGTTGATATTATTATTACTTTGAAAAACAAATACATTATGTGAAATAGTTTGTCTTAAACTTTATTTATTGTCCAATATATACATAAAACAAGGTACTAGAGCTATGAGGCGTTTGCTTAAACTACAACATATAGTCTGCTTGAAACTGCAATAAATTAGAGACTCGAATCCTTCATCCTGGGAGCGAACTACTGCATGTGCTGGATCTGTTGATGCTGCTGCTGCTGGGATTGCTGGATGGTTGGGGGCCACATCACGTGATTGGGAATCGGCGGGGGCAGCGAGGTGGGCGAGTGCAGGGGCTCGGACTTCAGCTTAAGATGCTTGGCGATGCCCTCGCAGTCGATGTCACCCCGCTTGGATTTGTATCGCCTATTCTGGAACCATATCTTCACCTGCGTCGCCGAAAGGTTAAGCTTCTGGGCGATTATCTCGCGCTCCGCTCCAGTCAGATACTTTTTCAGCCGAAAGCGACACTCCAGTTCCAGGACCTGGGCCTGCGAGAAGAGCACCCGAGGCTTTCGCTTCATCCTTGGCTTGGAGGACCCATTGTTGCTGCCATGACTGCCGGTGCCATTGATGCTGTTTTTGCGCAGCTCGGAGCGCGAGGAGGTCACCTGGCTGTTGTCCTCTGAAAGGTAAAGGTATAGACGAACATTTAGTACGAGAAATATCTAAAATATAGTAAATTGTTTTGATGTGTTCTAGATTTGCAGGCATATGCCCTTTAAATAAAAATTAAGATAAGTTATCTCAGAAATTCAACACTAAACACTATAAATTCAATAATTTCAATATATTTTGAAATTCGTTTTTTTTAATGGTGAAAAGCTATGATCTATTTAACCAAAATTTGTGTGTATTTGACTTTCTAAATATTCGTTTATGACACTTCTGCAATATGTGGTAAAGATTCTACGGAACTTTCTTATCTTAACTACTTAATAAAGAAAATTCTATTTTAAGGATGAAAAATTGTGAAGGTCTATATTATCCCTAAAAAATTTGTTGACAATTGTGGTCTTATGAGTCTTAAGAAATATCTGAAACAGTATGGAAACAGTATCTATTTTACAATTCAGAGATTCCCTAAATCCCTATACTATTAATTGTCGTCTTACGAAATCAATGCTTATTATTTCATTACCCATATTGTTTTTTCACAAGCTTCAAATAAATTTCCTTAATATTCTTTATTTATAAAGTATAGCGAACTTTCTTTTCTTTTGATTCCAGAAACCCAATTATTATTATGATATATCTGTTAAGTACTTACTTCGTTTGGCGCCCTCCTCCGCGCTGTGAATGCTCCTTAGCGAGGCCGAGTTGCTCGCCGTCTCCATGAGGCGCTGCGCCAGGGGATTCCCGCAGAGCTTTTGCGCCGGCGTTTGCAGGCTGTCCACCTCCGCGGAGCTGTTGAGGTCCAGAGTGGGCGAGGGCGTCACATAGGGCGTGGGTATGTACTCGCTCTTGATGCTAACCGAGGCCGAGGGCGTCACTCCGCCGTACACCTCTCCGGTTCCACTTCCGGTTCCGGCGTAGTTGTAGTTGTAGGTGGCGGGACTTTGGTAGGCCGTTGCCGAGGCTCCGGCGTAAAACTGCGAGGCGGACATGTTGTAGGCCGTCGCGGAGTGCTGGAAACTCTGGTGGGGATGATGTCCGTGGTGATGCTGGAACATGTGGGCGGGCATTCCGTAGTCCTGGTATCCACCATAAAGCTGATGCGGCGGCGGGGGCAGGAGCGGCGATAGAGAGGACGATGTGGTCGTGTTGGTGGTGCCATCGTCCAAGTGCTGAGGATGCAGATGCTGCTGCTGCTGCTGCGGGATTTGCAACTCGGATTGCTGATGGTTGTGGTACTGATGCGGATGCTGATGCTGATGGAGGTGCTGCTGGTACTCGCCGGCGCCATAGACCGCCGAGGCAGCGGCCGCACTGCGGGAAAGCAGGGAAATGAGAAAAGCGAAAGGTTAAACACGGAACTCGAGCTATATGGCCGCCATATGTTGCATCACGCCGGACATCCAGGCTCCCCGGACCGTAGAGCGTAGGCTTTTTGCCCACTTCCTGCTGGCGCGACAGGATCCTTGGTGACATCATTTCATGGCTCATCAGGAAATTAAGGACGCCCCTGGGCGGCGGACGCACACATGCGAATCACACATGTTGACCAGCCAAAAAAGAGGATCGAGACGATCGCCCGACTGACCACCTCTAACTCCCGTCTGACTGACCGACTGCCTGCCTCGGACATTTCTTGTTGTTCTTATTGTTAACACTGTGTCTTCTCATCTTTGTCTTCGGCCTCTTGTACAAATAACGATGATTTGTCAAAGCCTCAGCGAGAACCTCGAGGTTCTCCGGTCCCAAATCCTATTTGCAATTCATGCTTTCTATGTGTTTTCATAGGATTTCTTCTGCTACGTCTCGACGGAAGGTTATCAAAATATTATCTTTCGCTGGAAAATTGGTAGAAATTAATTTTCCTATGGAGCCCTATTAAATATAAATAAATAAAATGCATTCGGGGATGGGAAGTGTGGTGTGTCTTCGAGAAGAAGTTACTGACAGGTAGAAGTGGAAGAGATATTCAAGAAGATGCTGGGTAATAAGTAAATATCAGTTAAATAACAGTTGGCATAGGGTTATCATTTGGCCTCTACTCCTCAGAATCTATTGGTTGATTTAAATGTAGTAAGAAATTGTATGAAATTCACTAAAACATAATAATATTATTATTTACAAATTAATCAAGAACATCTTTGTTTCTGATTTTTTAGATTTAAACCCTTTTTATATTCCTAAAACGTGAATCCTATACCTAAAATGAAGAGATGCGGTCTTCTAAATAATTTTTTAAAAAAAGAAGACTTCCTTACTAATATGATCCCCTTTAACAAATCCTAAAAGCTTACCTTTCAAGATGCCCGTAGGCTCCTTCGTAGGCCTCCGTTTGGTTGACCATGTTCAGTATATCCTTGACTGAAAACGGAGTGGTATTCAGCGAATCCGCATTTGTCAAACTGCCCGGACTTGGGGACTGATTGTAGTCGTAATAGCCACCCGATTGAGCCTGCTGCTGATGGTGCTGCAACATCCTCGCGATGCGATCACTTGGCCACTTGAGAAGCACTTGGAATTTAAATAAATACAACAATTTGCCAAATCGCACTTGAACTTGCGACACTTGAATGGGATTGGGAGTCTCGGTAGTTGGGCAATCAAGTAGGTGGCGGAGTACACCCCACCGAAACCGTAATCGAGATCGAACTGGTTGGTAACCCGTAACCCGTGAGCCGAAAGACGTAAAGTGCCGTTCCGATGCGCACTCGACCGTGTCTGCAATTTGTCAGCTCGATTTTGGTACTGAACGAGTACTTCTTTCACCCCAGATTTCCTTATAGTATATGGTCTTTTTGGTGCGTATGGTGGTGTGCCATACAGACGCACACGAGTACCGTTAGGGGGAAAATGGCCGCCCTGAAGCCAATCGCAGCACAGCATCGGAATGCGGACTTCTCTCTCTATCCCGTTCTTTGTGTTCATCTTTTCGGATAGAGATGTGCTTGCTTTCCTTTTTTTGAGATATTTTGTAATTTTATGTAGACAATAAATGTAGTTTAAAATATAAAAACACTAATTTTACAATTTAAAAAACAATCTAAACCTTTGTGTAATGTAAAGATATATTAAATCTATCAATATAAAATCATTTACTCGTTAAGTCAATTGCAATTTAAGGAAATATTAGTTTTATACACCCACCAAAATTAAAAATATTTAAAGATAACACTAAATTTAAGATATAATCCAGTCAGTTCATTGTAAATTCAGCGTGATTTGCGTGATTGAGAAAACATTTCCTTGTTACCCTCTCTATGTCCATCCTCTTCGCTCTGGCTTTATGTGAACCACCATGTGTAGGTGTACATTGCACACACACATGCCTATGTGTATCTTTAAACAATCACAGACATTGTACCTTACTATCAGATTCAATAACCGACTCCTTCGAATTTCCACTTGCAACGTCACGAATTCCTCTGCCTGCTCCCTGTTGTTATTAGTTGTTTGTTCGCAGCCACTTTATGCAGATTTTGTTTCGCTACTTGAGCTTGAGTATCTGTATTTATTATTGTAAAGTCCTTAAGTTTTATAGTCCCTATAGTGTATCAACTGGATGTCAAGTGGCGCTCAAGTGCAGATTTTCGCACACTTGATTTTATGAGTTTACTAAGCTGACAAATGACAAAATCTAAAAACACCGAAGTAATGATTTCAAGTACTTTTGCACATCTAAAAACACTAAAGAGGTGTTTTTCAGTATAATTATACATATTACATTTACTTTTAAAAGTTTTTATTTTTTATGCAACTCCTGCATCTTCGTAGAATTGGAAACAAAAGCGTAAATTTACTGTTTGGACTAAAGACTTTTTTTATCGGAAATGAGTTATTTTAAAATTCCCATTTTTTTTCTAATTTTAAGATTAAAGCACTTAAAAGGTGAAATTGCCAAATTAACTAAGAAAATTCCTATTTTGCTATTTAAAAAAACGAAAGTATTTTGTTATAGTTTGAAACTATTGTTATGAAACTATCAATAATTATAAGAATAGGTTATATTTTGATAAGTAAATCAACCGCTTTAGTTGTCAATCCTTAAATAGTAATCTAATTAGTAAATTTGAAGGGCTGTGGCAGAGACACCTCACAAATAACTTCTTACTTTGTTGAAATCCAACAAATATAAAAAATTTGATGCTCAAAACGGGTTTCGTTTGAAAATAACGTATTTAAGCCAATAAATCGTATTGCTATGCCAGGAGTGTGTATCCACTATGTCAGCCGATACACACTCCTTACATTTCAGGGTGACCGTTTAAGTGACATTTCTGGTATATTTGAATCGGTATTTTTTTCAAAGCCAGACTAATCGATAAGTACGGGGTCACCCAGATCCAATCATTTGCACATCTCCAATTTTCGCTGAACAAATCGGACGCGTTCTGCGCGTTGTTCGCGCGAGATTAAAATATAAGTTTTACTTTGGCTTTTAATAGTTATTTAATGAGAAATATTTAAACAAGAGGTGAGTAACTGCATTGCTGGTAAAAATTGAAAATATTTTGCGACCAATCAGTGTAAAAAGCCACTTATTTCGCACAGACACACACATACACATGCAAGTACAGACGCGTGAATTTCCCTGCTTTTTGGCTGCGTTGCATTTTTTTTGTGTGTGCTGTTACCGTTTTTCGGCACTCGCTGCTGGCTGTAAACAATGTTTTAGCCAGTTGGTCAGTTAAAACATTGACTAATAACCGTGCAATGCACTTTTTCGCCTGCAGGCCAGCAACGCATAGATACAGAAAAGTATTGATTTTCGTCCAAGATGGCGGACGACGAGCAATTCAGCTTGTGCTGGAACAACTTCAATACGAATTTGTCGGCTGGCTTCCACGAGTCGCTATGTCGCGGCGACCTGGTGGACGTCTCCCTGGCGGCCGAGGGGCATATAGTGAAGGCCCACCGTCTGGTGTTGTCCGTCTGCTCGCCCTTCTTCCGCAAGATGTTCACCCAGATGCCGTCGAACACCCACGCCATCGGTGAGTTTGGGACTCTGCCTTTCAAGGTGCCCATTTGATAATCGTATTTCCCTGTATTATCCAGTATTCCTGAACAATGTGAGCCACTCGGCGCTGAAGGACCTCATCCAATTCATGTATTGCGGCGAGGTCAACGTGAAGCAGGACGCCCTGCCCGCGTTTATTAGCACCGCGGAATCGCTGCAAATCAAGGGGCTAACGGATGTGAGTATATGTGTACACTTAATATAGTGGGTATATCGAATCGGTGGGGGGAGGGTGGCAGTAGCAAAAACAACAATAACGAAAGCATCGCCGTTTGCGCGCCCAATACACACACGCCAGCGTCTGTATAAGAGCATGGTTTGACTGTACCGAGAAATTTCTCGCAAACCAAATGCCAAAAGGCACGCGTGCCAGACAGGGACAACTATAGGGTGTGTGTATGTGCGGCATCTGTCTCGCTCTCACCATTATGGCAACGGCCAACTGGGTGGTTGTTTTTGTTTCGCAGCGAATTCGGTGCCAAAGCATAAACATTCATTTGTACCGGAGAAAATAAAAAAAAAAATAAACCATAAAACTTGCAGTTAGAAACAAGCTTTTGAAGGTTCTTATTTTAGTAACTGTAAAAAAACCAATTCTTCATGTAGCAGAGAAATGAAATTTAAATATTTTCGGTACAAATTAAAGTACCTATTTTTCTGTATAAAAAAACTAGTAGCCAAAGAAACTTTTTAGTCTAAAAAAAAAGTTTATTTAGCGTATTATATTGAACGGATAGCATAGGAGACTTCCAGATTTAAATTGAATTTTGTAGTTTTGAATGGACACACCGTACTTCGCCTTTAGTTAATCCTATCAATTTAATTTATAATTCATTCGTTTTCCAGAACGATCCTGCGCCGCAGCCACCGCAGGAGCCCAGCCCGCCGCCAGCAGCACCTCATGTACAACAACAACAGCAGTTACCGGCTCAGCGGGTTCAGCGCCAGCAGCCGCGAGCTTCCGCCCGCTACAAGATCGAGACCGTGGACGACGGACTGGGCGACGACAAACAGGGCACCACCCAGATCGTCATCCAGACCACGGCCGCACCCCAAGCCACCATTGTACAACAGCAGCAGCCGCAGCAACAGCAGGCGGCGCAGCAGATCCAGACGCAGCAGCAGCTGCAGACGGGAACCACGACGACGGCGACGCTGGTGTCGACAAACAAACGCTCCGCCCAGCGATCCTCCCTGACCACCGCCTCCTCTTCGAGTAGCGGCGTGAAGCGCTCCAAGACAAGCGCCTCCGCCAATGTAATGGACCCCCTCGATTCGGCCACTGAAACTGGAACCACGACAACCACCCAACTGGTGCCGCAACAGATCACCGTACAAACCGCTGTGGTCTCGGCGGCAGAAAGTAAGCACCACCAGCAGACGCAGCAGGTCCGCCACCAGCCGCAGCAGGAGGAAGCCGAGTATATTGATCTCCCCATGGAATTACCCACGAAATCGGAACCTGACTACTCTGAGGACCACGGTGATGCCGCCGGCGATGGCGAGGGCACCTATGTGGAGGACGATGCCTACGGAGACATGCGCTACGACGACAGCTACTTCACGGAGAACGAGGATGCGGGCAACCAGACGGCGGCAAATACAAGCGGCGGCGGAGTGACGGCCACCACGTCCAAGGCGGTGGTCAAGCAACAGTCGCAGAACTACAGTGACTCCTCGTTTGTCGACACCAGCGCGGATCAGGGCAACACAGAGGCTCAAGGTTGGTTGAATTCCCCCAGTAAATATGGCCAACGGTCATTAGTTATAAGTAATATTTAGAAAAGGTCTAGGCTTTCGCTTGCAAGATGTTAGCACTTTCTAGTTCGTGCCTTTATTAAGGTGTACATTTGATGTCCGTTTTCTAAACATATGTACTTTGCCAGCGAAAATCTTGCCCTTTTAAAATCTGGTAAAGTGTGTTTAAATCTGTTTTGAAACAAATTTAAGCTTTACTTTACTGGGCCTTAGTAAATAACTAGTTAAGTAAGCCTGTGTTCTATTTCAAAACGCTAAAGAACACCTGGCAGATCGGCTGTCTAATGCATATTACTTAATGCTAAGACGGCAGGATCACGCGGTTCTTTTTAAATTTGGTTAAAAGGTGAGTAGAGTGTTGAAATTCCATAAAGCTGTCCAGACCAAACTGATGTTGGAGCTTCAACCTGGACCCTCACGAAAATCTGCAATTAATTAAGGTAATACCAGTAGCCGTAGAACTTTTACTGTATATATTTTTGTAAAATTGCAGGTATTTCATATTTTCTTTGGCAAAGCCCTTAAACTGAGGTAGAGGTCGGTCTTACCTCACCAGAGCGTTATTATTTGAACATGCGCATTATTGTTTTAATAATAATTCTCTGTTGATGATTAGATTTGTTTTGGCCTGAGGTATTTAAAATCTATCTCGTTCACCAAGATGTTGTATAGACTTGTTGAAGCAACGTAAAAGCTTGCTGATTCAATTCTTGCAACGGCATTTATTGCCGAGTCTTAAAAGTAACTTAAGAAAAAAAAATAGTTCTACATCTGTGTATTTCATTACAAAAGGTAACATCTACATTTCGAGATCAGTGCTCTTTGGAAAGTAATATGTTTGAAATGTTATTGCAGGCTGCTAAACAATTTTTGTTTTTGAAACTACAGTAAAATGATTTTAAATGTTCTAGTCGTCAAATGAAGTATAAGTGCATTCAAAATTATAAAATTTGATTCGGGCGTCAGAACGAACGTTAATTAGTATTGCGTTTTTATTCTATTTAAAGCCTACAACTCTAAAATAAAATCCCTTTTCTATACAAATTATAGGCAGAAAATTACATGATCCTAATTTTATATGGATATTTTGATTGAAGTGAGTGTAGAAGATAGTTCTGCATGTAAAAAAGGTATTGAAAGTACAAGTTCTTTTCGATTACAAGTGGAGTTTAATTTCTTGCTCGTAAAATGTATAAAATTCTAACAATTCGGTCTGTAAATTAGCGATTTATTTAATAGTACTCGTTTTAAATAGGCGATTTCATTTATTGGTGAATGGCAGATTTTAGGAGTATTGAGTTTAAGAGATCTATTTAACTTAAAAGTCGACTAAGAAAATATCAAGTTCTGCGCCGAAATTTGTTTAAGTAATATTATTTATTAAACGAAAGAAATTGTTTTGTTTGTTATTATTGAACATTGAACATGGTTCATTTGGTCCTAAGGTGGTAAAACTAAACCAAAATTGTCGTTTGCATTTTAAGAGAGAATAATAAACAATTATTTCAAAGAATTTAAAATTTCATTAAACCTGGAAAGGCTGTTTTTTTAATGGCGCTGCCACTTTCTGGTAGCCCTAACTGCAAATGCATCCCTGAAATGCTAAAAGAGTGGCAACGCCGTTGTAAATTATTCAGGAAACCAAGCTACATTTGTTTTGTTTTTTGATTTACCTCATGCGAATAACAAGGTTCTTATTCAGTTAGTTAGTTATTTCCTGCCTGTGCAAAAGTGTGGTGTGGTGTTAATTCCAGTGAAGGGGGTGAAAAATGGGCCGAAGCCTCGGTGTGTTCAGTGCTAATTGCTTTCCACCCTTGTGTTTTGTGATAATTCCGATTTGAAACCCAAGCGATGTAAATTCGCATGAGAATGCTCGTAAGTTGTAAAATGCTATGTTCCGGGATTCTGTAAGTATTATACCATCATGTTCATGGGTCCCACGGTTAGCCGTCTGCCAATAAACTGCTTGAAGCCAAAGTCTAAACTAAATGTTGTTTTATTTCGCCGATCCTAGCCTAGCGCTTAAGCCATACATATTAACTAGATTAGGTATTAGAATTTGGTAATATTGCGCCCACTAAACCTTCTTCCCCGCCTTCTTGTCACCCCTTTGTTTTCGGTTATCTTCGGGCCACTTGCAGATACGGAGATCAGTTTCATCCGGAGCCAGAAGAAGAACGCCCAGCTGGTGTTCCGGAACTACATCTACAACAAGAAGCTCACCCAGGCCAACGGACAGACCACCTGGCGATGTGCGGATGTCCTTAAGCTGCGCTGCAAGGCGGTAGTCATCACCCGCGATGGTAACTTCATCGACGCCCGCCGTCAGCACAACCACGAGTCGCACTCGTCGAGGATTGGCCAGCGGCAGCTCTATAAGGTGGAGCAGGAACTGGAGGAGTACATCGAGATCTGCACCTCCAATCCGAAGATCTCACAGTATCTGGGCAGCAGCAATATCATTGTGACCGCCAAGGACGGCAAGGACTGCAAGCTCTTCCTGCCCGCCGCCGAGGCCACCGAGATCGAGATGCAGGCCCTGGTCGACGCCGCCGAGGAGGAGGAGGAACTGCAGGCCGAGGCGGAGGAGCATCGGGCACAGCAGCGCGACCGGGAGCGGGAGGCCAGGTGGCAGTCGGAGGAGGCCAAACGCAGATCCCTGCTGAAGACCAAGCCCCTCTAGGAGTTATCAACTAGCACCTAAGATCGTATTAGTCTCGAACTTCGTAATGGGTCGATTTCTTTGGAGAACTGACAACCAAACTGGAGGCAAAAAATCCAGTTTTCTAGAAAGCTATAAAAATGGTATTATGTTGTACTTGATTCATTTAACCAAAAAATAATAATTTTATAGGATATACATTGTTTCCACTCGAAAATTTATATTTGTCTAAATTCTTAATGATTATGTTAGTTTTCAATAGTTCGAAATAGTTCAAGACACTAGGGTTTGCCATACAAATCGGCCCACCCACTCGAACTTAGATTAAGCCAACTTCTGTAAACGTAATTAGTACTTACCCCCTAATAAACTGAGACCAAAACAAGGAATGGAGCTTATTTCGGAAAGGACTATTCCATCATTATAAGCCCTTATATCCAAAAAATAGACTACTAACTAATTATACAATAACTTTTACCTTGCAGATGGCAACAAGCTAGTCTTCATAGAGAGCCCCTGGGCGACGCCGTGTCTGGTCCTAAACGGCTACATGTATAACTGCCACAGTCGGAAGAGCAACAAACAGTACTGGCGCTGTCACAATTACTCAAAAAAGTTGCACGAAATGCGGTGTCGATCTCGCTGTGTCCTGGAGAACGGTCGTCTGAAGAGCATAACGGGAGGGCTTCATAACCATCAGCCGCATACGGAGAAGATTGACAAGATCATTATGCGGAATAAAATGGCATCGATCAGTACCGGCAGAAAGATCTCCAGGACACACAGCTTCACACGGCAGCCACTACAAGAGCCGAAGGCTGAGTACATCGATGACCACCAGTTGACCACCGATGCGGCCACATTGCAGCTGTCGGATCACGAACTGATGCACGCCTCCATGATGCTCATGCACGAATAGCTGGGCCATCGGGCTAAATAATACACCTGGTCTCTGCAGTGCAATGTAGTTACTAAGTAGCAGAGATGGAAAGTGCATACAATTACTTGGGTGTGCATTTTGACTTGTAAAAAGGTATTATTATGATTTAGGTATCAAATGAAAAGAATTTAAAGTGAAGTACGTTGAATAAGATTGTGAATATAGCTGTAAGACTTAAATTTTAGTTTTTCCAACAATGTACCATGTTACCTATGAAAGATCTTTTTTGGTTTACATTTTTCATTAACAAAACAATATTATTCCCTTCAACTGAAATAAAGATTTGAATTCATTTAAGCTATCGTTGTGAAATATTTTCAGCTCAAATTTCAAAAAGTAAGCTTAATTTCTGTGTTCACTAACTAACGTAGTCTTTCAATTTCAGTCCTCACCTACGATGATCGAGGAAGACTGGTCCACGAGGGATTCACCTTCACCTGCCACACTAGGAACCCTGAGAAATGTTTGGCCTTCTGGCGTTGCTCCATGTACAAAAAGTTGCACTGCACCTCAGCGCTATCCACCCACATTAAATCAATAAAATCAATCCGCGGGTTCCATAATCATAAGCCACCCGAAAGGCTAAAGACCTTTGTCCCCAGAGTAATTGATTGGGAATCTCTCCCTGACAAAAAGTATAATTAAACTGTAAGTACTATTTAAGGAACTGCAACATCCCATTCCCTGTTTATCCCATTTCGTATATTGTTTTGTAAATATTCAAAATATTATTTTTCATTGCAGATAAAGTTATTAGCAAAAGTTGTACAAATTTCCTAGGACCCACGGAATAATAGTTGTGAAATTAAATAAAATAGTTCTCTATTGCAAACATGGAACCTGTTTATTTTAAATAGCTGCAGATGTATATAAAGTTCTCATTGTAATAACCTTTATGTTGTAGATTATTTTGTTTCCAAACTAATGTATTTTTTATTCTCCTCCGTTTTTGCAGGTGCTAAAGGATTACGAATAATAAAACCAATTCAAAAGGTGCGGAAGAACCGATTTGAAAAACTTCCATCCACAGTCCGCTTAGCTGCAGAAGAAATGGTTAGTGTGGAGCCCGTGCGTAGAATTAACTTGAAGAACCCGGATAACATTATCCGCACCTCGTCCAACCAGCATAACTTTGTGAATGTGGGATTGCCTCGCTTGAAGGGAAAATGTGTGAATTGTCTTAAGAAAAACGTTGCAGGTCTGAGCAGGATCAGCACACTGTGCGACACATGTCCAGGCAGTAACTGGATGTGCGAACCCTGCTTTGAAGAACTACACTCCTCAAGAAATTAAGAACAATTATTTCAACAAATTATTTGATTTTTATAATTTCAGAGTAGATGGTCTATAATGTAATGTCTTTAATTTCTGTCTGTATCGTAAACTTTGTATTTTCAACGTTCAGTTGCAATTTGTATTAAGTAAATAAAAAACTCTAAACTTATTCAAGAAACTGAAATTGTTTTATTTTTGGATCTCAATTTCCGCAAATTTTACAATGTGTAAAAAATACATCCTTGTGTTTTTTCCTTGCAGATTTCGAGAAACTTACAAGTAGTTTACGTCCAAAGATTTTTGTCAGGAAAGCGCAATCGTTACGGAGTACAGATAATGCTAAAAAGACAAGGGGACCGGCGAAAAAGCTATCAAAGCGTATGTTGGACTGTGTTGAAAATATCGCTAGGACCTCTTGGAATCAACATAATCTTGTCTTGGTAAGAAATAAACAAGGTGGAGATTGTGCCAGTTGCCTGAAAGACCGCAAAGAGAACTTGTCAAGGGTCAGAACTTTTTGCATCACTTGCACGGGAGGTGAGTGGATGTGCGCTAAGTGTTTCGATACAATACATGCTCCACCGAAAGCCGTCGACTCTTCACCCTCTGATTTTATCAAAGAGGAATTTATAGATATCAATTAGATACTTGGTTTTGTGATCATTTCACTATTTTTCAGCCAGATAAATTCGTTTAACTATAGTTATTCAGCAGTTTTATTTACAGCGAAAGCTTCTTGATATTTTTCGGATTCCGAAACATGTATATATATTTATGCTGCGAGTTTATATCTATTAATATAAAAAATAGACTTCATGAGATAAACCTCGTTTAATAACATGGAATGTTAATGGCTACCAAGAGCACAAACAGTCTTAGCTGGAATTTTTTTAATTTTATCATGGCATTGATTAAAAATTAAATTTAAAAAACAAAGGCAAATATTCGGCTTTAAATATTAATTAAAAATTAATGTCATTCCAAAACTGTAAATCTATAATACATCAATTCAGGGAACAATTAAAAAATGTGTTTAATTCTATGATAAAAACGTCCAGAAAATGTGCATTTAAATAAAGTTATTGCTTATATTATAAACAATTAAACTGATAAGATCATTCTTTTGCATTACGAATATTAAATGTACTAAACTGTAAATGTATTAAACATTTTTGAACATTATATAGTTTGAAGTTGGTTCTGTTGTCAGTTACACTCTCAATTACTTTCTGGATTTCATCCTTTGACGAAGCCTTCCTCGATCCTTTTTCGTCGGCGGAAGATCGTGGTTGTGGGGGGCATGCAGCACCTCCAGGCGGTTGTTTTTCGTGGTTCGAATGCGAGCACGGCATTTGGTGGTGGACCGTGTGGCACATATCCATTTGGTTCCGCGACCGTTCTCCATGAACTTTACGTAGCTATGACCGTCGTAGTTTAGTTTGATGGACTCACGCTGGCCCTTGGTGAAGTAAAACTGAGGGGCGTCACCTGGAAAGAGAAGAGATTTGTGACCCGGTTGGTTAGTAAAACGCAATTTAGGTTGGCAGAGTACTCAAACTGGAACTGGGGAAGATTCGTAGATGCTACATACATCGATTCAATTGCACTGTTTAGGGCTTACATTTATTACATTTACATATATTTAAGTGTTTATAATCTGAATCATAATTGCTAACTTAGCTTGTCCCCTTAAGGGCGTTCAATTAGTTGACTTTTTAAAAGAAGGGGAAAAAAGGAAGAAACGAATTTTATCTATAGAAAAATGTCTGACAAAGTTCGACAAATAAAAGAAGGTGAAACCTTGGAAAATTATATTAAAATATTCTTAAATTAAAAATTAAATATTTTATATGGGTTAATAATCGTAATAAGCCTTTTTTAAATTCAACAAAAGTATCTAGCTCTTAGTTTCCGAAGTGGCAAGTTTAAAAATTATAGTTAGAATGCTTCGAATTTTCTATATAGTAAAATCTGACCCAGCGATTTTTCCTCTTGAAAAATGCGAGCCATTCCCGTGAAAAGTCGGAATTCACTTCCGACGGCTGACCACTCGCGTGGCTCCCACAATGCCCGTGACATCCGCTACGATTTCCTCGTACTTCAGGTGCATTCCCAGCTCACTGACATCAATCGTGGCAGGAGATTCGTCCTCGAGGATGGCTCCAGCATTGGTCAACATTGCATCGCTGGTCAGCTGAATTTCTTGTTGCTGATGGGTCTGCTGCTGCTGTTGTTGCCTGGCTGTTGTGGTGACCACCTTGGCAATTGTCTCCACCGGTGGCACGCGGCGCACTCGCTTCTTGCGCCGCACAATCTCCTCGTGCGTGTGGAATCGGTTAAGCGGACAGACGACATCGTTGATGGTGAAGACACGGGAGCGGCACTTCTGGTTCCACCATTGGTTGCATCGCCAGAAGCGCTTCTCCTCCCCCGAAGATAGTTTCAAAGTCTTCTCGAAGATAAACGGCTGACCGCCGTAGATCAGTTGCATTCTTCCCCGGGATGTTGCCGAGTAGATTGCCACGCTGCTTTCTGTGGACGGAAAAGGTACAAATTGTGATTAGTAAATTGTCAATTGATAAATTATTCGCTACAACTACAGATTTAGAGGCGGTGTAATACTGTTTGCCAAGTCATGGCTCGTTTATATTTCGCTCAGCTTAAAATCTAATTATTTAGCATAAAGCGACGTTTCGAAGGCGGGTGATTGTGCTCAGGCTGGGACAGACAAATCTTGTACCGCCCGTTCTTGAGCTTAATCGACAAAAATCGAGCTTTGCATGGAGCTCTTCCGTGCCGACGGCTCCGGCAGTGCCAATATATGGTGTCTCCGTGATTGTTGCTTTTGGTAAAAGGATATTTTTTATACAGTAGCTGTATCTTCTTTTGTTGAGTCCGGACGATTCGAATGTTGGGGAAAAAGTCCATATGATTGCCGCACGCATCGTATATCGCATCTACTGGAAGATGATTCATTTTTGAAAGGCTATCTGTAAAAAAAAGAAAATTTAGATTAGTAAGAATATATGTCATTTATGGGTTTACAGACTTAATGTTAAGAGATGAAGATAGACTCACTTAAGGGGCACAACTCTCAAATTACATAAAAATCTTTTTTAAGATTTAACATAAAATTTAATTATAAAGATGTTTTTTTTTTTTTATAGATATTTTTAATAAACTACAGTTGTAATATTCTTTGGGCATTATCTGTTAGCTTTGATAACCTTTAATTCCGAACTCTTTAAAAATTGTACCTTAAATTTGATCAAATTGATCGAATCAGAGATTATGTTTATAATAGCCTGATTACTTGCTCTACATTTTAATCGAACGTGTGTTAATGCAGAGTGGGTTCCTCTCGAGGCAAAGTTTACGGTCCTCCACGCGCGTGTCCATTTTCTGCGTGGTATACATTGTGGGATGCGTGTGCCGGTTGCTGGTTACGTGGATAATATCCCCGCCCCTGGTGATTCGGGTAACCAGGCGGGCCCGGCACTTGGCCTTGTGATACATGGAGCACTTCCAGTCGCGGCTCTTCTGTCCCTCCCTCAACTTTTCATTGGGCGTATAGGTGTTTCCTTCGTGGTAAACGAGATCGGTCCCTCTATTGGAGCGAACATACTGGGCTAGCTTCGAGTTATCTGCAAAAGATTAAGAATTTTCATTAGTTCATATCTTAAGTTTACAATTTAAATGTAAAGATGTACGGGCAGAATGGCATTTTTTGAGTAGTGAAAAGCAGGCGAACTTTTTTCAACGGAAACCGTTTGTTTATTCCTTAAGACAGCTTGGTACCTGCTACTTCTTAAAGTTACGTCCGCTCACCACATCTTTGCGGCTGTGATTGTGGCCCTCATGTCTCATCCGCACTTTGTTCGTGTCCCTATTTACTATTGCACGGGCCCGGCAACGGCTGCGGAAGTTGGCGCATTTCAAGTACGTGCGACGCAGATTTGTAGTGCCGACCACGAAGCGGTAGCCATCGATGATCGTAAATCCGTTCTGTCTATAGACACCACGATGCCGGGAACCTGTTAAGAAATTTCCGTAGTGGGTAAGTCACATATGTGAAAAGATATTGTTAAGGCTTAAAAACTACCTTTAATGTATGGGTTATTGTGCAGATATCGTATCAACTAAGCAATGACTTTGGGTGCTTTGTTAATTGAATAAACCATCTTAAAACTACCTATTACTTGGGTTATGAATAACAGACAGTGGAGTTAAATGCACAAATATCTAGAGCTTCCCATTCACCAAAATGTATCAATGCGATAACGAATAGAATATATATTAAGGCTATTTAGCTTAAACTAACAATTGGTAAATCCTGTTGTGGACGGTGACTAGCTTGCTTAGCAGATCCCAAACTGGGGGCATGGTTAACTGCTACTGCGCTTGCTGGAACGTTTGCGACGGCGTTTGTGCAGCTTGAAGGAGTCCGCCGGATGGTTGTGGTGCCGGTGGCTCAGCTTGATGCCGGTGCTACTTTCCGGATTGGTGACGCACCTCGCCGGGCAGCGGAGTGCATTGTTGCTGTTCTTGGAACACACCCAGTTGATGCTGTTCCGGTACTTGCGCTCCACGGAGTACATGTGCCCCTGGAAGATCAGGTTCTTACCGCCCCGGCGATTGGCCACCAGTTGGTAGCAGGCTGCAAAGGAATAGGAGAGATTAGTCAGAAGGCCTCCTGGGATACGCTAAAAGACACTACAGAAACTACAACGGCGCGAGTGGCGAAAGATGTCTATTTGGTCAACGGAAACACCTTTATTGGACTAATGAGATGGCACAGGTAGGTAGTTTGTAACTTATGGATGGTTGTGGAGCCCGCGCAGGGCCGAGATCCGATTAGACTTGGTCACCACGCGGGCGGAGCACTTGATGTACTTGCAGCGCAGCTTGACGCACTCCCAGTAGCAGACATCCTTGATCCGGCGATTGAGGGTGAAGGGCTTCCCGTCGATGGTCAGCAGGTTGTTGCCCCGATTGCTCCTGGTGAAGCTCACCTCCAGGTGGTCAAAGTTCTGCTTGCGGCAGCTACCCGTCGTCTTCCTCTTCCTGGCCACCAGGAGCGGCAGATGCACCTTGAAGTCGTCGAATTCTTCTGCAAGACACAAATTGGAGTGGGAGGAACGGGTATTGATTAGAAGATGGCTCTGACAGCAGGATAGCCCAAGATGATCCGCCAAATAATATATGCCGGCTCCGCTATAGTTTCTATACTTTATTAATATTGCGCGGTATTGCTTTCGCATTGCAATCTCGCATTTTTTGTTTTAACAATTGTACACAATATTTGCAAATACTTTTATTGAAATTTGAGATGGCGTCGATGTTTTTCTTCATCTTCATCACGCGACACTCGAGCGCTTTTCTTTCGGTGACGGGCTTTTCTTTCACCGTAGGTTATCCACCATCACAATGCACTTTCTCCAGGCGATTTTAACTTTATTTGCGCGTTTTGTTTAACAATTTAGCAACAATTTGCCCAAATCACTTGCATTTCTTTTTCACAACTGTGGCGACACTTAGGTAGAGTTGCCGGATCAAGCGAATAAATCCAGGGCTGCAGTAGCAAAAGTACAGTGGCAATTGGCGAGAAAAAATATACAATTTTTTTAAATCCATTAATTTTAATTAAAAAAACCCTTTAAAATAATTGATGGTTAAAAGTTTGGCTATCTAGATAACATAAATACAACAAAACATAAGCATTTCTCACAAAATGCATCACATTGCTATTAGCAACTTGAATTTCCTTTGGCCGAGGCCTCACTGTACCACCAGTGCAACCCTGGTTATTTGCTGCCATTTCATTTTTACTTTTTGGCTTTACTTTCTGAGACTCGTGGGCGTGCTGGGATAAATATTTTGTGATTTATTCAGTCAAATCGAGCGATGAAAGCGATAAATAATAAAACAAACTGTTGTAAAAATCTGCCCGACTGAATTGTGCTGAAAGTGTAGGCGATTGCTTAATAATTTAACCGAAATAAAGTCCCCCATATACGAACCGCATGAACTGTGTTTTACTTTGTTTATGTTTTCTGATGGCTTGCTTCAGCAAAGTGAACTAAAGGTTTTTGCCATATCGTGCCATTCCAGGAGCTCCGAAAAAGGACACTGAAGCTCCAAAGCCTGTGGAGAATAACAAGAAACCAGCAACAGATGAGGTGGGAAAACCCCCTCGAGATGCGGATGCGATTCCCTTGTTCGACGGCTGTCGTGTCTTTGTGTCCAAGGCGGCTCTGGCCAAGGCCTACATCCCCATGCCGGCCATCTATACGTTCCGGGTGATGGATCTGGTGATAGGCAAGGAGAAACTCGCCCACATCGCCCAGTGCAAGGAGGATACGGACAAGGATCTGCTCCAGGACGTCATAAGTACATAATAGCATCTTTGCCCCATCTCAAAGCCACAGTTCTTACCCGTATTATGTCCAATCTTTGCAGCCCATGTGTGCCAAGTGTTTGCCCTTCGCGGTGAACAGCTTACCTCGTCCGCAGTCCAGGAGTTCATTGACCACAAGCTGTCCACGCTTAAGGTTATGGTGGTCAAGCCCGGGCAGTAGTTTAAATTGTTTGTTGCGTTTGTAAACTGAAAATAAATGCCTTTAACAGAACGTTTCCTCCCACCTCTTGTGCAGTAGCTAGTTACCACAGCTGGAACTCCACACAATAAACCCAACTAATGTCCGCTAACCTCCTCCATCTACCGTTCCAGGTGTCATCCAATCCCTGAAGGCGCTCTTCGAGGACAAGGCCACCAGCGCCAGCATCCAGTACACCACCACTCAGCGGGGCCGGGTGATGCTGGTCTTCGAGGGCTATCGGTACGTTGTGAATCGCCAGAGCCTGAAGAACGTCTTCTGGCGGTGCTCGCGGTACGTGAAGCACAGCTGCCGGGCCACCCTTGTGACCTCCAAGATACAGGATGTCACCCTGCGCATCGCTGGCGCTCCGCACACCCACGGCCCGGAGGTCAACTCAATGGATCTCACGGCTGACTTGCTGGACGAGTTTCCGGAGCTGCAGTAGGCAGCCAATCTAATTTACTCCCTAGACTACAGACCTAGCTTAATCTAAATAAATTAAACTATATGTGTATACAATTTGTAGTTATGCGTGTTCGTTTTGCACCTAGTCTAGCTTTAGAATCCCTTTAAACTCCCTACTAATGTGTGATTTTTGTAATCTTGCAGTTGAGATCAAAATGGAGCCTTCGCCCACGCCCGCCCTGCCAACGGATGCTGCGGTGGCCGCCTTGGCCGTAACTTATCTGAGCGACGACGAATCGTTCCGTAAACCCTTCACCCTGCCCAAGATTCTGGACGGTAAGTTCTACAAGAACATCCAGCCCAACCAGAAGACGCCAGGCGCCATCCAGGCCACCTGCACCACCTGCTACGGACTGATCTCCGGCACCACCAAGTCCACGGGGAACTTTCTCAGCCATATCAAGAGACGCCACAAGGAACTGCTGCCGCTGTGCCAGCTTTACTGCCAGGCCAAGGCCAATGGCACTGTGCCTGCGGTTAAAAATCCAACAGCAAACCCGAACCCGGTGGTCACCTCGACGACACCTACGGTGGAGATGATGAGCCAGGTTGCCCCAATACCCACGCCAACGTACGCCACGGCTCCCACCCACCTGGCCATGCCGGTGACGGTACCTGTTCCCGTCTCCATGTCACTGGCGATGCCTCTCTCCCTGCCCCACGTGCAGACGCCGCAAATGATGGCTCTGATGCAGCAGCACCAGGCCCACGGTGCGGTCTTCATCAGCAAGGACTACTAGCCGCCTGGGCTGTGGACTCACCAATGTCTGTGGCTTTGAATAATTTTTATACCCGTTACTCGTAGAGTAAAAGGGTATATTGTATTCGTGCAAAAGTATGTAACAGGGAGAAGGAAGCGTTTCCGACCCCATAAAGTATATATATTCTTGATCAGGATCACTAGCCGAGTCGATCTAGCCATGTCCGTCTGTCCGTCTGTCCGTCTGTCCGTCTGTCTGTCTGTCTGTCTGTCTGTCTGTCCGTCTGTCCGTATGAACGCTGAGATCTCGGAAACTATAAAAGCTAGAAGATTGGCATTTTGCATACAGATTCTAGGAGTTCCTACGCAGCGCAAGTTTGTTTCAAAAAGGTGCCACGCCCCCTCTAACGCCCACAATCGCTTATATACGATTTCAAAAATTTCAATATTTCGGAAAAGTAAAAATGCAGTTTTATTGTGTTTATCAATACCTATCGAAATGTAGAAGAAATTTTTCAAATCGGACCATTCGTTAAAAAGTTATGCGTGTTCAAAGTTTCTATCTCGATCTCCCTCGCACTCCCTTTACCTGAGTAACGGGTATCTGATTGTCGGGGCACCCGACTATAGCGTTCTCTCTTGTTTGAACTAATGTCGATGTAGAGTACCTATGCTACGGTGAGCGATTTGTCGTGGGCAAGGGATAACCTTTTATGTAGTCTTCGGACAATTGTTAGCCATAATCTGAAGGTTTTCAAGCAATACTCTTTACTAAGCCACGCGAAAATAACATAGGCCTTAAAAGACAAAATTTACACACACAATTTCTTAATTTAATTAGTTATAACAATATGAATTGGTGCGATATGAGTTGCATATCTGAAAAGAACATCGAATAGCATCACAAATCAAAAACTTTATATTTTAATATATACATTTCTGGGTAAGTTTACAATAGTCCAAAGACTACATACTGCAAATCGAACCACCTGAATCTAAGCTAAGTGCAACGTTGTATAAGTCCTGATAGGTTTAAGCTCTTAACAAAACAAAACGAAATAAATGATCATAGAAAAATCTTGTATACTGTCTTAACAATTAACGCTAGCTTTAAAATGATTTTTGTACATGTAATCAATATCATTTTCTGACTTGAGTTTTTTTCATTTCTTTCAGTCCGTCGTCGTTACTCAAGAAAGGGCATGCAATACGACGGGCCCGCGGAGTTCAATCTGGCTGCCCATAGGCGTCCCAAGCTAATCATAGCCAATGAACATTTTATCGTCCATCGAATTCTGGGAAAGGATAACCTAATAGGATCTTGGAGATGCATGTATCATCATAAGGGCTGCAAAGCCCGAGCTTCGACCTTTATGGTGGGCTCCGAAGTGAAATACCGAAGCACTTGCTCCTCGCACAACCACAATAATGTGAGGACCAAGCTGGACAGCCTAAAGATGCCTTGGATTCCTACCGACTAGGGCCAACAATATTTCGTTTACCAATCTCGAGTTGAAGTTAAGAGATTTTGAATCCACGGGATGCGATCTCAGAATATTCCAACTTTTGGGGCTTAGTAATATCACCAAGCTTCTTAACAACACATACAAGCAACACGTAATTACAATAAGCTCAAAAATGTAGAACTAAGTATAAATTTGAAAACATTTTAAGAAGAAAACAAGTAATAGCATACCAAAAAATACTTTTTCTTGAAGAAATCAGATATTGTTACAAGCAAATGAAATATTCAAAATAATTAGATTTTTAGATATATCTGAACTATATAAAAACCATAACTATGGTCTAAACAGCACCCCACGAAAAATAGAACTTTGAAACTTTGTAAAAGTATGCGAAAATAACTTAAAAATATTGCTATTCCTAGTGCACAAATAAATTGTAACCTTATAGAAAGCGATTACGGAAGAATCATTTTTAAAATATTGTCAATTTAGAGATTTAATTAGGGAAAATACTTTTAAGCCTAAAGGCGAGATCATATAATTGCAACTCGTTTAGACGTTCATCTAATTTTATTACAAGTTCATATTTGTACGTAACACAAGCCTTTGCTTAAGTCAGTGGCGTGGCCAAAAGCGTCTAAGCGATGAGAACAGAATAAATAATATGACCCGGGACTTTGCCGATTACAAAAATGGTACTGTGAGATCCCAGATGAACAGGCTACTTACCCATCCTATCTAGGTTCGGGACACTCAGTCTAAATCAGAAAGATACTTTGCAAGAACAATACTAGAATACATTAGCTTAGCCCTGATAGAACTCGGACGTGTGGGTGGGAATGTCTTATAAGCGGTTACATCTTGGGCAGCTGGTCTAGATTGACCTCGGTCTCCGCTTTCCAGGATCCCTGGATTTTGTCGGCGGCTGTGAGAGAACTCAACTTTTTGTGGATCAGCATACCAGCCGCCTTGGCCGCCTCAATGCGCTTGTTGTCGCCCATGTGGTTGTGCACATCTGAGGTTACGAAAATAAAGCATTATTTCGTGTTACGCGTTTGATTCGCATTACAAACCATTGGTTACATAGAGATCATCTCCGATGGTCTTCAAGCGGCTGCGGCACTTGACCGATCGGTTTTGTACGCACTCCCAGTACAAAATATTATTGCTCTTGCCAAAAAATTTGAGATTAGAACGATAGACGAAGTTGTTGATGGTCAGCAGGGTGCCGCCCTTGCGGCTGATCAGGAACATCTGCGGACCACAGTTGCGGACGTGTTGGGTAACTGAAAAACACGAAAGAGGTAGGTTATTTATCAGGTAAATACATTTTAAGTACATTAAAGTATTACGGAGTTAGAGCTTACAAACTAGTTGAATGTTTTACTTTAAGATCTGATTTATTGACGTCGTTTTATTACGAAAAACTTAATTATTTAGAACTTAGTAGGGGTGTTTAAAACCCAAATGTGTATAGAAAGTAAAATGTGCAGCTCTAAGGCATATTCAGTGTAACTTTGTCTTGTTCTGCAGGGCCTGTAGGCCTTCCTTGATCTTTTGTGGAGTCCATTGAAGTCGATCTCCTTGTTATCAAGTGAATATAGGAAGTATAATTTGGAGCTTTAAGGCATATTCAGCATCACTTCTTCTTGCTCTGCAGAGCCTTCTGGAGGCGTCTCTTGATCTTTTCACGGAAATCATTCGGGTCCACTTCCTCCTCCTTGGCGGGCACCTCCTTCTCTTCCATCGGTTCGTCCAGCTCGATCTCGTCAATCTCCTGAATTTCAAACTCCTCAAAATCTTCGTCCTCCTTGGCTTCGGATTCCTCCAGCTTTGTGGTGTTTTTGATCAGGAGCTCCACCTTGGTGTCCTTGCTGGTCGACATCGTGGAAATGGCTCCCGATTCGCCCGGCATGAACTGCGAGGGCAGACAGCTCTTGTCGCTGGCCTGCATGAAGTGGACGTGCTCGCCGTCGTAGGGGAAGACCCTCTTCTGGTCGCACACCACCCGCACCTTGCAAGTCTCGCCGTGCTCCCGGTAGCAGCACTGGAACACCGAGTAGTCGTTCTTGCGGAACGAAAACTTGAAAAGGTGGCCATTAAAGATTAGCTTGACACCGCCTGCGGGGGGAGAATGATATTAGTTTGGTTGTTCAGGAGCAGGACTCTGGCCAGGATCGGGCACTCACCCTTGGTTGTGGAGGCGTAGACCGCCGGCTCGCTGGCCTCCTCGTTCAAGGTCGCCGCGTGTAGTTTGTCCAGGAGCTTCGGCTTGGGCGTGAGGTCCTCAACCTTGGTCTTCGGCCTGCCGCGTTTACGTGGTGGGATGATGCGCGATGCAGATGCGGATGTGGCGGCTGTCGATTGGAGAAGCAAACGCAACAGGTTAGAACATTTGGGCGAGATTGGGCCTTTCGGGCGAAAAACGAAAATAAAACAACTGAGGCGGGATTTTTGCTGGTTCTGGTTTATTTTATTGGTTTACAAGCGGGAAAAAAGTACTAATAGTAAAAATAAAATCTTTTAATGCAAAAAACACGGTTTAAAGAAGAAGAGCACTGTACTTCAGAATCGATACTATCGATGGTTGGATCGTTAGCGAGGACACCCTCCTAACATTTGCGTGTGACCATTTGTTACACCGTCCCATAACATAACAGTCGATAACTCTCGTTAACAGCACTTTTTGTTCTGCTGTTGACACGCCATCTTTGTTGTAGTTGTTCTCATACTTTTTCGCAAACAATTTGTTTGTCCATCGTTAGCAAAGTGCAATTGTTTAGATGTGCATAAATAAAATAATGGCGAATCAAGTGAGTGCTCAGAAATCCGTGAACTATCCTGCGAACATGCCGCGAGTGTGTGTGTGTGTGTGCCCCTGCGTCTGTGCTTGTGTGTGTGCAGCGAAGTGGCATCGTTGTTGTTGTTGGTGTCTCAAAAAGGAATCCCTCCAAAAAAGTGGCAAAAAGGATTCCTTTTCTAAACCAAATGTATCATTGTTTCAATGCCGAGATGTAAGCAGGTTTTCTGAACCTTCCCAAATCGAAAAATGAGGTGGAATGTGGTTTTGAACACCAGGTGAGTGTTTAGCTTGCAGCCAAACAAACTGCGAAGGAAGTAAAAAGTAAACCCAATAGTAAAGTAGTCTTATAACACCAAAAGATAAAACCTCCCACCATCGATATAAATAAGCGGCTATAAATAGTAGACTGTATCGGGAACTGCCTGCAATAAATGGTTTACTCAGCACCCCAAATTTCCATGTGTTTTTCTCTGGGATCTCTAGATATTCGAGTGTCAAGAAATCCGGGTTATAAAGAAAGTTCCTTTCCTCCATTGCAGGTCAGTTCATCGCGGACCTTCCGCGGGGCCTGTGGATCGAGAAGCACGAGTACTTCTTCCTGAGGAACCAGAAACAGGGCTTCAACCTGGTATTCAATGGATACATGTACAAGAAGGAGGCCAGTTTCCGGGCGACGGTCAACTGGATCTGTTCCGACGGCAACGGCAAGCGGCTGAACGAGAACAAGTGCTCCGCGAGAGCCATCACCAAGTTCGATGGAGGCATCAAGCTGGGGAAGAATGCCCATAACCATCCCCCGCGCTTCCTGGGCGCCAACGTGCCGGCCAAATTGATGCCCAAGGATGCATTTTATCCGACCTATTAAAAAGAGACATTACGAAAAACCAAAAGAACGACATTTGTAGACAATTTAGTTGCATGTAAAATAGTTGGATTAAGCTCGCAGGCCTCATGTACCACCTCCCATTTCACCAATCAATCAAAACCATCCTTCATCTCCTCCAGCGAAAGACCAGAACAAGGGCGTCCGTTTGAAGCGCACCGCCCAGGGTGAATTCCTGACGGTCGGCGGCAAGTCGTACAAGAAAACCCGCGCCATGCAGTACCGCACCTACTTCCATTGCCTGACCAGGAACTGCCCGGCTTTCTTCGTCCTCGTGGAGCTGAGCCGGCGGCCACGGCTCACCAGGCACCACGACCACGCCAAGCACTGTCTGCAGTGCCAGTAGGCTGTAGGATGTGTATGTAGTCATAGGCCGAAATCAGAATGTACAATATACCGAAAACCATGAAAGCAATCCCCAGTGTTTTATTTTCTCTTCCGAAATCCTGAACTGCCCATAGTCCCATTAGCACCTCAGCACTAACCATCTTCGTATCTCCCTTTATTTTAGCCAAATTCGACTATCAGGTCAGCGTGGATGTGGGCGAGGCCACCATGCAGTTGGCCTCCGCCTCCGCCGCCGGAGTGGTCAACAGCAACTCGCCCTTCTTCATCGTCAGCAAGTACGGCACCAAGCAGATCATGCTCAAGCAGCACACCTTCAACAGACACATCTGCAGGGACGACGTCACCTACTGGCGCTGCAGCCAGGTGAGTGGACTGCCCAGGGACCGTGAAACTATTCATTCATAAGATGTGCGAAGAATCTGTCTCTAGGTGTCCGAGTATTACGCTCAAGATGCTGACGATTCGCTAGGGTTCTATTCATAGTTCCATGTCTATCAGCAATGTAATATCTTTTTCTCTGCCAAATATTTAATTATTTTAACATTCTATTTTAAAGTCTGACACTGTGCAAAGTTAGTTTTTAACAATGTAAAGCGCTTAACTTCAATAAGATGAGTTGTCCTGTTAGGTAAATTATTTATAATTAAAGCCTACTTATCAGAGTTTAATTTTACCATAACAAAATCTAATTAATCTCTTAATTGGCATATACCCATACATTAATTTTTGAATATTATATAGATATTATAATATAATATAATAGATATTAAACTAAACGGTCCCTGGAAGTAACCAAAGCTAGATCAGTATAAGTATTTATTATGGTTTTCCTTTTAGTTCGCCGTTTTGCGGTGTCGTGCGCGGCTCAAAACCAAACTGGACACCCTGACCATCCTGAACAGCGAACACAACCACGAGGTCATAACGAAGGCGCGAAAGTATGGGTCCTTGAAGCGTCAGCGGGCGGAAGCGGAGGCAGCCGCCCGGGCGGACCGTAGACAGGACCCTTTGGAGACCCCAGCCACGTCGACGGCGGCAACAGCGACCTAGCACTCTAGTCTTAAGCTTAATTGTATCATATAGCATCACCTCGTCTTTCGTCTGACTCAATAAAATTCACGTTAGCTAAGTTTATGGTTTCCACTGCGTATCTTTGCCCTCTAGCCTAAGAACTGTGAGCTTCATCTCGGTCAGTTTAAACTAATTCAAGCCTTATACTTTCCATTCACAGATACCGTCGCGTACTACTCGTACATCACCGGCTTTCGAGGGAGTCGCAAACTTAAAATAGGAGAGTTCACCTTCACGCGAAACAAGTCCACAGGATCGAAAACATATTGGTCCTGCGCACGGGCAGGGGCCCACAAATGCAAGGCCCGGGTGGTCACCGTGCAAGACCACGATGTGACCATCAAATGCGGCCAACATAACCATCCGCCCTACTAAACCGCCATAGAAAACCAGCCAACTCTGGCTGTGCAATGTATAGAATCAATTTATTGCCTATTTATTATAGAATATAAATCTGAAAAATCGAAACTGTATTTTATGGTATTCATACTATTCCACAGATTTTTGTACATTTTCCATTAAACCCAACTAATAGACAATTTGCTATCTTTCAGTTTTTTCCGATCTTGACGACATGAAGGGCGCTATTAAGCATAGTCTGCTCACATTCATTCGGGGACAACGCGGTTGCAAGCTGCTGTCGTTTAATGGCCACAACTACGTGAGAAACCGCCGCAGTAACCTGAAGACCTACTGGATATGCTCCAAAAAGGTGAGTCTTGCGTGTAAAAAGTGTGATATCAAAACTATGCCGATACAAAAGCTACCCAACCCGATACAAATTAGATGGGACATGAAAGTTTACAAGTTTTAAAGACAGGCTAAGACAGATATCAACTATTCTCCTTGTTCTCCATTGCAGGGCAGCACAAAATGCAACGCTCGGGTGGTGACCAACGTCGTTGAAGGTGTGCACAAGATTGTGCTGGAATCATGTCATCATACGTGTCTCAACACGGAGCGGAAGAAGCGGCTTTCGGTGACCACTGTCGTGGGAAAGGCGCGCAACAAGTCGGGAAAAGCAGCCTTTGTTAAGGATGAGCCCGACGAGGATCTCACGCTGGAACTGCGGAGTCTTAATTTAAGCATCGAGGATCTGCACAATCTGCAGTGAATAGAGACTCAAAATCTAGCCATAACATATGCGAATTTAAAATAAACTTTTTGTCCTGTGTACATAAGCAATTAATTTCATATTTAAGAAATATTTGTAAAATGAATAGAAATTTTTGATTGCATGACTTTTAACTAATTCAGCATGTTTTCGTTTGGCTTTCAGTGACCTTCGATGTGATAACTGTGCCGCATGCTAAGTCCGATCAACACCCGTTGATGAAGCGCGTCCGTTTGGCCAAAACTATGGAGGATGTGCACTACGTGCGCACTGCGGCCGGAAATGGTGTCCTGCACTGCGGCGAGCATCGTTACCTGCGCAACGCCTCCTACAAGGATAAGGTCTACTGGAAGTGCAGCAAGTGGCGGAAGCAGTGCCGCTCCCGCGTCATCACACACATCTTGCCCAATGGACAATCCCGCTACGCTGTTAGCGGTGTGCACAATCATCCTTAGATCAACAAGGCTTTCAGCAGGCTGAAAGAGGCCACCTAGATAGCTTTAGAAATAATCTATGCTTTTTACATAAAAATAGAAACGAATATTAAACAAAACCAGACCAACTCGATTTCTAGTTTTGTGCAATAAAGAATGATTTTCAGTTGGTCAGTTTTCAGATTACGGGATGGCAGATTAACTTCCGGAAACTGAGGTGAGTGTTTTCCAACGTTTTTCAAACAAATCACTCATAATTTATATTTTATTTTATTTTATAGGGGTGCATGGCTAACTATTGCTTCTTAATTACTTTGTTTAAATAAATACCACATTATTAAATTCATTTTGAATCTGTATTATGCATTTATTATTATTTTTAAAATTAAAATTTATTTATTTTATTTTCTTTTACTATTAGAATTTTTAAATTTTAAATATGGGCACTTATTAAATATACGTAACATGTGTTTTCTCCATTTCAGGTCTTGTTGACGTTAATCCGAGTATACTGGCTGACTTTGGCAACGAAAGTTTCTTGCCCAAGACTCAGGGTGCAGGTCGGCAGAAGATTCGCAGTGGACTGTCGACGGAACAGAAGTGCGTCCGCACCCTGGACGACTGGGATCGTATCCGATATGAGCGGACCAGCGGCGGTGATGTACTGATCTACGATGGAGAACGCTATCAACGGCGAGCCACCTACGATGACAACATATATTGGGCCTGCGCCAAAAAGCGAATGAACTGCAACGTTTACATGATCACCCACAAGAACAAACCCACCTATGTGGCCATTTCGGGCGTGCACAACCATTTGTAGACGTACACACTTGTTTTTATTACCAATAAACATTCACCCTTTCTTTAAAATGCTAGATTAGTTATAAAACCACAAGTATTTTCGCAAAACATTAATTAAGTACAGAATTTTTTGATAACGACTAATTTTGTGTTTATTCCTTCTAGAACTGGCTGTTTTCGGCACTGGACAGCGAGGGAGAACCGTGCTGCTGTTCCAAAATGAGAAATTTGTAAAAAATCGATGCTCCGCCTCTCGGACATACTGGATCTGCTCAAGAAAGGTAAGTTCTGACAAAAATATATTTAATTAATATTATAGTATAGTGCTAGTCGTAGAATACATTTAAAAAATTTAAATGGCTAACAATATTATATCCAATAACAAATTTTAATCGTGTCTAAAAATATTATAAAAGTTATTCTCGGTAGAGATCTTTACTTATACTCGTCTTACATCCTAGTATAGTAGAACAAATTACTAGATTGAGAGTTGACATTATATATTATTGATATTCATCCTATAATTTCGAAACGAATTCCCAAACTCAAGTGTATAAATAAAGACATATTCCCTTGTCCATTCCACAGGATGTGACTGTGTGCAGAGCCCGGGTCGTCACTGCGATGGACAAATTCTCCCAGGAACGCATTATCAAGTGCACCTACGAGCACGACCACAGCCGGAAATTTCCCAACAACAACGTCAACTTGCCCGTCCTCATAAAGAGGGAGAAAAAGGCCCTTTCTCTGGACTCGTCCTAGGATTACATTTAAGTGCACACTGTCTGAAGCGTCCAAACAATTCACTAGCCACTTTTAAATAAATCATTTTATTGTAAATCTACTCGATGTCGAAGTGCATGTTCTTCCATAATTAGGATAAACCTACGCTGCTGACGTAGAAGCAATCAACTAATTCTCGTATTAACCAGGACTTTCTCTTTCATCCCACAGCCTTTCACATCGACTTTGCGGACTCCAAGAAGAATGGTGGCAAGTTACTGGTGATCAATGGCTTCCGCTTCTTCCGCAACAAGAAGCGCGGTCACTTGCAGTACTGGAAGTGCCGCAACTATTACAAGGAGCGCTGTCCCGCCATCGCCATCCATGACGAGTCCACTCTAATCCTGCGACTGTGCCACCAGCACCAGCACTCGGAGAGCAATGACATTGAAATCAAGCCACTGCATGGCGGGGAAACAAAGTTAACAGAGCCCGCCGAGGATGAGCCGCAGGCGAAAGAACGGGAGGCTGAGATGGATGGTGAAGCTGCTCCTGATCCGGAGCTTGAAACCAATCCAATCCCAATACCACCTCCACGGGAGCCGCCACCGCTCCTTGAAATAAAGTCAAAGCTAAGAAATCGTGACTTTTAGCTGCGATTAGATACTCCTTACCACCTAGTCCATAAGCGTGTAAAATTTGTGTATTAAAGCAAAGCAACGTGAAATGTTTTTCAATACCTCTAAGTATCTACATAAACCAGTTTAATAACCCATCTTTCTTATTTAACTAGAACACCCTACTAAATTACTTCTCTTGTATCCGGTATGCTTTCAGAATACGACTACGGACATGGACAGTATCGCGGCAATAATCCGCAGATCCAGTTTTCGGTGTCCAAACGCGGCGGTCAGCTACTCTGGCTGGATGGAATGAAGTTCTTCCGGAACAACGTAAACCGCACGAATCTGTACTGGCGCTGCCATTGGTACTATCGCCACACCAAGTGCCCGGTGCTAATCTGCATGAGCAAGACGAACAGCAACGATTTCCGGCAAATCCACGATCACTGCCATATGCGGGCTAAGCAAAGGGGAAAAGCAGTAAGGGGTCCTAAAATGAAAACACCGGTGGTGTCCAACGTGCGGAGCCTGCCGCAGAGCATGGCGCACATGTTCGATATGTAATTTAAGCGTTTGTCTCAAAGCATGTTAATAAAACAAGAAGATACCTTTGAGGAACCTAAACAATTGTCCAATTTATTGAATGTACACTTGTATTCGCCTGCAATTTCGACCATAACTAATCCATTCTTGCTTTCTTGCAGTTGTGCTGGCCAACGACGAGGTGCCCAATCCGGAGGATGTGCTGGTCTTCTTCACACAATCGCTGCGTGGTCGCCCTGCAATTATGGCCAATGGCATTCGCTTTCTGATCATGAGCGAGAACAAAAAGAAGATTCTGTGGCGATGCAGCTCGATGGCCACAAAGAAGCTGAAGTGTCCCGCCCGCATCACCATGCTGAAGGAGACGCCGCCCAAGTTCATCATCAACAAGGCGGAGCACATGCACGCGGAGCTCAAGCGGAATAAGTACAGTTCCAGCAAGGCGCAGACGCTGCGCGAACCGCACCAAATGTCCACCAAGATGGACTGCGAGATGGAGGCCGCCGGCGACGATAACTTTGATCTTCACGAAGAGGAGCTCCATGACCTCACTCACGACGTCTAGCGAGCATATAGTTAGAATTAGGTGTACGTTAGAGACAAGCGAAAGATTGATCATTCATTCAGAATAAAAGGAGAAAAAATGTATTGTTAGGCCAAGTCAAATGGACTCATTTAATTTGTAATTAGCCGCTCATTTCCCATCTCTTAGGTCTACTTTAAGTTAATCCATATTAACATCATTCTATTCCTTGTGTGTTTTAGATACAAACTTTGGCTATGTTATAAGTCAAAAGGGCCGCGTTTTGCTGATGCACGAGAAGTTCGCCTATGTCCGCGAGAAGTGCATCAATTGCAAGACCTACTGGCGCTGCACTCAGTATACCACCCACGACAAGTGCCATGGTCGTGTCCACACGCTTCAGGGAAAGATCGTGCACACGAGCAAGCATAACCATCAACCGCAACGCCAACAAGGAAGGCAGTACGTCAAGATCCTATCCATTGAAGAAGTTGCGATAATGGATTCATAGGCACGACGAATGGAAATATTATACAATATTTGATTGGTACATTTGAATATAAACTATAGAAATATTCCACAATTATTTTTGGATAATACATAAATTTTAATGTGGTATTTTATAATTTGATCTCCACCTTCGTTTGTTAAGAAAAAGCTCATGTACGAAAAATAAACTACAATTATCACTTAAGTTTATTTAAATACTTTTATTTCCTAGCGCAGTTTTAAGTCACCCTTGTATCTATCACTAATAATGTATGATCTCCATTTCAGATACTGCTAATTTGGCCACTTTTAGGTGCACTCGCAAGAAAAGGCGTAAGCTGGTCATCGATAAGCATGAGTTCGTAATGGATCGCATGCTGAAAACCAGCATCAACTGGCGTTGTGCCCGCTACCGAAGCTCCAACTGCAAGGTCAGGGCCACCACCCACAAACTGAAGAGCGGCCAAGAGGTGTACCGACTGAAGTATGCCAAGCACTCACACCTGTGACCCAATCTGTTGAATAAATCAAAATGCATTTTAAAAAATTAAATAATCAATTGGAACCTTAACAGATTCTATAAGTAATGGACACGAACGAGTTTTAGAACTTGTTAACTATTATTTTAAGCGCACTGTTTTAGCATATTCAGTTTAAATGGAAATTGAATTAAATAAACCAAAAATTACAAGAAAATAAAAACAATAATCAAAATGCGTGTAAGAAATATAATATATTTAATTAAGCTTACAATTTTAAGAAGACATACTTATTAATCAAAACACTGCTCGTTTACTTACAGATATTATACGCAAGAGAGGAATAATGATTGTCAAGGGCACCAAGGGAAAGCCAAAACTCCTGATGGGTGGTTACGAGTAAGTCTTTCTTAAAGCTAGTTGAGAAAGAAAAAAATCCAATTTTAAAATTTTAAAATTTTAAGGTATTATCGAAACAATTCTCGTGGTTCCAAGACGTATTGGCTGTGCGCCCGGAATCGCTATATGCGCTGCGCTGCTCGAATTATCACCTGCTCAGTGACTGGAGAACTAATCATCAAAAACCAGCAGCACAATCACGACACACTCAACAATCCAAAATCGGAAATTAGGGAGAAACCAGAGACTTCAAGTCCTAAGACTAAAGAATCTGGCCATTAGCCAATAATCCCCATCGTCATTCCATTTAATATACAATTCCACATAGCTACCTACTTAGATTCATATTAAATTCATTTAAACCATATCCCTTATTATTACGGCCATAAGATTGTTAAAAAGTCTTCATTTAAACTATTTAAGATTTTTCTAGACTTCATAAAGGTATGAAGTCTTCATAAGGTATGTTGAATTTTTATTAATTCAATAATTCTTAAGTAAATTGTACATTATATGAATAACTTGAAGATATGGAGATTCTAACATAAAAATGTTTAAAAATATTAGATAAGTGGAGTATGAACTTCTTAAATGTGGTCTAATTGACTCTTTGAATAGGATTTTTCAACAAAACTTGAATTAAATATCAAAGGTCCGTAATTTTTTAACTTATTTTATTAAAAAATGAAGGTTGCATGAATTTTGAACTAACAAATTCCATTAGTGATACTAAAGTAACCAAATTTCTATATCTTTGGACAGTGTAAATATGTATCGTCATATTGAATATCAATTTTACAAGGGCACTAATGAAGTTTTTTATAAACAGATATTTTCTTTATTGGTTTTCAGAAAGTCAACGAACGTTGATATCAACAAGCCTTTGTTGTTTCTGTTGCATGGCCTGTGCGTAAATTGATACCGCACACAATGACGGGCCTGCTAATTTCTTGAGTAAACTTTCTGGTCTTGTTTGTACAAATCGGTTTCTCAGCAATGAACGAGCTGATTCAGCTTTCGGACCACTCGAAATGTGTCTCATAAATTCCTTAAGTGCGGCATATTAATCTGCTATTGCACGCAATTCTTTGCATTCAGACCGTGGCTGCAAGAAGTTTGGTTGCACTTAAAAAAAAAAATAATATAAAAAAGGATTTAGTTGAGTAAAGCCGAGTTACACTCTGGAACATATTGTCATAGATAAGTTTTTTTCAAATTTTTCAAAGAAACAAAATAAAAGCTAAATTATTAGGTTTATGAAAAGCGTTTTTAAAATAAACTCGTTCTTTAAATTCAATCCATTTTTTAAAAAGTGAAAAATTGCTTACAATTAAATTCTTATACTCTTGGTATGCATTTTTTTCTGAGTCACTGCATTTGCTGGATTTGATCATATACATGACTAAGTACTTAAGAGATTTTACAACAACAAAATGGAAGTCTCATAAATTCATTCATTCATTATGTTTGTATTCTGGTCCAAAGTTTCAATATTGGTTTGATTTTTTTTTAATGTTTTTAAGCAAAATATTGCGCGCCAATTGAATGTTTAATATTGGCAATTATCAGCCGAACGGTTCGAGTCCGTGCTAAATGTCGTTTGGATTTTGGAATCTATGGCCTGCGGTCACACTACATCCGTGAGATACGAATCTTTGGTGGCGTAAAGTACCGAAAAAGATATATTCTCTCTCGAAAAATCGAACCGAGCGGACGTATCGCGCGTGCCGCGTAGATACAATACACAGCCCATAGATACAATTTCCCCTGGCTCGTAGGTGGTGTGTATTGCAGCAGAAGCGAAGTCTCAGCGTGCGAGAGCGTCTCGAGTCCGTGAAAATTCAATAAAACAAAGAGCCAAGTGAAAATCGGTTCGCAAAACGCCAATTGTCTGGCGATACGAGAGGAAAATCAGAGGAATTAAAAACTGCCAGTAGGTAAAACTGTGTGCACAGCTTGAAAAACCATTATGTGTGTGTTTTGTGCGCGTGTGTGTGATTCGCCCGATGCGATGCGCTTTAATTAATATCAATAAGAAGTGCAAAAAATACAACTTTGTCTGCTGGAAAAGTATCTAAACCCAATTATTCGCCGAAGAGCATTCGTTTTAATTCGATTGACACAGGCGAGCGAAAGAGAGGGAGAGGGGAGCTTGAGGAGAGAGAGAGCCCCAACACCAGTACAGCGAAAATATAACGGTGGTGGTGGAGCAGCCAGCGGCAGCAGCAACAAAAACATGCAAATGTAGCGCCGCTCTACGCTCTTCGCCGCTTTGCTTTTGCGCAGAGAACCCCTCCGCCAATTCGCCGCAGCTGTGTGTGTTTGGAAACACCTTGCTCCAATATTTTAACACCCCCCCTCGGAAATACCCGATTTTGCACGACCATCGCTGTTTCAGTCTCAGTTTCGGTTCGCTTCGTGCGCTTTCTGCTGCCCTGCAGCGGAAAATTCAACGAAAAATCACTGGGCAACTTGCAGAAACCAAAGGTCCCCAGTGAAAAATAAAGAACGGAAGAAAGAAAGGAAAAGAAACCCGAAAACAGGCAACGATTCTTGCATTTCCCAATGCTGGTTGGCTGCGTTTTGCACGCGATTTCCTCTGTTGCTGCATTTTCATCCAAATCCAAGCCCAAGACAACAAGAAGAACGAGTAAAACCAGGAGAACGGCAAGAAGAAGAGCGCCCAGCGCAAGCGAAGGAAGAAGAAGCAGCCGCAGCAGCTCCAACATTGTCGCCGCGACGTCAGCGTCGCTGCAGCGCCGCAGCTTCGTCAGCTAGCCATGAACTACAACTACAACAACAACTACATCTGCAGCAGCAACTACAACAACAACGAAGGCAGAGAACAGGTTTGTACACATAAAAAATTTGCTTACTTCTTAGATCCATCGCTTTTCCAACTGGACCAGTGCACTTAAAAAAAAAGATGAGTCTTTTTTTTTTAGATTAATTCAATATATTTGTAGGAAGAAATCTTGGGAAAAGGTTTTTAAAATGTCAAAAAATTGTCGATTTTAGATATTATTCTTATTTGGAGTCGGGAATCAAATCGATATTACTCATAATATAAAAAGGTAAACTGTTGTTTTCATAATTAATTAGCGTTAAGTTTCAGTTCCATGAGAAGACGGAATTTAGACTGTCCTAAAACTTAAAAGAACCTTTTTAATTTTTTTGCCTTAAGCATAAAAAGATCTCAAATTTAAAGGATTTTTAAAGTATTAATAAATTCTGATATTGCAAAAGATTACAAATCTGAGATTTGTATTTAAAATATTCAATATCGAGTATTTGATCTCGATATTGTATAACTAAGAATTAAAGATTTTTTCAAAAGTTCTGTTTTAAAAGGAACTCTTTATACTTTGCATTATCTTATCTTTGCCCATAATCCTGGCGTTTTTTCTCTCTGCATCGACTCGCCGTCGTTGCTCTCCACTCGTTCGCTTATTCATAACTTTTTTGGTTATAGATTTTTGTCACCCCAACCCCTAAAACTGGCGACCCAACCACTTCCCTCTCCCTGCTCTGCCCGCTCAGCTCACCCCCCGCGTAGCGCCATCATCCTTCAGTTGCTCACATGCTCGACTGTTTCAGTTTTTCAATTATTAATGGTGGCCATTAGTGCGCGCGCCGTTCGACCCGACCGCCCCGCCCCCTTTCGGCTGGCCGCCCCTTTTGCGGGTGTCGTGTAGACGCTTTTTTTCCTTATCGGACAAATTGTGTTTGTCTGAAAAGTTCAATGAGGTGCGCACTGCAATTGCACTAGTACTGTGCACAAAGCCCCCTTTTCCTTTTCCTTTTTCCTGACCAGCCGTCATATTTATGCTATCGACACATAGATAAAAATCATGTTGGTACCGATGTATATGCATGGCTTTTCCAGATACCATAGAGCAGATACCAGATACAAGATACAACAGCCCGCAGCACGGCGGAAATGTATTGCATTAGGGGAATTACTCCGGGACGGAGTTGTTGATTAATTCACCTCGAGGTGCGTGTGGGTTTCGGATGTGTGTTGCGTTGGGTTGTTTGTTTGCCCGATGTGAAAATTCTCTATTTATATTTATTGCTTAGTTCGTTGCTCTGTGGCGACGGGACGATAAGAAATGCCTCTTACTCATTGGCGTGAATAAGGATTTACGTATTTCACAGGAAGCGTCGTTGTGCAAAAGTTGACAAACGCACGATAAGTTGTGAAAGGTAGCTGCCGGGTTTGCGACGAGGCAGATGTGTCACATAAACAGGGGTATGGATAAAGATAAAAGTGTCATAAATATACTCCGACTTACTACTGACTTGTGCGGACATTCTGCCCCAATTAACTTGGGTGGGGCTTGGACATTTTCAAATTGATCGTTGAGATAAAATGTCACGAGCAAGCTAAATTTCTGAGCTAATCTTGTACTAATAGATTAGATTTCGTGGAAACTGAATAATCATCTTTTAGAGTAAATAAAAGTAGAGGAACTGGGCAAAAATTAAGTAAGACTGCAATAATACAAAGTGGGACTGTGAACGGAAGATAATCCCGAGATCTTAAAGATATATGTAGTTATTTTACCAAGAAACACGATTGTATTAGGGTTACAAATATCTGTTCAAGATTAGATTTTAGATTAGATTATATTTTCTCTCCAATCTATTGTTTAATATTTCGATTGAGTTT
Organism: Drosophila lutescens; assembly: GCA_037075285.1. Taxonomy (NCBI): domain Eukaryota; kingdom Metazoa; phylum Arthropoda; class Insecta; order Diptera; family Drosophilidae; genus Drosophila; species Drosophila lutescens. Next base: position 396,463 of record JBAMCF010000861.1, read on the forward strand.
TGACTTTTATCTTTAGACTCCAGACAGGGACACTCGACTACTATTTCTAGTAAAAGAATGATATATGTAAGCTACAGAGATATAAATTCTAAAGATAAAATGTATATTTTTTTCGATAATTGATGGCTTTCTTGATACAAACCTTAATTTAACATACTCATACTGAGTGTTTTATTTCCCTACAGAGTAATTATTTTAGACTTCCGCCTTATCGATCAATTTGTGTTCTGCTTAATTGTTCAGCCCTCGTAATGGAAGCCCAGGAGGGGTTAGGAATGCCTGCGTTATTATCCCATCTAAGTCGCACTTAACTCCCCCAACCGCCCACCCTTAGCTCCCGGGACACATGTGTCCATAATAGACCGTGGTATGAGCCAAGGCCATCATTTACCCGGGTCCAGACCACCTGAAAAACCAATAAAGTCATTTCACACACATTAACCTAACCGAAAAAGCGAGAGCATCACGCAACCTCGAAGGGTACGGAGTCCATTTGATAATTGCAAGGAGGTGTTCTTTTTTTTGGACCATGCGCATCCTCAAGACTCTTCCCCCCCAGTCGAAATCCACCCCATTCCCAACCCATTCCCATTTCAGCAAACACATGCGAAACGCTGCTCGGTCACATATGTTGCCCAAAGTGATTATTTTCACTAAAAATAAACGAAATTAATGATTGATGAAGTGAGACAAGGGAGCGAACGCAACGCATCGCATTCGCCCCTCCAGAAAACTTTGAACGGCCGTCAACACCAGCAGCAGCCAACCCCAGTCGCAATTTTCCAATTTCAATTTGAGTTCCGACTCGGATTCGGATTCGGAATCGGCATCCTAGAACCGGATTCCAATGAAAATAAAAACAAAGAACATGGCCAAACGTAATGAGAAATAAGCCGTCACATAAAAGAAAAGTGTCTTTTAATTGAAACCAGGTGAAGGAGATGGCCTGAACGGGCTTGGACGGGTTGGGCAATGGCAATCGCAATCGCAATCGGAAACAGAATCGGAGCGGACCGTGTGCCTTGGAGTTTCTTTGTGCCCATGGCCGCCTGTCGCAACCAGACGGAAATCATAAAAATGTTGCATAAAAATATTTTTTATGTGAGCTGCTGCTCCTGCTGCTGCTCCTGCTGCTGCTCCTGCTGCTGCGGCGTCTGCGTCTTTTGGCCTGGTGAAAATAATAATAAAATGGGAATAAAATAAAGCAAGTAGAGGCGGAACGGAACGAAACGGACCCGGCCGGGTGCCGTGCCACACATTTCGTTTATATTTACTTGACAAGTTTTTGCACTGCGTCGAGACGTCTCCGTCTTGTCCGTCCTTCTGTCTTTGTGTCTGTGCCAGAGATACACTCGGAAAAATCCAATTCGGATCATGTGCATGTACTCCTTATCAATAGTTCAAGTTGAGTGGAAGAAATTTAAATATTTAATATAGTTTCCAAATATAGTTTCGGATCATCTACTACTTATCGATTGTTCGGGTTAAATGGAATAAATGTAAATATTTAAAAACTTTTAGAAGTATGTTTTTACTCTCTGTAAATCCAAAAATTTGAATTTAATTTTAAACCTTTACATATAAATATTTGCCTGAGAAAGCTTGTATCTTTTACGTCCCTGCTCGGGCGCCATTTACTGAGAACATTGAATGAAAAGTATGAACTATAGGCAAACATCTAAAACAATTCGAGTTTTGGAGGCCTGGAGCTATAGAATACATTTGTATGACCATTTTTAACTTAGAGACTTCGAGTTAGCGAAGTTAGGGAAATTCTAGTCCATAGTTATTCTGAATTCCATCTGGTAAGAACATCTATTTCGAGTGGCTCGTTTCTCCCAGTGTGGTGCTTCTGCCTTCTCGTTGGGACCAGTGTCTTGGGTTTGCCGTTTGCCATTTTTGGCGGTGCTATGCAGCGGCGCTCCACGTCATCAACAACATCATCAGTATGGTTTGGGTTTGGGTTTGGGGGCCGGGGCCGTGTGGCCTGTTTTATAGTCCAAACGTGATAGCGAAATGTGCCCGTCTTCTGGCTCCGCCTCCGTGCTCCTCCTGCCCCCGGGAGCACCCTCCTGCTGTGCATTTTCGTGCAGTTCAAGACTGGAGCTGTGGGTCTTGGCAGTTTCCTTGGGTATTTGGGTGGGGCAGCGCGCCTCGGAAAAATAAATTAATGGAAAACATGCAAACATAAATTCTCTTTAGCTGTCAGGTGTTTCACATTTTAAACGTAAATTATAAATAAGCAAAGTAAAATTATAATTCCGCCTAAATGTTTTATTTGCCACCGTCTGCTGTCATTCCCTTCCATTCCGCCTCCTCCTTTTCCTTTTTGGACATATTTTTCTTCTTGTGGCACATTTCTTTTGTGGCATTTTCATTTGCTGTCCGGGTGTGTCTGTGTGTGAAGTGTGTTTTGGGAGAATTAATTTTATTCAAATTAATGATGAAGCTTATAATTGGCCTCGTTTTTTTGGTCTCCGGTCTCTTCATTTTTAAATAAAGACACTCCACTGTGTGGATGGCGATGGCAACATAGTCATCTCCTCCGGCAGCAGCATCACTCCACCTCCTCCTCTTCGTTTCATATCCAGCATCAGCATCTCTGGGGGAGGGGAAAGCTCTGGCTTTTTAAGAGCATTTGACATGACTTGGGCTTCATTTTCCATTCGATGCGCCGCCGCCTCCACTTTGATTATGACGTGAAGTTGGCCAAGTGCAAATACTTTGCTGGTACTTTTTAATTAACTTAATTAGCATAGATGATGGGCTAAGAGTAGCGCTTACACAACATCAAAATTGCATTATGCCTCACAAGCTGGTCTGCTAGCTCTCCCCACCCGTCGTGTCCCCACACATTTTGATTTAGATTCTTTCGAGCATGCTGAATTTCTAAGGAGAACCTTCATGACATAATAAATGACACATGGCCTGGCGACTCTTGACTGGTGACTGGGGAAAAGCTTTTCATAGCTCCAACCCCAGAAATTCCATTTCCCAGTTACATTCATGTAATAAGGAAGCTATGTGTACCCTTATAATCGATTTTGAAAGGTGAGTAGGTAAAAGGATACGGCTTAGCAAGGAACATGCTGAATAATTATAAATAATAAAAAACAACGTATGTCATGGTAATTCTATTTAGTTTTGGAAAAATGTATAAGGAAGGTATATTTTATACCGGTTATATACCTGGTAATAAAGAAAAGAATACAATCTTAAAGTAGAAATTTAGTTGGGGAACATAATTATTCTTAAAGCACATTCTTTCGGGAACAATCAACATTAATTTAACTAAGAAATTCCTGAAATAGAAACTTTCACACCCAATGAAATTGATGGATTGACATTCGTCAATTGTAATTTGTCAAAAGAGTTGTGGGACCTCCACACGAAACTTAATTCCAATTCAATATCAAAGTTTTGGGCATCATTTCGAACCATGAAAGTGACCAATTAGGTTTCCATCAATTGGAAACGAAATATTTATGTTGCTTGGGAAGCATGCATGCGATATGGAAATTAAGAGCTCCCTAGCTCTAGCTGGAGGTCTATTCCGCTGCTCCACGCACATGCCAAGAATCCAAAAATCTCTCAAGTGGTTTTTATTTTAGTAGAGTCTTTTGCCCCGCGCTGGAGGCGCTAAATGCAGGAAAAGATTATAACGGAGGAAATGCTGGCTATGGCAATGCGTCGGGGGCAATGCAGAGATATTCTTGGGGGACTTGGGGCACACACACTCGCACACTCATAAATCGATGCGTATAAATTGTGTGCCTAATTTTTTTATAGCGCGTGATTTTTGATTTACGCATCGTTGGAAGTTTTATTTCGATTGGAGTGTCGGCTGGTTTCCCAGAGCCCATATTTATTTTTATTGCTTTTTAATGCGCCGTCGAGGAAGTTTTATTTATATGTATACGAGCAACTGTTTTTGGTGCGTGTTTGGAAGGCCGAACAATGAATCTTGTGGGATTATTTGTATACGGGGTGAAGCTTTATTTTAAAATTCAAATTCGCAGCCACCTTATATCATATTTACTTGGCTCAGCCAGCGTGTTTGTGCTTTATAATAATAAAATATTCCACTCTTGTCTCTCTCTGTCCCCACAGGACAAGGAGCAACCACATCAGCATCCAATGCAGGCGGCACTAAGGACGGCGAGCTCCAGCTCCACCACCTCCACATCCACATCCAAGACGAGAGCAGGAACAACGTCGTTAATCTATTTACCGCCTTTCTGCTATCCATGTAAGCATGTGCCTGCGGCCGGCACCAGGAGTCGGAGTCGAAGCCAAAGCCAGACTTTGAGCCATGGCAGCGGGAGTTGCCGGGGCAGCTGCTGTTGTCCGCCCGGCTGGGAACATAAAAATTATGATAAACATGCTTCAGCAGCGACGTTGACACCACCAGCAGCAGCAACAGCAGCAGAAGGAGCAGCAACAACCACAACCCCGACAACAACAGGACCTGCAGCGGCAACAATGTCCTCCTCGTGGTCTGTGAAATTCCTGCTGCCGGGTATTCAGTTACCCGTGGCCGCAGCAAGGCATAGCAGCACCGATCTCCGGCAGACGTCGCAATTAGTTATGCCCACTATCGCTGGCGGGGATGTTGGGATGGAGGCAGTAGAAGGCGGCGGCGTCTTGGAATGTGGCAAGCGATGCTGGCGACGTGAGCGAATCCGGCGCGAAGGACCAAGTCATGCGTCTGCGGCGTCATCGCTGGCCCAGGTAAATCCAATCAGCACTAGCCCAGCAACAATAGATGATGGAGCATCGGGAGCTGGAGAAGGAGAAGGAAAAGGAGAAGGAGCAACCGCGCACAATTCGCAAACAACGACAACGACAGCAGCAACAAAAACAACGGCAAGGGGCACAACTGGTGCAGCATTGCCGCATGATGAAGAGAATGATGAATGTAGGTGCTTTAACTATAACGGTGATATTAGTCTGGATCGGCGGGGCGAGGCCGCGGAACTTTCCGGCATTACGTGGCTGATGTTCTTGTGGCAGCATCTGCTGCCGGGCAACGGAAACAACATCATCCACACCCTCACCCAAACCCTCGCCCAAGCCCACACCCACGAATCCAGCTTCCCAGCGGGGACGACAACAACGAAAACAGCTCCAGCTAGCAGGAGCAGGAGCTGCGCCATGACGTCGACAAAAAGTTGGCTGGGACCGCTGCTAATGCTGCTTCTGGCCACGTCCGTCAGCGGCTGGGGCGGTCGACAAGATGGTGAGTAGCCCCCCGCCGATAAGTAGCGCTATGATAAGAATTTATAATTTCACTTTGGCGCGCCAAGAAAATGGCCCCAGCAACTTGGGGACCCCAGGACCCCAGCATCGCCCCGTCCCCGTCCCCAACCCCAACCCCATTTTCATTTAATTTTTGTGGCATAATTTGTACTCGCAACAGAGCGTCAGCTGGCGGCGGCTCATCCCTGCCACACTCCCACTCAAAACGGCACCCCCTCTGTTGGTCATGCTCAATTGAATCCATAAGTAGTTTGTGACCGCAGATCTGCGTTCGTATAATGCGTTTCAACTGTTTCTCCATGAGCGAATTTACCAAAAAAAAAAAAAAACAGAAAGCAGAAAAACAATGAAAACAACAAGCGGAGAAGCAGCAACAGCCGCTCCGGCACAAGCAACATGCAATGGCAAATTGTACGGAAATTGCCCGAAACAAACAGCCAGCAACCGCCGACCACCGACCGACCGCTGACCATAATTCACTCAAGTTAGACAAAAGCATTTTGGGTTGCCCCGCCCCTAATCCTCCCCCTCCACCTCCGCCATGGCCTCCTACTCCGCCGGCAACACAGCTGTCCCTCTGCCAAACGAAAGTCCAAAATCCAGACCCAAGCCCAAAACGCAAATGAGTCTCGCAGGCAAAAGCAAAAGCAAAAGCGTCATGCTCTTTGAGCTCGGCTATGTGCTCGAATAAGTGTTTGTCTGTTCTGTTCTGTTCTGTTCGGTCGTTCGAAGGGTGCGTATTGCCAGTCAATAGGGGTGGTCCAGTAATATACCCCAGTACCCCTACTCTACCCCAAACCCAAGCGCCTAACGAACGAGCTCTTAGCTCTTCCCTCTTCAAATTGCGCACACCCATAAGTGTGGGCAACATAATTGGGTTAAGGAGTTGTTAGCGCGTTGAAGTTGTCATTATAGATCATCATAGATAAGATAAGTGTACGTTGCTGGCGATAGGAAATTGCTTGTCATAACAGGAACCACAAATGACGGAGTAGTGCATAATTAATATCGTGTTAAATATTCTCGCTGTCAATCTTAATTGAATACTGGAAAAAAAAACAATGACGAAGTGAGACAATCATTGTGAGAATTACAAATTACAATCAGAAAAATTACGTTAAATATATAGAACTCGGTAGCAGCAGCTTTTTCTATTTTAACTTCCACTTGAATTACATTTAATAAAATCGAAAAATTTGGTTTGATGTTTAAAATTAAATAAATATGTAAAGTATCAGTCAATCAGTTCAAATAACAAACTACATTAGGATTTTCTTTTGTAGATTTCTTTTAAATTCGATTTGTTGAAATACAAATAAATACATATTTGGTCCTTCAAATTCGATTCAAAGTTCTTTTATAATTCAATATTATATCAATATACTAAGAACTTCAAATAAAATCGAGTTATACATATATAAAACATAATTCAAGTGAAAGGGTATTTTTGGATGACGCTTTCCACGTTCCCATGTCTTGTTTAGCATATGTATATGTCTGAAAAGTCGCCTTGGATACCTCCCCCTCACAGCTGCCAAAGCTCCCCGAGATTTATTTTGATTAATGCACCTGATTACTGTCAGTTTATAGGGATCCAGATCCATTGTGAGGAGCAACTCTTTGAGCATATTTATTTTATTTTGTTTTCCCCTTCATTTCGCTTTGTTGTCGCCTAAGCTTCTTCATTTCCCCCCTCCCCCACCATCTGTGTGTGTTTTTTTCCCATTCCGCGTGTTTCTTTCTGAGCCACTCTAATCCAAACGAAAAACACACCGAAAATATATCTGAAAAGCCCCGTGCCCGCTTTTTCGCGTCCGTCATTTCATTTCAACTGTCTATACGCATTTGTACGCTTGTCTGTCGGCCTGTCAGCCAGTCAGTCGGTCGTGGTCTATGTCGTATATTTGCTTTTAGCTTGTATTTACTTAAGCTTGTCCTGCAGCATATTTTTCAGGGTTCCACGGGGTTGGAGGGGTTTCAGGGGTAGCGAATTAAGGACGAAGGGCAACGTGCGATGATTGTATTGCGGCAGCAACAATTCTATACTCGCTGCGGCACTCAGGCAAAAGTATTGAATCATGTTGGAAAATTATTCACGGTACTTGAAATTGGCGAAACAATTATTCGTCGGCGGGGGGTGGTTTTGGGTTTTTGGGCTTTGGGTTCGCTCCCGGTTCCGGAGTGCGGATTCCGGGAGTCGCAGGAGTCGCAGGACTTTCGTATCGTTAGGGGCGGTGGCTGCCCGGCAAAGTGTGCTACACTTTTCACACAACAGGCAGCCCGCTGTGCGTATGGGCCGCATTATGACAGCCAAGCGAATGCGGCCCGTAAAAAGCACAAGTCATTGGACAGCACACATATATAGCCAAAGCTATAGCTACAGCTACAGCCGTAGCTATATATATGTTCGACTATAGTCGGAGGTCTGAGCTGCGGCTCAGTTGGGGCTCAGAGTTCAGAGCGCTGCGCTGATCCTGCGCATGAGTACCTTTTGTTTGCCGCAAATGTAAAAACAAAAAGCAGAAAAAAATGGAATCAACAAGGAACAAGTAAAGTAAAATAAAAGAAAGGAAAGGAATAATAAAATAAAATGTGTATCGCTGTAAGTACGGCTGTGTGAGTGTGAGTGTGGCACCGTGTTGCCGCTGTAGCTGTAGTTGTTGCTGCTGTTACTACACAGAAAGAAATGTATTTTCGGTTTAAAATATATACAATATATATACAAAAAACATGTTGCCTTTATTTTATTTCTGTTTTTGTACGAGTAAGTTATTTGGGATTCTGTGAAAATTATTGAATATTTATTTGACACAAATTTATTGGTAATAATAAACAATGATTAATATTACATTTTTTTATGAAAATCATTTGAGTCTTTGAAAACAGTCTCTCCAAAAAAAAGATATTGGAAAAATACCAATTAAAATCACATACGAAAATGTATCTTTCTGTCTTTGCCTGCATTGTTTCTGATAGGAAATTTCAATTTTAGTAACTAATACATTTAACACACAGTTTCCTAGTTACCAAAACAAGAGAAGACACTTTATATTTGCTATCATAGCTAAGCCAGACACCTGGCCTCGTCATCAATACCTTTGTTTAGGGATTAAGCTTAGGGATTTGAAACAATAGTCGAACAATAGGTAAAGACAATAAATCGAACACTAAAGCAGTAGCATAAGGAATCCATAAAGCTAGGAGAAAGCTATAAAAATGTGAGTTAATGTCAGGAAAAAAACGTTAAAATCGACTACAATAGGATATCGTTTTGTATTACGTAATATTTTAAAGTATACTTCAGTTGATATTTTGAAATAAGGGACACACTAATGGATTTGCATTTTTTTCTCTGCACATCGACTCTTTGCCTTTGGTTGTGTTTCTGCTTCTGGCTCGGGTGCGCACATTCGTCTCTCCTTGCGAGTTTTCTGTATTTGAATGCGTAGCCTGAGCTCGGACCGTCCTCCATCTCCGTCTCCATCTCCGACTGCTACTTGCCAGTTCCGAGTTTCCCACACCCCATACAACCCACACCCACCGCCCATCGGCATCAGGACTGGCATCTCCATCTCCGCTCCGGTTCCTGCCCAGCACCACCACCATCACCGCCACCACCACCACCCTTATCCCAACTCCCAGTTCGGAACCCAAACTCCCTGCCTTGCCGCTGCCAATCGTGCCCAAACATTAAGCTATATGTATGGTTCAGAGGGTGGTTTTACCATTTTCTATATGTATCCGTGTGCCGGTCTATACCCATTGTATGGGATATAGTACTTATTGCCTGAGTGTGCGAGTGTGGCATGCCGTTAGCTAACTTTCCGTTTACGTTTCTTTCTCTATACTTTGGATTCGGCTTTCCCATTTCTCTGTAGAGTTCAGTTCAGTTCCTCTTTTTTCTCTGTTTTTTTTTTTTTTTTTTTAATATTCACAATTGCCATTTCGGTAGTTTTGCTGGCAGTGTGTGTGTGCGTATCTGTGTGTGACATTATTATTATTACGAGCAGTTTTTGGTTGCCTGGCTTGTTCAACTTATTTATGCGCCTGTGCCCTCCCCTAAACGGATACCCTACCCTTATCCCAATCCCAATACCATTCCCATACCCTACTCATCAGGAGGGTCGTAAATTTGCGGCCCCTTATGCGCACGCACTTAAATACAATCATAATAATAATTGAAACAATTTACAAATTAAAAAGCCACAAATCTTGGCACCAAAAACTTGACAATACAATTAGAAGAGCAGCCGAAGGAGAAGAAAGTGGCCAACCGAAATCTAAATTTATCAATAAACAAGTGCTTTTTGTGGGCTTACTCGTAAATAAATGTGCCTGCAAACGCACTTCATTGGGAAAGATTGCGGTTGCTCTTTTATACGGCTGGGCTCTTAAATGAACAATGAACGCAATTGAGGCCACATCAGCCATACACCATACATACTTAAATATATGTGTATGCAGTCCACGGGGAGGCAATTGGAATATAATATCTTAATGCATTAATGGTTAAGTCGTTTATTAATAAATTATTACTGTGTATTTTGGCTTGCAGCGCCCACAAATTGCACGTTTCCGGCACGATGGGAGGGCTCCTGGTTCCTGTCCGGCTATCAGCAATCCATACACATCAAGGGCTCCCAGTTCAGCTATCGCGGCAGGTGTGCGGCCTCCGATGGTAACAAATATCTGATTGTCGACGAGTAAGTACCATCTCCACCGGCCGGGATCCATAAACCCCAATTTTCCGTTGGGGCCTGTGGGTCCTGCTCCGCCTGCTAACAATATGCTAACATCTCAACCCGATACTCGATCCATTCTGGCTGGCGAAATATAAGTATTTCGTACGTTTTTGGCACAGGCCGAGGAAAATGAGATGTTCTGGTTTACTTTTCCCCCTACATATACTATATACCCCATATATATATATATTCTTTGTGTTTTGTGTTGGTCCCTTTGTCGAAGAGTGCCTATAATTGAATAAGTTTTCATTTCTGACTGAGGTAGGTGTGTGTGCTTGGCAAAATGTGTTAAGGTAAGGCTGAGGACCCTCCGCACGGGCGGGAAAATGCAGCACTAACCTCATTAAAAAGAAGCCAGTCAGCACATCGGAGTGAGTAGAGTGCTGGCCAAAGACAACGGCGAGGGGTGAGCGACATCGGCATCGACGGCGGCAAGGAGGCATGTAAAACTAAGGTGCACAGAGAAAAAAAGTTCAAGGTTCACGATTCAGGATCTGTAGGCTCAAGATCTGTAGCAAGACTAGTGAAATTCTTCGTTAAATGAAACCTTATCTGCTCTGAGTTAATAGCACTGATTGAAAATAGATTTCATCTAATATTAGTAAATAACTAATGCCATATGGTTTAGAAAATACATAAAATTGGAATAGCTGCAAAGCTGCTCCAAGGGTTTAAAAAAGTGGGAGTTTCCAACTTATAAAGAAGGCATTATATTGATTATTCGATTGCTTTTATGAGATTATCTCTATTTTAAAATATTTAGCCAGTGATCCGAAAAAGGGTTGAAATCAAAGATAGGAGGAAGGCACTAAAAATGATGCATCTCACTGGAGTTTGTTCGCGGTGTAGCATTCAAACCTGTCGTCAACGTTATCGCTGAACGTTGTCGTTGCCGCTGTTGTTGTTGATGTTGCCGCCGTCTGCCAGCTGCTGCTCTTAACTTTTGCCTTTGAAACGGGTTTGAGTCGAGTAGAGTCGAGTTTGCCTGCCGCACCATGCCGCACCGTACACTCCATCTGCTCCGTGTGCAGGGCACTTTCTTGGAGGCAGCGCGTTGCTCGTAATTCGGATGTTTGACAAGAGCCAGTCATGTACCAAGACAAAACCCACCCATCTAACCCATCTATCTATGTGTCCCCCCCCGAAAAAAAAAGAAGATATATGTGTATTTATCGCCCGATAGATATAGACATCCGTGCCTGTGTTTGTGTACCCAATCGTGTTGTAAATGCCTCGGAGCCCCAGCTAAAAACTAAATCAAACTTTTTACGTACCCACGTATTGTGTTTTTAATTTAGAAAACTGCCTTTTTGACTACTCTGTATCTGTGTTACCCCAACATCATTCCTCCTACTTAGCAGCTGCGTTTGATGCTGCCCATTTTCCTACCGATGCCTTTTCATTTAAAACGATACGAAACGAAAACCAAAGACATTTAAAGGAAAATTGCTTTTTGTACTGCGACTTTCCATGCCGTTTCCATTCCTTTTGCTTCGGTCTGGAATTCATTCCTCTTTTGTTTTCTTTCGTACGAATGTTTTTTAGTCGTAAAAGAGCAATGTGAAAAACAATTAAAACCCTTTTAAGCTGCTTTCCTTAATGCGAAAGAAATAAGATGTACCCACAAAAAACAAAAAAATAACAAAATGCAAAACATTGAGTTACCCGAGTGGAGTTTATTTTGAATTTTGTGTTTTTGCCATGTTTAATGCTTCTAAATATTTAATAAACATATGAATAATCCTATCCGTAAGCTAAGTTTTTCCGTTGTAGCTGAAATGTGAAAATGTTTTTGATTTTTCCGCTGCCTTACTTTTACTCTTTAAATAGTATTGGCCTTTTTGCTGTGCTGCTGGAGGCGAAGGCGGGGATTGTATTCATATTTAATTCACTCTTTGCCACGCCCTCCCCTCCGGCTGCCATTCATTTTGTTCTGTACAAGTTTTTGTCGTATTCCAATAAATATCGTAAACATATCGAAACCAAACCGAGCCCCATCTACTATATCTTACCAACTAGGAAACTAACAGAACCCCACATTTTGCCCAACCAACCACAATCAAAAATCAAACAAAAGCCCAAGATGAAACTGTTTATTTTGAAACGTTATCTACTTATCTATACGAATAAATATGTATTCAAACTATTTTACATCACTTTTCAACAACATATATATTTTGTGAGTTTTTTGCGTTATTAAGTGTACGTCCTTTGAGTTCCTTTCGATGATCATTTAATTACTTCTACTCGAAATATAACATCAACTTAGTAATCGCTTTTCAATCGAATATAACCAATTGAAGCGTGGCCAAAGTCGAAACCCATCAAGGAATTTTCCATTTTCGACTTTGAGCCACACTTCTGGGATCATAACATGTTTGTTTTGTACCTACCAGTTTGGCAAGAGTAAATTGAAAGACATTTAATAGAAGCCGGCGGGGTAACGCCTCAGTGTGATTCTCCTTGTTTTGCACCCAGTATATACATTTAATCGTAAATAAGATACACGTTTCGTTTCCGATGCCTTCCATTCACACAAACACACGGAGGGACTTTCAGAATGCCCGGTCAAAGTCTTAGCCTTAGTTTACCAACCATTTTGTTTGTCGATTGCGCCAAGAACCCGAAAACAAGCCAACACATCCCACACCACCGAACCACCGAGCCAAAAAGAAGCCAAGAAATACCCAACAAGAAACAAGAAACATTGAACATGAATATTGACCCACATAACCATTATACCATATACATTTACCATATATACCAACTACCGATACCAATACCGAATACAAAACTTTCCGTTGCAACCAAAAACTTTTTTAGGAAAGGATGTCATCGTTGCCTGGTTATCTATGAGAAGCATAAAAATGTGCTCCAATATAAAGAAAGTGAGTGCGAAGGTGATAGTATGTATATGCATCAGTCGAACCCATCTGCACTGGCGATGCGTAGCTCTAATAAACAAAGTGATCATAGGGGGGGAGCTCATCCCAATACGAACGGGCATTCAAGACTATCTTCATCGGATCAGTACATAATGAGATCCAATGACGATATGAATGATTGTAAGCATTAACTTTATATTTTTCTCTATATCTCTCTATCTCTCTCTAAAATAAGTTATAAGCAAAGCAAGCAAACTAAAATGAAAATACAAAGACTCTATCTCCTAACTCGCTATCTCAAAATACCAGTTATCTGTTATGATTTTAACCTATTATTACATATTTCGAAATGCTCCCTTAGTTAACCAACATGACTAACCTAACCTTATCATTTAAGCGCTATTTTCATTTCCCTCAAAACGAGAATACAAAAGTTTTTCGTTCTGTCCAGTGACCAACTGAAAAGCAAAAAAGGAAAAAAAAGATGAAAACACGTTCTCAATTTATTAACTCTTTTTGAAAACACACACAAAATAAACGCAGGATTTTGAATTATTATTTCGGTATTTCTGATGAGTTGTTTTCGGTTTTTCTTATTATTATTTATTTCTCATTTGAACTTTCTTCAGTTTTGGTTTCAGTTCTTGTATGATTTCTAATGCAACCTTTGGTTAATTATACAAAAGAAAACCAAAAAAAGAAACGAAACCAAACCAAACCAAACTTGTAAATAGTCTCAAACAACAAATACTCTGCATACGAAATGAATAAAAATAACTCTACTTTGTTTACGTTTGTCATGGCAAGGGTCCTCTCTCTACCTCTCTCTCTGTATATCTCGAACTCACCTCACTTTAATCAAGCAATCAAGCAATCAATCAACAACGAATAACCACTCAATCTATCAATCAACAAGAAGTACATATCTAACCACAAAAAATATATATATAACCACCTAGAAAACCGATAACCAACCGAAAACAAAATGAATTGTATATTTTCCTCAACATACACACGTTGCAATTTATACCGAAAAGTTACAACTTAAACTACTCGTACCACTATTAATATTACCCAATACCCAAAGTTAGTGTCAATCCAATTAAGCTACTTAGTTGCGATTTTCAAGCGTATTAGCGGCTTAGCAGACTAACCCCTCCCAACAGAGCAACCAATTAGAGCCAAACTGAAACCGGAAACCGAGGGCCAAAACAACAATTGTGTAGGTCTACCCAGTAGATTCGAAATACAAAAACCATCTAGACAAAGGAAAACAGCGCGGCAGTCTTTAATTCTAATTCTAATTCCAAATCCAATTGAATCGGAACAAAAACAGGCAAACCCCCCAATCGAATCGAAAAAGAAGAGAAAAAGCTAAACAGGAAACTATAACCAGTTTTAGTTAAGAACCTTTGTTTTTCTCTTTTTCCGTTTGGTTTCTTCTTTGGTTTTGTGCCTTTTTCGTTCCACCTTTACTGTAAATAATTAACAATTACCAGCGAAAAACAAATTGTGTAAATATATAAAAAAGTAAAAACCAAAAAACGAAACATGAGACTGAAAACTAAATTGTTTGTTCCATACCCATTTTTTATTACCAAACATTCACATATATCTAAATATATATCCATATATATTTGCAAACTCTATTCAATATTTATATGATATGTATTCTTTCCTTACTTCAACATTTTCAACCACTCCAACAACAGATCTCTCCGAAACCTAAAAACCAAAACCAAAACTAAAACCCAAACTAAAACTGAAACGACAACTACAAATCAATTTGGAGCAATTCAAAGTTACAATACGTGTGCGAGAGTGTGTGCCAGTGTGTATTTGATTCAAATATCGAGAGATGAATAATAACAAACAGAGGTGTGCACACACATGAGAAATTTGATTGGATTTTGGTTTTGAAATTTGCATATTTGAAATTTTCGTACATTTTTAACAGCCGCAGCTAAGTTTTTGTACAGTTCGTTTCGCGTTTGTTCCCATCTGTATAGTTCTGTATAGCAAACAAAGCAAAAACCGAACCCCAAATGAGCACCCACACATTTGTATTTACAAAACAAACTTGTATTTAGTTGCGACCCCAGAGATGTGACCCATCCACTCATTTGTAAATAAATCTCACCTCCAATCATGACAAAAAGCAGAACCAGAGACCAAATACCAAAGACCAGCACACCGGACACGACGATCCTACAGAAACCGAGCATTAAAACGCATTAAAGTCTTGAACCAGTTTCCCGAACCGAACCCGAAAACCTATTCAAATCTCCGACGGAAGAGGCAGTGTATTGAATTTCCAATAAGTTCCAGTACTTTGGCGAGCTGTCGAAGAATTATTGCCCAAGTTTCTTCATCCTATATATTCTTCTTCTTTTTTTCGCTTTATCTGGCATCACATTCACAACCCACTTACTTTACATCGCTGTGCTGTGCCCATGATTTATTTATAGGTCGAAAATGGAAATTGGAAACTTGACACCGAGTGTCAAAGTGTTTCCACTTTGTTCCGAAGGGACTTTAAGTACGCGCAGATAATTGCTATAGCATAGCGAAAGTATCCCACTTGCAAACATTTTATGCGCCTCCATAATTCGTTGCTAATTGCTGTAATCCGCTTAGTTCGTAATCAGGTGGCGAGTACCTCCAGTGCACCTAATTAGCAGGGAAAATACTAAATAACCAGAAGGGTTTGAATAGAATGCAAGTCTTACATACTCAGAAGAGGTTAACTCTTCTTCAGCCGGACTCGGATTCGGATTCAGATTCTGATTCAGATCCAAATCCGTCATGGCAACGCAATCCACCCGGACACGCATAGAAATGTAAATTCATTATTTATTATTTGTTTGCCTCAATAGAAATCAAATTAGTTTAAGTGGCGAGCTCTTGGCCCAGAGCTCAGTCAGACAGTTGGCTTCGCATTTGAAAAACGCCACGCCCCCCGCTCACCGCCCCCCAGGTCCTGGCCCTCTCACAATTTGATATTTTCCACTTGATATTTCCGAGCGAGCTGGAGCTCCAAGTCCGACGACTGTCTGACTGTTTGACTGGCTGCCTTGGCTGACTCGTGTTGCCTGCCTTCCTTTTTCCTTGATTTGATTTTGTTTAAATATTAAACGAGAGTTTTAGGTCTCATTTATAATTCAGGAGAAGCCCCAGCCCAATGGCGTGGGCGGGGTCGAGTTGGTTTTGATTAGCAGACCGTAAAACAATGGTATCAATAGTACAATGGAATTGCGTGCGTGTGTGCTGGCTCGTTCTTTATTAAATCATTATTTGTTTAGATTGTCACACAAGCGCGCACACAAACACGAGATTAAATTTCTGGTTTTCGGATAAAAGAGCAAGCCTTGCGGGCGAACTGAAAATTGAAAACGCTGCCAGGGCACACATCCTTTACATTTTGGCCATTTTAATGCGCTTTGAACTGAGATTCTCGGCAACGGCATAATAAAGTTGCTTTCAATTACGACAGTTTCAGTCATTTTTATGACCAGCACACGAACACAAGGAAACAATGTATCCTATGTGCATATCCTTGGCTTGGCAGACTGTAATTGGGCTTAGACAGTCGACAGTTTCAATTACTGAAAACTTGTACATATGGGATTAGCAGGGAAAGCCTTGTTAATTGCTATAAGGCTAATGTAGTGTCGTTTTCACTCGTGTCGGGCATCAAAGGATATGCAAGGTTTCCACAAACACACATGCGATGCCACACTCATGGCTAAAATAATAGGTACAAATTCAGATAGAATTGATTGTTGTGATGTTAGGATCGTATTTATTTGTACTGGAAGGGTATAGCTAAATTTTAGACAAAATCTAAGGTGCTATATAGATAAATAAATCTATAAATCAAGTGGTAATTATTATAATTTCAGGCTCCTTTGAAATTGGTTATCAATATTTAATTTGACTTTAAACTTGTAACAAATGCAAAATGGATAATATTTGTAATAAATATTATTTACTTGACTATAGTTTATAGCCTATATAGTAGATCTAAATTCATGCTCCTAGTATTTTGACCATGAGTGTGTGCACGGGTAGCAAAGTGCGTGTAAGCGAGCTGCCAATCAAATGAACGAGTCTGCTGCCCGATTCCTGAGTCCTTCAATCCTTCGATTCATTGGCATCAATGATAATCCAATGCGAGCCATCAAAAGCAATTGCAAACTTGGGGGCGTTTGCTAACTGCCATTTAAATTGCATTTTCGAGTACAAACTACACACGATAGTACCGAGTATCACTAGCCACTCGACCTGCACGACCCTCTCCACCACCCCCACCCCCCTTAATTATGTTTACCGCTTTTTATTTTGCCAGCGCTTTTAGCCAGACATTTTGTGTAGCATGTGACGGGCTGCCAGGCAGCATTTGCATACCAATTTCACTTGCAGCTACCATCCACCGCCACTTCCACTCCACCTGCTAAAAAGCGAAAAACCCTGGGAATAAAAAATGAAGCCCAGAGGTTCGGGGTGATGGGCACTCAATGAAGGCCAGGCCGCAGCGTTTTAATTGCAGCGCAAAAGCGTAGGCGGCATATAAAAATAATTAAAATAATTAAGCAAAACTACGCCATCCAAGCACTCGCCGTTTTCAGGAGGTTGCCCTCTCTGTTGCTTCTTGAGTTTCCCTCTTTTTTCGGTAAAATATTCAACGATCATTTTTTCTCCCTCTTTTTTTTGGGGCATTTTATTATGAGTTTATCTTTTTGGGCGTTCAGCGCATACTCGCATTCTTTGCGCCCTCATAATTTGCTTTATATTATTTGGTGTTACAACATAACAGGACATGCTTTCGCCAATTTTGGTGCAAGGATATTTAAATTTAATCAAATGTCGGTAAAAATGTTTGCCATGCCTTTTATGGCAAAAAAAGGAGACGAGGGAAGAATGGGGGAGAATCATCAACAATAACAACACGCACACATAACAGGGCATTGCCATTCCATGGGTGTGCGTGTGGGTGGTTGGAAGAGGGGCGGTTTGGTGTTTGGGTGGGAGTTTCCACCTGGACGTTGACTGGGTAATTTGTTAGCCGGGCCGGGAGGCGCAGGAGCCCAGCCCAACCCGAAACCCAACTCAACCCCGAACCTAGTCCGACACCGAGTTTTATTTTATTTTATATAGTTTTTGGCATTTTCATGTGCCCACTTTTCCTTCGTTTTCCGCCTGTTTTTCCGGGGGGCCAGGGCCCCTGCGTGAGTTGGTACAGTTTTCGCCGCGTATATATGTATATGTACATATAGCGCGAATACCGAATACCGAGCATAAAAACTTATTTACCTAGGGACACCCGGGAACAGAGCCGGATTCCGATTCCGGGGCGATTCAGTGGCGTCAGGCGCCCGGGGTGTCAACCAATTTCGAGTGTTTTCCCCGGGTCCCGGCCCCAAAAACAACAAAAGCAAAAATCTCTCAACGCTCCTGGCCAAACACACCGTGTTGCCAATTGTTGTTCCTCTTTTTCTGTGTGTGTTCTCGGGCATACACTCTCATACATATATTTTCACATTGCCATTTTCATTTCAATTCATTTCATTTATTTATGCAATATTTTATGTGCTCATTCATTTTTTGCCCGTTTTGGTTGTCGTCGGTGCCCGTTTGTTCTATTAATTTGTTGTCGCTCCATTCAGAATTCGCCCCATACCATGCCATACCGCATAGCAGACCGTCCTTTCCTGGTCGGTTCCACTTTGGCCCGGTTATTTGCCATCCGCCACGGTTCGGTTCCATTGTCAATTTCGTGGATACACGTCGTCTATATGTATCTGGTATTGTATGCGCATAAAATTCGTGCCATAAACCTCATTCGTCTTAATTTGTATGCCTTGTTTTGTTACGGTTACGATTCTGTGTTTTGTTGATACTTATTTATTATTTTTATGCCCGGCTCACTTATCTTTGCGTGTCTAGCCTCCTTGGGCCCCTTGCCGAATCATCTTGGGGAGTGTAGAGAGCTGCAAACCATAAAACTAAACCTCTTGCGTTAAAGCCAAATTCGACAGAACTGCAAACAATAAATTCTCGTAGCCACATCGAATAATAATCATCAGCAGAAGCATAAACTGAAGAATAAAGCGAATCGGAATCAGAATCTGATTTAGAGGCTAGCAAACAAAACCATACCTAACCAAACTCAACTCCACGTAAACGAGACAGTTTGTAGAAATGTGAATATGAACAATGACAATAACACACAACGCTGTAAATAAAGGTCCAAATTCCATATATTCTCTTGTACAGATATTTAATTGTGTTTGTTTGTTGGTACATACATACTTACATACATATTTACTACTGATTGATTTGATTTTGAGTTTACTTTTGAGATACTGTTCGTTGTCACCAATTGAGACGCTTTGATTTTGTTTTTTGAATATTATATATAACTCTTTGTATTTGTACATGATTATGATTATTAATGTTTATATTAATCCACTGCTAACAAAAAATCATCATCAACTTTGTACAGTAAAACCATGAGCGAGCGAACCTAAAACTAAAACTAAACCCAAGAAACCAAAAGAATATATATGATAAACCCAAATCTGGAGCTTCGGCTTGAGACGAAGCTGAAAGTAGGATTTCCAAGATTGGTAGCGGTGCATGAAGAGATGTACATAAATACACACTTGTAATATATTCCCCATACCTCTAAGTTTACCATTGTTTCCTCACTTACAACTTCAAATTTGATTGTGATCCGAGCGAACGGTTTGTAAATCTCCTTATTATGGTTAATAATGTTTTCGAAATAATACTTTGCCTTGTTTTTCCTAATCAGATCAAGTCTGCCAAGCTCTTGGAAATCGTACAACCCAAACGCCCATTCCATTTCAAAAAAGAATGCCTTTCGAATTTCGTTTGACGGTTTGTTAAGTTTCCTTCAGTTGTCCGATCCCCCGAAAAATGCACCCAACCGCACCCAAAATCCCCACCACAATCCCTCACAGCTCCCGCTTTTGATTTCTGTTCTCGCTTTAATAATATAAAAAAGGATTTAAAGGAGGAAAATTCATTTGTTTCCATAGAGCCTACGAAAGCGAATTCGAGACACATCTGTATAGAAAGCCATGCGCTCATTACTTTTACCTACTCTCTGTCATACTTTGTTTTCTAATTCAATTTCGTGGATGTCAAAAACAAGAAAGGATTTCAGCTAAATTTTGTGCTCCTTTGCACATGCCTAAGAGAAATAAAAATAAAACGAACCACAAGCAAAAATGAAAGAAATGTGATATATGTTTAGCCACGAATATATATCGAGTACATCTTTGTATATGATGATGAAATGTTGGGATGGGCTGCCCGGTGACCGCTAGTATAATTGTCTCATTTATCAATTACTTATTGTACTTTCTTCTTACTACATTCTACCTAACCTAACAACCTACTACTACTTTACCTTACTACTACCCTACTACTATTCGTACTACTATTTGCTCTATGGGTTCACCATTCTGTGTTGTTCTTTCCTTTTCTGTGTGTCCGTGTTTGTGTCCCTTTGAGTTTGATTCCATCCTCTTTTTTCTCAGCTTTCGTTTTTTTTGGTTCATTTTGGTTTCTTCAGTCGCTTTGTTGTTGTTTAATTAGTTTCTATTCAGTTCTCGGTTCTCCCTACGTTCTGTACATACATGTGTGTAATTTAATTAATGTAATTTTAACATGAAACTCAACAATTTCTGCTCTCGGTTACTCATAAGTTACGATTGTGTCGTTTGTTCGTTCGTTAGTTCGTTCGTTGGTTGGTTCAATCCTTTGTTCCTCCTTCTTTCTAGCTGTGTGTGTCTCTCATTTATCATTGTTGTTCGTTGTGCGTGTGCGTTAGAATGTTTTTGGGCCACAACTACTCTACTACTACTGTAATTTAGCCCGGCTATCTAATATAACTCTGCGCTTAACGGTCTCAGTCCGACCGCAAAAAACAAAAAGAAAAAACAACCAAAAAATCGTAAAGAGAATACCGAAAACCAACTGCAAAAGTATTATAATTTATTTTCCAATTTTTTTCTTACGTTTTTTCTCCATGTCTGTGATGTCGTTTTTTGCCTTGTCATGATATACTCCCATATATATGCTACAAACGCTTCTCCGTAGTATTTGACCATTACACGCACACATGCTCACATACTCCAACTAAAAAATAAATATGAAAAACATCCGACACCCACACACACGACACACGACACTCATACACCCAGACACTGCCACGCCCACCCTACACCTTTCTTTTGTGCCTTGTATAACTCATAAAGTGTAGTTGCTACTTAATTACAATCATTACTCAAAAACGCCACAAGGCCGGTCCCGAAAGCTATGAAACCCTGAAAACCCCGAAACCCAACACCCCAAATACAGTACAGTCGATTACACCCGTGTGTATCCTGCATATCCTGGCTTTTACACCACACAACATAATTGGTATTTTTCCCATAATTTCTTACCTCTTTTTGCGACTCTGCGTGTGCCTGTTTTTAAGTTCCTTGCCGTAGCCTGTGTATTGCTAACGAAAACAAACTGAAAACAATTCAATTTGTTGAAAAAGAAAAAAATTAAACAAAAACCAAATAATACGAAACCGTTTGTTGTGTGCCTTTTTTAGCTGTAACCATTTTGTACTGTTGAGAACAATGCCTGAATGTGTTTTATGTATATATTATGCCCATATCTGTATCTGTTGGAGTATACTTATACGATACGGATTTTAGTTACAATTAACTTTTATACCAACTCTACAACTCTTACCAGTAAAAAAGAAACGAAAAAAGAGAGGACCCTTTACCAAAAGAACATGTATAAGTATTATATATGTCACATATACAACTCTCGCGTTTGCCATACAAAAAATACAACCAGAAACCACCGATTACCCAATTTATTCATCATGAGTAAATGTTTGTTATTATTTTTTAGTTGATTCAAATGTTATGCTTGCTCTAGCAACAAATACCTTATATACCAGGCCCTACCAGGCACTAACATTATTTTACAACCTTAAACCGCCTCTGTTTCTCCGCCCATTTCCCATTTCCCCCGAAATAAAACCCCCCAACCCAATCCCAATCCCAATCCAATCCCAATCCAATCCCAATCCCGTGCTTTTGGTTTCAGAACCGGAAGAACAAGATGAACCAAGTGTGTGTTTTTGCTTTTCGGTTATTTTTTTGAACGTGTCGTGCCTTTCAGTTGAGTTTACAATACAGAAGTTGGGCAGTGCATTTCCACAGCCCAAGGAAGCGCCGCTGAAAATGAAAAACTCTTGTCTTTAAGTTATTTCTGTGAACGTCATAAGTCTTTGGTTTGTTGTTCCTTACCGCCTTTGGTTTGTTTGCTTTACTTTTTTTGTTGTATTTTGTTTGGTTCTGTTTCTGGAACTTACATACTTATCTTACTTATGTATTGTACTTACCGCTGCTTTTTCCACATTTCCACAGAAATTGTTGTTGTTTCTCCACTCTGTGCCGCACTTGAAGCTCGAAACTGGGGGCAACTTGCCTTTTGTCTTTTGCCTTTCAACTCGCAGCTCGCAACGCTCGACTTGCGACATTTTTGCTGATTTAAAGCTTCATTTCGTCATTTATTTGCGCAATTTTCTCCCGGACCATCAGCATCAGCGGCCACTTAATTAAACAAATTTCTGTGCAATTTAAATGGCATGCTTGGCGATGGCCCTGGGTCGGATGAGAAATCCCAGCAGCGGCGCAGCTTCCAGTGCGGCACTCAACGAAAGTTGAACAAGAAAATATATGTTTATATACCTATATATGAACGATGTTTTTCACATCCCCATAGCCCTTTGTAGATTTGATTTCCTTTCAACCAAGCCCTTACTTTAATGTTTTGCTATTACTTAGTACTACTACTTTTACCCACTCTGCTCTCCCACTAAAACCTTACTACTTTCTACTACTAATACTGCTACTACCACCACTACTACTACTACTATTTTTCCTACTTCTATGTGTTCTGTGTTCAACGACCACCTAATTTGCGATTTGCATTAATTGAATTTTTATTTGTGCTTTTAAAATAATCATGTCCCCCAGACTTTTGCAAGGGCCGTGAGACTTTACAGAATCTCTGCGACCAGATACCGGGCGATGCCCTGCTCTACTCGCTGTTCCGGGAGAGTGCCGAGCCGGTCAAGTGTCCGCTCAAGGGTGAGTAGTAGCAGCCACTGGGGAACTTGGAGCAGTTCAGGGACCCTCTTAAGAAGTGCCATCTACATCTGCATCATCCCATTTCCTTTGCAGGACCCTTCATCTTTACGTATAATCGGGGCCACGGGGAGTGCAAGTCGCCGGTGTCCAACATTGAGAGCTGCACGGAGGAGAGTCGCCTCCTGTTGAGCTTCCAGGCCTGTCCCGATGTCCAGGGCACCGAGAGTACGGGTAAGTCTCGCCTCCGCCGCCGGGTGACAATGACTCATCGCCCAGACTTGCCTTGCCGGAGCTCAAGACGAACATCCTTCCTTCCTTCCTTCCTTTTCATTTCGGTGGTGGCTGCTGCTGCTGCTGCTGTTCCTGGTCCTCTCGCCGCTCTGCAGTTGAGGAGCTGACGTGCCTGGCAACCTGGAAGGACGGCAACTCACGCTATTTGGTCGGCCTCGTCTCGCACCACCATGCCATTTCGAACGAGGAGCGCTATCGCTGCTTTGTCTACGAGAAAATCTCCTCGCTGATGGGTAAGCAGAATCAGCCAAGCCAAAGGCAGCCAAGTCAAAGGCAGCCAGCCCCCGGGCAAACAGGATGAACTTTTGTTTGGGTCCTAATACCCGTACATTCGTACCCTTTGCAGGCGGCCCTAGCATGCTCAGCTCGAAGGATGCCGAATATAAGCTGGCCCAATCCGGCGACGCCACTTGCAATGGCTTAGACAGTGCCGAGGTAAGCATTTTCGAAGCCCCAGCCTTGGGCCAACTCCCACTGCCACTCCCACTCCTGACTCCCAGTTCCAGTTCCCCACCCCGTTAACGTATCATTTTCACTTAGCTGCACTCAGAAAAATGTTTTACTTGGATATAGACCAGCGGTCGGCACACACATACAATAACGTTTTGTTTAATATTTGTATGAGTAAATTGCACTGGGCAGATCATCAGAGTGTGTGTGCAGACCGCTGTTCTACAGTATACGTGAGCGAGCAGCGGCTGGGCAGAACAAAACCCTATGCTCACTTAATAGGGCGCTGCCGACCGCTGATATAGACCATATAAATCATGTCCTAAGGCAAAATAAATTATTGATGGTGACGAAAGTCAATCTTTTAATTGGTTTAAAGTGAATTTCTTAAATGTAAAACCGAAATATAAGGAAATATTTTAAATTAGGAATTTAACTCCATGCTGTCTTGCTCAAATGTTTGGGTATGTGATCTCTAGATTCATATTTGTAAAGTGCAGCCCTTAAAGTCTTATGGCTCTTTAGAAAGGCGATTTCCACTCATTTTGCCTATATAACTAATTGTAAATGTATATCGTGACATTTATTGATAAAGTGATTTACCCAAAGTCAAATTTTTTATTCTGAGTGCCGAGTGATCGGCCACGCCCAACAACTCCTAATCCAACTAACTGCCCCCAGGTTGGCTCACGTATCATGTCGCTGCGAAAGCCGCCCATCGCCGAGCGCTGCGACTTCCCGGCCTGGTTCAAGGGTCCGCGCCACTGGCATGCCCTCATGGGCAATGCCGTCTACAATTATCATTCCAAGTGAGTAGCAATCAGGCCTGCGGCCAAGTTGTCATCCAAAACCGAAACCGAACCTCTACCTTTTCCCAAATTGCAGCGACGGGTCCGTGCACATTATTAAGCCCAACGGCTATATGGAGACACGTGCGCTCTGTGAGCAAATAAATAAACAGACCCCGACCGAAATGATGGCCGTGGTGCACTACACCACCGGGTGGTAAGTGGCCCCAAATTGAAAATGTCCCCCCCCATCCATTCCTCTGATTTCAACATTCCCTCCTCCTTACCTTTCCGCCCGCAGCCAATCGGGATTCATGTGCATGATGTTCTACCGCCGGGACACGTTCGTCATCGAGATACAGACGGGGAAGCCGGCCATTCGCCTGGAGGACGCCTGTGCACCGGATCACTTTGACATCAATAAGATGGCCTACATTACCTTGCTGGGTAAGCACCGCACTGCACTGCACTGCACTGACTTACCGCTGCGTCCCTGCTAGTCTCGTCTCAAATGTCAAACGTTTGTTTATCTCGCCTTTCAGCAAGCAATCCCGACCTGGCCATTTGTCCCATGGAGGGCATCTACACGCTACGTGGCGCCATCGGACCGCCGTATCTGGCCACGCGCCACAAGCGCAATCACAATGGGAAGTCGCATCTGGGCCACGGACATCATCACCACGAGGGCGCTGACTCGGGGAATTTCGGGCATAAAGGGTATGTCCGCTTCATGGCCGCCACCTCTGGCATTTCTCAATCTATTTCCATGGTTACACACAGACACAGTTCGCTGAGTTTTCGAAACGCCGAGCGAATGGAGCGTGGCTCCTGGCATGCCAATACTCGAGGCCTCCCGGTTCGCAGTCGACGCAATGCACCCAAGGATCCGCAGGTTCAGGAGCAGGTGCAGGAGCAGGTGCAGGAGCAGGCCTTGGTCCTGGAAAAGGTCAACAGCAGCGATACAAGCGTGGGATTCGTGGCCACGCGGAATCGACGCGATGTCCCCGGCTGTGTGCCCAACTACAATGCCCAGCGGCAACTCTGGGTGGGCTGTACGGCGGAAAACATGATAGACGTCAGTCCGCTGTGCAGCGTGGATGGTGAGGAGGGTAAGTAGATGTCAACTAATAACGAACGCCAGAAGGTTCCGTGCTTAAACAGTTTTAAACCTTAAAACTGAGTTAAAATTAAGAGATTCAGTTTTTTAATTGTCTTTTTTTGGTTATGACAACTCTCGGATATAGAAAACCTCTCAAAAAGTCTTGAAAGAACATTTTTCGGTTATACAAGTTAGAAGTTAGACTCTGAGACCTAAAAAATATTTAAAAAATATATTTACTTTTCTCTGGTGATTTTTGAAATCAGCATTTCTATTACCCATCTAAACTGAGGACCTATTAATAAATGATATACTATACGTTGCAGAGTACTCCTGTCACGGATCCTGGAGCGAGAACAGCACCTTCTACATCATAGCTCGGCACAAGGGCAGCAAGCACGGAGTCTGTCTGACCTATCGACCCACGGAGGGCACCGCCGCCAAGCTGGTTGTGGGCGATGCCTGCTACCGGGGCACTCAGAAGCCACCCGATCACCATCTAGAGGCCAATCTCTCAGTTTTGGGTGAGTAGCTTCACGGGTTACCCATTAAGTAGCGAAAATTTAACGCTTTAATTATTCAACCGCAGGTAAATGTGGCGAAACTGGCGCCAGTGCTGCGAAGATTCCCCTGGCCAACTGGCTGCTCCTGGTGGCGATGGCGTCATGGCTTCACCTGCGCAGCTGAGGGACAAGTGGCAGCTACAGCAACTACAGAAAACTTGACATAGGCCGCTAAGCGTGACAAGCCAAAGCGCTACGTATACATCACTAATTCCCCGAAACCAAATCCCATTATGATCGACATGTATACAAGACACATCTAAGACTTATTGTATATTTCGTGTAGTAAGTGTAAGGCGAAATCGAACCACTTCGCACTGGTTTGGCTGTATATAATGTATTGTTTTTTTCTTTAGTAATGATACACACTTTTGTTTAGTTCTAAGTGCTTAAAATAAACAAGATTTCGATAAATTAAGACAAACAGAAGCACACACAATATGGAAAATGGTTTGCAATACAGCCTTAGATCAGCGCTATTTGTATTAGGCCTAGTAAAACGCGTCTATTACTAAAAGTAGCGCCACTATTAACGCAAGTATGCTGCAAATGCTGTTTATTTATAGTACGATTACCCACTAAGCATTGAGAACATAAAACACAAACCAGAGAAAAGACATCAGAACTATACGAATACAAGCTAAAAGCTTCTTCGTTTTGTTTTTTGAAACCATCTTGTAGCGTGTTTTATGGCATGTATTTTTTATATAATTTCCAAAATGTTTCCTACAACAAAGTACATATGAAACACAGGACGAAGGCGGAACATTTTAAACTACATATAAATATGAAATGATTCGGAGGAAGTCCGATCTCGCGATGCTTTCAAAATGTACAAACAAGCAAATGGCCGATATGGTTGGCCATTCGATTATAATGCTGCGTACAGCACCGCATACATATGACATATACATATATATGGCATAAATATACAATATATTTTTATGTACAAAAACGCAAAATCGTACATACATACATACATACGAGTATATATAAATGAATAACGTTTTGCATAGGATCGCATTGGTTTCATAATACATAATTAATACCTTGCAAAATACGCATATATTGTATGATTCATTGTAATAGTTATATATACTGGCAAGCATATATACCTAGGCATGTAAGTGAAGGAAAAGTGAGGAATTCGAGCAACTTTGATAAGTAGAGGCACACCACTTTCATAATCAATCAACTAACTTTGTAAGACACAACACAAATCAACTCACGACTCAACCAAACGAATGAAAGACAGATGGTGTCAGATCGGTGGCGACGGAAGCTAAAATAATTAGAGTGTTTAAGACAATTAAGCGGTGATATAGGTCTAGAATAAACAACTGTGTAAATCTCTGATAGGAGCACAACAACTGCGGCGGTTGGCAGAAGAAGCAGAACAGAACAGAACAGAACAGTCAGACAACATCTGCTAGAGTTTGAGATAATGAGGAATTAATGAAGATCAAGTGTATCCAAAGGATTTCAAGAACTAGCATTTTTCTCTCGATGTAGTAAGCCCCAAATTCCAAAACGAAAACTAATAGTATCGAGTAAACAATTAAGGAGTAGCAAGGACATAGGCAGAGAGAGGAAAGAGAGACCCCTTCAAGGCAACTAGTCAAAATTTATGAAGCGTAACTTTGAGTTCCATGTAAATAGCGAATGTAATGCGAATTGACCCCGGTACGCGGTGCGGTGTGTGTACGTATACATATGTAACTAATTGCTAGTTAGCTAAAGGACGAGAGGATTGTGGCTAGGGAACCGACGACTCGGCGGGCAGGACACCAACATGCACAGTGGCGTACGGAACGGGAGGGTTACTTTCTAAGTACTATGTATACATTCAGCAACACTTATATAGAAATACGAAGATAATGAATTATAAACTCGAACAGCAGCCAGAATGTGGCCGAGACCCAATAGGAATACACTAGGAACCGGAACCGGAAATAAAAACAGAAAACAGAAGCAGCAGCACTCCATATCGTTGTGGCCAGACAAATCAGTAGTCGTGATGTACAAATTGTACAATGATGATCGGATGACGGAGTAGCAGCCGCTGTGCTTGAACATTTTTTTGAGTGTACCTCTCTCTAAATAGGCATTTCCATTTGTTGTCAGCTTTTAAAACGTAAATACGAGCATATTAAATAATAATAAAAGCATTTTAAAGAAGAAAACCGAAAGTCACATGAATCAAACGAAATATCGAATAAAACTTCAAGTCAAGGGACACTTTTTAAGCCCAACCCCCTTGGCCAGGATTAAAAGTCCGATTGGCAGTCGCTTTGCTGGTTTATTTTGCAATTGTTAAACTGAGACACTTTACTGTCCCCTACTCCACCTACTCCAACCATCCCCCCAACTTCGATTTCCAACTCAGCTAGAGAACCAGCCTAAGTTTGTCTTCTTGTGTCATTGTCAGAACCTTAGTGTGTTATTGATGTTCCAAACGGTCTCCACAAATGTATTCGAATGTTTCTAAAAACTGCTATTTAATTAAACGAAATACGAAAAAAAAAACATAAATCCAAACCAAACATAAACGTGCAAACATATTTTTGTAAATAGACGAAGCAACGCTTGAATTTTTATCCAGTTTTTGTGTATGGCCAACTGCAGTCGACTTATGGGTGGTGGGCGGCCAGGCTCAGCTTGTGGGCGTGGCCGGGCCATCTGAGTGTGAACGCTAAGCATTAGGGTTAAGTGATTTTTATATTCAAAGCGATTTTATAAATCATTTTAATTGTCTATTTTAACGGGTGCAGCAAGCTGAATGAAAAGGAAACGAAACAGATTATGCCGTCGGTTTAGTTCATGTGTGTGAAGAAAAATGTATGCAATTTTTGTCAATAATTGAATGTTTTGAATACTGTGTTCTTACCTTGTTTGGATTTGTTTTTTAAGCTAATATAAATACAAATACAAACTAATTAAAAATATATACTTGTTGTGTTTTTATCTCAATCAGTGTTGATGGCTAAATGGCTTTTAATAAGTATTTGACAAAAAGAAAAAGTATACTATACTATAGGGATACATGGGATATGGATATGGGATAAAAAGTACCAGGAAATGTGATACTGAAAAACATTTAAAAATACCAAAATGGTGAGCTTTCGCCTGAAGCGGTTTTACAAATATCTCGGATAAGATCACTGAAAAAATTGGAGTGCTCCTTTGCCGACTTGCAAGATCAAAAAGAGCTAGCTAACTCTAGCATTGAAGAACTAGATCTCTTATATATTTATTTAAACCGAAATCAAAACCAAACTCTAATGACATTATGAATAGCACCTTGAAATTATTGGCAAAGCCCCAAGGCTTTCAGAAGTGACCTAAAGTGAAATCATTTGCAGAAATAAAGGTTGATATTAAAAGAGAAGTGGCAACTTAAATAGGTGGAAATAGGTCAACTAACTGAACTTAAGACACTACGTATGACTGAAAAAAACTTGTTCGAAATAGGTCAATTAATTATAGCTGAAAAAGATACATTATTATATACAAAAAAAAAAAACTTGGTAAAAGCAACTGTTATAATTGTCAGGCAGTCCCCAACCAAAAAAAAAATGGTTTTTCGGTTTTGAAGAGAAATGTAATTCAATCTATAAAAATAACAAAAGATAAACTGTCACCTAAAGAGATTTATGGCCCTGCAGGAAACGGAATCGGAATACTAGTTGGGACAGGAAAGTTAACTAGTTCAAGTTATGTCCATTCCCTTGTAACGAACTGGTCCATTTTTCATTTTCATATGCTTGTCATGGGAAACAACTACTTCATTGGTTACCAGTTTTGCACTAGTTGCTCTTGACCAATTTACTGTTACAACCACACTGAACAAAATTATTTTCACGAAAAAACTAAAAATTTATCTCTCAACCATTAAGCTATTGGATTTCACTAGTACTTCACGATGCTTAACTTGACGCTCTCCTAATTAGTAGCCTATTAATAGGCGCGATCCTTAGAGGAATTCTGATAATTATAATGTAATCATTTACGGTAAATGATAATTAAATGGAATTAAAACAAACTTACTGACTCAAGCCGCCCTCTATAAGACTTGAACCCGGGACCTTTGGATTTGTATACACACTAACTGATTGAGCCATACACGCATCACGTTTTGTAATGCTCTAACAAGGTTTATAAATTTTAGTGTAACATAATTTAAAAACAGTGATTTTTCACATATATTTTGCCTCGGACAGATTAAAATAAAACAAAAAACAAAAAAATAATTTACAGAGACTGGGGATTAAACCGAGGACCTCGTCAGTTTGATTTGTTTTGTGTTTAATTTCCCAAGACATTTACACTCTAGGTTATATTTTTGGATCATTTGTGTTTCAATTACAACTAGTTAAATTCCAGTTGTCTTTTAGCTAGACTCTAACATGTATTTGTCCTACCAATTACATATTTTTAAGGTTCTTAAAAAGTCTTAAATAACTGATTATCGTTGAAGCAGATGGTTCGCTTAGAGAATTACATCGAACCTTTGCTCATAAAAGCTTACACATTTTACAAAAGCTGGATACACCAATTATAAGTTCGGATGAGATCCATGAGATATCGCAAATTAAATCTCTAATTGATATTAAAGGAGAAGGTGACAACTTGTCAGATATAGGTCAACTAAATGAACTTAAATCACTATCTATCTACCTTTTCTTGGACAAGGCCCAGAAGATTTTCAATGAGTTAAAGTAAAACGCACAATAAATAGAAAAATTATTTAAAAATAAAGTTAATTTCTTTGAACAATATTTTATGCAAACTTTCGAGGATTCTTTTTACTTAATAACACTAATTTTAAAGTGGTATTAATATAAATAATACAAACCTGTTGCATTCCTATTTCCAAAAGTAAAAATCTTTTAATAAACAGAATTCGGTTATGATATATTACAATTTATTCAAATTTTATTCAAAAATTTAAAAATATTTTGCAATCGCGTCTCTCCAGGTTGTTTAGTTGAATTCTTCCAAAATAAACGGTCGGCAGCAGTTTTATCTCTCGAATTTTACATCTCTAAATGGGGTTGTTCCTCGGATATATGTACCTATTATTTAATACTACAGACATGTAGTACATTATTTTAATATGAATAAAATAAGAATTTTTATTAATCAGACTTTATTTTAGCAGCTGCATTCTTGAGACGTAGTAGTAGCATCCTTCTTGAAGCATCAGTATCTCTCTGCCTTCTGTACGGTCGTGACTCATCGGGCCTTAGTCATCTTTGTTAACATGACTAATGTCGCGTTATTTTATTGAAATTTTATTCTCTCTGTATATACATTTGGTGGGTGAGGTTTTTGGGTGGCATTTTCAATACCGAAATGGGGATTCATGGGAAAACTAAGGGACAAAGCATCAGAAACCTCACCCGAAAACCTGATGCTTTTTAATCGTACGAAAATATGTGAAAGGGTTTGAAGTTTCTAGTATAGTTGGATATTAATGTTCTATAAAATCAAAAGAATAACAAAATAATACCAAAACTTAAGAGAAATGGTTTTGCTAAAATATATTATGTTAAAAGTGGAGGAGTTTAGTTCAAAACAAGACATAAATATGATTATTTATTTGAAATACGTTCGTGCTATCGAATGTTTAAGCAATACGTACTAAACCCACATCCATACAATATTTAATAATATTTAATATTATAAATTAGTCATAAAAGAAAACAACTGTGATATACAAGCACAGAGAAAAGCTTTGATAGTAGTAGGGCACTAACATTTACCTAAAATGAGGAGTCTAAAGGACAGTGAACTGTATAATTTAGGATTTTTGAAGATTTTCGATCTGGTTATTTAAATTAGAACATTGTCACCTGCTTATATTATGTTCAAATGTCAATTTTGTTAAAATCTTGTGTCTGCATATATGTATTTTTTTTATTTTCAATTGTCAATATCGACATATTTATAAAAATAAAATGTTACCTGTAGCGCAACATAAATTATTTTAATAAATGCCTTTACACAAAGGTATATGTATATCAATGCAATTAAATGCAATGCATGGATAGTGCATCAATTTTAGAAACACAAATGGAGTTCATTTAAGTTTAAAGAGATTTGTTTAACTATTTTTTGCGCAGCATATTGTTTTGATTAACAGAAGCTATTGAAGAATATGTATTAATTTGATTGGGTTTTAAGTATGCATAGAAGCCAGTAGAGTGCATGGCATATTTTTAACTTTTAAAGTGTGTAGGAATATTTAAGTTCGTACGAAATGTTGGTCATTTTTCTTTTATGACTTTATTTGGCTTCTAGAGATTCTTTTTAAATCTTCAATAACATTTTTAGTAGAAGTACATACAGTATCTATATTTGCTATATTTAATGTAAAAGCATAATGAGTGTTCAAGTAGAATAGTAGGGGTAGAGAATTCAGCTACTGGTAGTAATTATGGAATGTGTGAGTATTCATTATATGAAATGTACATATTCTATGGGATATATTTATATTCCAAAATGCTATTAAGTCATTTACCATTTTTTGAGTTTATGATTAAAATAAAAGCCCAAGCATCGGAATTATAACCAAAAATATATCCAACTTAATTCTTTTCGCCTTTTAATATCAAGGTTAAGTTTTCATTGCCATTTGTTTAGTACTTATACATTACAAAAATTTCGTGCAAACAGGAAAGTTTTTGTGGATAAGCAATTTTTAAAGGGCAGAAACAATTACTACCAGTTCATTCAATAAGATATGCCACGTACATATATGATACTTGTAAGCGGAAACTGAACATAAACATTCATATTCACATCCACATTCATTCCTGTTAAATGTTTCTAATAGTAAAGAGGTCCCATTTTTTATAAGGTGGAAAGTTTCCCATGGTGGGTAAGAGTGGCTTGTGCAAGTTTTTGGAAATGATCTCTACCTCACATTTTTTAAAAGCATGTTTCCCATTTGCATTTTAAATAGAAAAATAGCTAGCACTTCTGAAGAATTTTTAAAAATACCATTCAGAGTGGCTTCATAGCTGTTATTGAGGAATTCAGAATCATATCAATACTTGCAATCGTTTTATATAACAAGTTTAATAAAACGGTTTCGGGGTACAAAAAATGTATATATTTTGTTTATAAAACAATCCAAATAAAATGAACGGCTGCGTAGAAATGTTAGTGTATCATTTGCCTCAGGTGACGCATTCCAAAGTGTAGAAAGGATGAAATCCTGTAAGTGTCATAATCCAAATCCTTGGCCAGTTCAGGAAAATAGTTTAACAACACTGAACTTTTGACCTGGTAGCTCCTAAGTAATTTCTAGTAGGTTTATCCACATTCCTATTATTGAATCGCTGTATTGTATTTATTGTATTCTTTTATTTCCAAGCGACAGAAATTTTGGCATAAATGGTTTCATTTTACGATATTTTGTGGGAGTGAAATCTGTCCTAAGCTGGGTAAAAGTTTTTGTTCTGGGAAATCAAAACGATCAAAAATATGTATTTTAAGCAATGATAAAAATTTCCAATTTTAGGTACCGTTGATAATTCAGTCTTTTGATTTTTTTTAGTGTTTATTATTGATGAAGTAGAAAGGCAGTGGACATCAATGTTTGCTTTGAAATATGCATACATTTGAGTAATCTTTAGGAAAACGTACGAGCTTCCAATTCCAAATATTTATTTTATTTTTTCAAAACACGATATTATTTACCGTAAATTTTTTATACTGATGTGAATCGCATTGTATTTTAAATTGTGTTTTTATGTTATGTATATTTTTATATACCTTTGTTGGTTATTTTTCTATACATTATTGACTTGAACAGCTTATTTAATCAAAAATGTGCATTTTTTATTATTCAAATTTCAAATTAAGAAATATTGTCATATTTGAATGAAATACAAATTTCGATTAATTTCATAAAAATATTACATTAATAAAAAGTTGTTATGAAAAAATTCATCGCATTAATAAAGAAATGCTGTACAAACTTTCACCATCATGCGGCGAAAATCGTTTTGTCGTATAATTGAGATTTTACAGATTATTTTTTTTACAAGTTTTCACGTCGCTTATCATAAAATAACATCTCAAAATGAGGAAATGATGAAAGCGAAAGTGGTTCAGATTTTCGAAAATTCTTGATCCTGAAGGAAAAACTTTTTGTTTCCTTATCCATCCCATCTATTTTTAATGTTGTTTTTTTTTTTATGTTTGTGACTGTGATTCCGAAGTTTATAAAGTTGAATGTTTTTTAACAATCATAAAATAATATTTAAGGACGCATTGTACAATTTGAGTATCAGCGGGATAAATTATATTTCTTATTTCTCCATTTCATTCAGATTAAATTGTTATAGTTTTCTGAATTTTCATATTTCATACATCCGTTATTTTGAATATTTATCTCGGTATATTTTTTATTAAGAAACATTTTTTGTTATCATCAGTCATCAGTAATGCATAATTTCCATTTGATAATGTATCCCAAATAGCTAGTATCGACGAGGTGAAGTAATACAGTTGTGCTTATGGTAAGGAATTGTAATCAGCGAAAATATACATACAATTTGTGCGTTCCAAAAAAGTGTTTTTAATGGAGAATTATCCATAAACATTTTTATTTTGAAAAATCGACAAATTTTTTAGGTCAACATTTCATATACTTTTTTATGCGTTTAAAACCCTTCTATATCTCAATGGGAATTGATAAGCTTTGAAGTATTTTGAGTAAATAGTATTTGTAGTAAGTGATACAAAGCCTAATTATTTTAAAACAAGTCAAGAATCACGAGGGAACGTACTTAAAGTCCTACCTATCAGGTTGCTACCTCTTTCACTTCTTCGTAAATACCAATTTTTGAATCATTCATTCATTCATTTTCATTTGACAACCTACCTATTTAGATTTTCATAATTTTTTACCATAAGAAATGAGTCATAACCTATTTTAAAATGAATTAAGAATTATTCCGCAATAATCACCCTAACTATTAAGATTTTGTATTAGTCGTTGCGTCAGGTGGCTTTTGTAGTAAATGGGAAAATCCTATGTTTAATACAGTTTTCATGATTTTTTTTAATACCAATACTAATTGTAAATAAGACAATTTGTATAAAGCACATACCTATTTAGATTTTTTATTTCACATAGCTTTTACCGTAAGAAGGAAGTAGTTTTGACCCATAACACGTGGAGAAATTGAAAAAATCCTACCTTTTTTAAAACGTTTTAACATCTCCAAAAAAATCACGATGGAATGCCTATCCAAGTCATACATCAGAAAATGTACTTATTAGACGTGGCAATAGACACTTCATTAATTTTAATTCTTAAAAACTTAAAATAAAATTAATGAAATAATCAAAATAATAATTAATTGCTTGAAACATTAATTAATTTTAAAAAAAACATTATCGTAAAGATACAGAAAAAAATGTATTTTAATTTTTTTGATAAATAAAAAAATTCATATTGTTAAAAAAATTATGATTATTAACATATTATAGAAACTTATATTGGCTTTTTGAACACAATATAAATAATTTTATAGAATACATTCCATAAGAACATAAAGAAGATAAATAATATTTGGATCAATTAATAAATTTACAATCAATTTTTTAAGAAGCTTTAAGAATTTTCTTGAGGATACAATACCATAACTAATCCTTCCTACCAATTTAAACTTTTCAGGTTTAATAAATACACGAATTGAAAATGGGATTACCTTAATAGCACACCCTGTCCAATCATACTTTATTTGTTATACAAACAAAAAAAAACTTGGTAACAAATTATCAAAAAGTCCCCAGCCACAAAAAATTTTCAATTCTACCAAGTAAATGGGTGTGTGTCTTTGCTAATTGGGTGTATTTGTTGTTGTAAAAGTAACTATTTAATTCGATTTTCTTGGTTTTCATACCTTTTACCATAAGAAGAGAGTCATTCCAACAGATAAATTGGAGTAAATAATACGATCCTACCAATTGTTTGACATTTTTTCGAGAAAATTACATCGTGCACATTATTCACAAATAAAAACAGTATGTTTTGAAAGTCCTGCCTACCAATTTAATCATTTTAAAGTTATAATTAAAACACAATTGTCAATGGGAATACTTCTATAAAACACCCTACCTAATCATATTATATCTTTTACCATATGAAAAGAGACATTACGTCAAATAATTTGGAGTAAATTAAAAGGTCCTACTTATTGTTTTGAGTTTTGGCTGAGAAAATTAAGCCGCACATCAATCACGAGTGAATACCGTATGTTTTGAGCGTTAATTCCATTATTTTTCAGGTTTAATAAATTCACAATTTTCGATGGGAATACTTTTATGACACACCCTGCCTAACCATATTTTATTTTTTACCGCATGTTTTGAGAGTCCTACCTAACAATTTTAAACATTTTTCAGATTAATGAAATACACGATTTTAAATGGGAATATTTTTATGAATCACCCTGCCTAATAATATTTTTTGTTTATATCAATTTGTTTCTTGGTTTTCTTGGTTTTTATTCCTTTTACCATAAGAAGATAGTGATTACGACAGATAGCTTGGAGTAAATTAAAGATCCTACCTAATTTTTTGAATTTTTGTTGAGAAGATTATACCGCACATCTTGTGAATACCGTTTGTTTTGAGAGTCCTACCTAACAATGCTAAACATTTTTCAGGTTGAATAAATACGCGATTTAAATGGGAATACTTTTATGACGCAACCAGCCTTATCATACTATATTTTTAACACCCATATTGGTCTTCTTAATTTCCTTCCCTTTAACCAAAAGAAGAGAGACATTACAATTTGGAGTAAATTAAAACATCCTACCTATTTTTATGAGTTTTTTCTGAGAAAATGTGAATACCGTATGTTTAGAGAGTCCCTATCAATTTAATCATTTTTCAGATTTAATAAATACACGTTTTTAAATGGGAATACTTTTATGACACACCCTGCCTAATCATATTTTATTTTGAATACCTTACTGGTTTTTGTTGATTTTCATACCTTTTACCATAAGAAGAGAGTGATTACGACAGATAGTTTGGAGTAAATTATAAGATCCTACCTATTTTTTTGAGTTTTTGTTGAGCAAAATTATACTTTGCACTTATCATTTAACGAGTGAATACCGTATGTTTTGAGAGTCCTACCTAACAACTTTAAACATTTTTCAGATTAATTAAATACACCATTTTAAATGGGAATACTTTTATGAATCACCCTGCCTAATAATATTTTTTGTTAATACCAATTTGGATTTTCTTGATTTTATACCTTTTACCATAAGAAGAGAGTCATTAGGACACATAATTTGGAGTAAATTAAAGATCCTACCAATTTTTTTGAGTTTTTGCTAAGAAAATTAAGCCGCACATCAATCATGAGTGAATTTTTTGAATGTTTTGAGAGTCCCTACCAATTTAATTATTTTTCAGATTTAATAAATACACGATTTTAAATGGGAATACTTTTAAGAAACACCCTGCCTAATTATATTTTATTTTTAATACCTTATTGGTTTTTGTTGATTTTCATACCTTTTACCATAAGAAGAGAGTGATTACGACAGATAGTTTGGAGTAAATTAAAGATCCTACCTATTTTTTTGATTTTTTGTTGAGAAAATTATACCGCACATCATTTAAGAGTGAATACCGTTTGTTTTGAGAGTCCTACCTAACAATTTTAAACATTTTTCAGGTTGAATAAATACGCGATTTTAAATGGGAATACTTTTATGACACACCCTGCCTTATCATACTATATTTTTAATACCTTTTTGGTTTTCTTAATTTTCATCCCTTTAACCATAAGAAGAGAGACATTACGACAGAAAATTTGGAGTAAATTAAAACATCCTACCTATTTTTATGAGTTTTTGCTGAGAAAATGTGAATGCCGTATGTTTTAAGAGTCCCTACCAATTTAATCATTTTTGAGATTTAATAAATACACGATTTGAAATGGGAGTACATTTATACCTAATTGGATTTTCTTGGTTTTAATGCCTTTTATCATAAGAAGAGAGTCATTCCAACAGATAATGTTGAGTAAATTATAAGATCCTACCTATTTTATGAGTTTTTGAATACCGTATGTTATGTGATTCCTACCTAACAATTTTAAACGTTTTTCATGTTGAAAAGATACGCGTTTTTAAATGGGAATACTTTTATGACACACCCGTATTATACTATATTTTTAACACCTTTTGGGTTTTCTTAATCCTAATCCTTAGTCCTACCTAACAATTTTAAACATTTTTTAGATTTCATAAATACAACAATTTTAAATGGGAATACTTTTATGAATCACCCTGCCTAATAATATTATTTTTTATACCAATTTGGATTTTTTTGGTTTTTATACCTTTTCCCATAAGAAGAGAGTCATTAGGACAGATAATTTAGAGTACATTATACGAACCCACCTATTTTTTTGTAGTTTTTGTTGGGAAAATTACACCGCACATCAATCACAAGTGAATACTGTATATTTTGAGAGTCCTACCTACCAACTTAAACATTTTTCAGTTTTTAGAAATACACCTTTTTAAATGGGAATACTTTTATAACACACCTTGCCTAATCATATTTTATTTTATGTATATATTTGGGTTTTCTTGATTTCATACTTTTTACCATAAGAAGAGAGTCATTACGACAGAGAATTTAGAGTAAATTAAAGATCCTACCTATTTTTTTGAGTTTTTGCTGAGAAAATTAAACCGCACATCAATCACGAGTAAATACCATATGTTTTGGGAGTCCTACCTACCAATTTGATCATTTTTTAAGTTTACACGATTTTAAATGGGAATACTTTTTTAACACACCCTGCCTAATTATATTTTATTTTAAGTATCTATTTGGGTTATGTTGGATTGAATACCTTTTATTATAAGAAGAGAGTCATTCCGACAGATAATTTAGAGTAAATTATACAATCCTACCTATTTTTTGAATTTTTTATGAGAAAATTATACCGCACATCAATCACGAGTGAATAACGTATGATTTAAGAGTCCCTACCAATGTAATCATTTTTCAGATTTAATAAATACTCGATTTTAAATGGGAATACTTTTATAACACATTCTGCCTAATAATATTTTATTTTTTACAGCATGTTTTGAGAGTCCTACCTAACAACTTTA
This sequence comes from Drosophila lutescens, assembly GCA_037075285.1. NCBI lineage: Eukaryota > Metazoa > Arthropoda > Insecta > Diptera > Drosophilidae > Drosophila > Drosophila lutescens. Next base: position 435,909 of record JBAMCF010000861.1, read on the forward strand.
AACATTTTTCAGATTAATTAAATACACAATTTTAAATGGGAATACTTTTATGAATCACCCTGCCTAATAATATTTTTTGTTTATACCAATTTGAATTTTCTTGATTTTTATACCTTTTACCATAAGAGGAGAGTCATTAGGACACATAATTTAGAGTAAATTAAAGATCCTACCAATTTTTTTGAGTTTTTGCTAAGAAAAATAAGCCGCACATCCATCATGAGTGAATTTTTTGAATGTTTTGAGAGTCCCTACCAATTTAATTATTTTTCAGATTTAATAAATACACGATTATAAATGGGAATACTTTTAAGAAACACCCTGCCTAATTATATTTTATTATACCCGTTACTCGTAGAGTAAAAGGGTATATTGTATTCGTGCAAAAGTATGTAACAGCTAGAAGGAAGCGTTTCCGACCCCATAAAGTATATATATTCTTGATCAGGATCACTAGCCGAGTCGATCTAGCCATGTCCGTCTGTCCGTCTGTCTGTCCGTCTGTCTGTCCGTCTGTCTGTCTGTATGAACGCTGAGATCTCGGAAACTATAAAAGCTAGAAGATTGGCATTTTGCATGCAGATTCTAGGAGTTCCTACGCAGCGCAAGTTTGTTTCAAAAAGGTGCCACGCCCCCTCTAACGCCCACAATCGCTTATATCCGATTTTAAAAATTTCAATATTTCGGAAAAGTAAAAATGCAGTTTTATTGTGTTTATCAATACATATCGAAATGTAGAAGAAATTTTTCAAATCGGACCATTCGTTAAAAAGTTATGCGTGTTCAAAGTTTCTATCTCCATCTCCCTCGCACTCCCTTTACCTGAGTAACGGGTATCTGATTGTCGGGGCACCCGACTATAGCGTTCTCTCTTGTTTTTATTTACATTTTATTTTGAATGTTTTGAAAGTCCCTACCAATTTAATTATTTTTCAGATTTAAATGGGAATACATTTAAGAAACACCCTGCCTAATTATATTTTATTTTTAATACCTTATTGGATTTTCTTGGTTTTTATTCCTTTTACCATAAGAAGAGAGTGATTACGACAGATACCTTGAAGTAAATTAAAGATCCTACCAATTTTTTGGAATTTTTGTTGAGAAATTTTTACCGCACATCATTTAAGAGTGAATACCGTTTGTTTTGAGAGTCCTACCTAACAATTTTAAACATTTTTCAGGTTGAATAAATACGCGATTTTAAATGGGAATACTTTTATGACACACCCTGCCTTATCATACTATATTTTTAATACCTTTTCGGTTTTCTTAATTTTCTTCCCTTTAACCATAAGAAGAGAGACATTACGATTTGGAGTAAATTAAGACATCCTACCTATTTTTATGAGTTTTTTCTGAGAAAATGTGAATACCGTATGTTTAGAGTCCCTATCAATTTAATCATTTTTCAGATTTAATAAATACACGTTTTTAAATGGTAATACTTTTACTTTTTTGACACACCCTGCCTAATCATATTTTATTTTTAATACCTTATTGGTTTTTGTTGATTTTCATACCTTTTACCATAAGAAGAGAGTGGTTACGACAGATAGTTTGGAGTAAATTAAATATCCTACCTATTTTTTTGAGTTTTTGTCGAGAAAATTATACCGCACCCCTTCTTTTAAGAGTGAATACCGTTTGTTTTGAGAGTCCTACCTAACAATTTTAAACATTTTTCAGGTTAAATAAATACGCAATTTTAAATGGGAATACTTTTATGACACACCCTGCCTTTTCATACTATATTTTTAATACCATTTGGGTTTTCTAAATTTCCATCCCTTTAACCATATTAAGAGTGACATTACGACAGAAAAATTTGAGTAAATTAAAAGAACCTACCTATTTTTTTGAGTTTTTACTGAACAAATTAAACCGCACATCAATCATGAGTGAATTTTTTGAATGTTTTGAGAGTCCCTACCAATTTAATTATTTTTCAGATTTAATCAATGCACGATTTTAAATGGGAATACTTTTAAGAAATACTCGGCCTAATTATATTTTATTTTTAATACCTTATTGGATTTTCTTGGTTTTTTACATTTTACCATAAGAAGAGAGTGATTACGACAGATAGTTTGGAGTAAATTAAAGATCCTACCTATTTTTTTGAGTTTTTGTTGAGAAAATTATACCACACATCATTTAAAAGTGAATACCTTATGTTTTTAGAGTCCTACCTAACAATTTTAAACATTTTTCAGGTTGAATAAATACACGATTTTAAATGGGAATACTTATATGACTCACGCAGCCTTATCATACTAAAATTGTTTAATACCTTTTGGGCTTCCTTAATTTTCACCCCTTTAATCATAAGAAAAGAGACATTGCTACAGAAAATGTATAGTACCATTTAAACATTTTTCAGTTTTTATAAATACACGATTTTAAGTGGGAATACTTTTATAACTCACCCTTCCTAATCATGTTTAATTATTATAGCTATTAGGTTTGATTTCTTGATTTGCATACCTTTTACCATAAGAAGAGAGACATTACGTCAGAATTTTTGGAGTTAATTAAAAGATCCTGCCTATTACTATCTTATTTCTTTTGCATACCTTTTACCGTAAGAAAAGCATCATTTCATTAGGAAAAATTATAAGATCACACCAATTTTTTTTTTTAGTTTTAAATTTTGTATGAAGAAAATAAACTGGACATTATTTGCGTATGTTAAAAAACGCTACCTCATAATTTTAAACATCTTTCAGTTTTTATAAATTTAACAATTTTAAAGGGGGAATACCATTACACCCAGGCTTATAATTTTTTTTTTACCAAATATAATTACCAAAATACAATTTACCATAAAAAGAGCGTCATTACGAAAGATAATTTGCAGTTTTTTTTAGTTTTCAGATTTCAAATGATAAAATTATACCGCGTAATTACGACAGATAATTGGAAAAAAATATAAGATTACACCGATAACATGGAAAATTTATAAAATCACTTAAGTTTTTTATAGTATTCATTTTTTTAATGAGAAAATAAACCGTATATTATTCACGAGTGAATTCCGAATGTCTTGAAAATCCCATCTCGTAATTTTAAAATTCTTTCAGTTTTAAAGGGTAATACGATAAAAAAACACCCAGGCTATTAACATATTTTTTTACCCATTTGGATTGTCCGTAAGAAAATCGTCTTTTCGACAAATAATTTGGAGTAAATTATAAGATCCTACCTTTTTTAGTTTTCAGATTTATAATGACAAAATGTTTTAAAAAAAAGGTTTAATACGACATATTATTTCGAGTACATTTTTTCGAATCTCCTGGTTTTTGTTGAGAAAATTATATTTTGGAAAATCCTACCTAACGATTTAAAGCATCTAGTTTGAATAAATACACAATTTTCAATAGAAGTACTTTTATAACACACCCTTCCTAAGCATATTGTATTTTCGTCATTTGGATACCATTTACCAAAAAAAAAAGAGATCCCACCTTTTTTCGAGTTTTGTTGTTTTGAGAGTCTTTTAGTTTTAATATATACCCGATTTTTAATGTAAATACTTAATCATTTTTTTTCTATGCTTTTTTGTATTTTATATGAAAATACTTTTATAACACACCCTGCCTATTGTCTATTTTAATTTTATTGTACAATGAGAAGATAACTTGGAGTAAATTGTGCGATCCCACCTATTTTTTTGTAGTTTTTGAAAATTAAAGCGCACATTATTTACGAGTGAATTCCGTATGTTTTGAGAGTCCTACCTACCAATTTATTCATTTTTCAGATTCAATAAATACACGATTTAAAATGGGAATACCGTTATAGCTCACCATGCCTAATCATATTTTATTTTTTATACCTATTTGGATTTCTTTGATTTTCATACCTTTTACCATAAGAAGAGAGTCATTAGGACAGATAACTAAGAGTACATAATACCATCCTACCTATTTTTTTAGTTTTTGTTGAGAAAATTATACCGCACATCAATTACGAGAGAATACCATATGTTTTGAGAGTTCTACCTACCAATCTAAACATTTTTCAGTTTTGAGAATACACGTTTTTAAATGGGAATACTTTTATAACACACCCTGCCTAATCATATTTTATTTTTTACCATATGTTTTGGAAGTCCTACATACCAATTAAAACATTTATCCGCTTTATAAATACACGTTTTGAAATGGGAATACTTTTATAACACACCCTGCCCAATCATATTTTATTTTTTACCGTATGTTTTGAGAGTCCTGCCTAACAATTTTAAATATTTTTCAGATTTAATAAATACACGATCTTAAATGGGAAAACTTTTACCTTTTACCATAAGAAGAGAGTCATTACGACAGATAATTTGGGGTAAAGAATAAGATCCTACCTACTTTTTTCGATATTTCAAGTTTTTGTTGAGATAATTACACCGCACATCATTCATGAGTGAATACCGTATGTTTTGAGAGTCCTGCCTAACAATTTCAAATATTTTTCATATTTAATAAATACACGATCTTAAATGGGAATACTTTTATGACAAACCCTGCCTAATAATATTTTATTATTTATACCTATTTGGATTTATTTGATTTTCATACCTTTTACCATAAGAAGAGAGTCATTAGGACAGATAATTTGGGGTACATAATACGATCCTACCTATTTTTTTTAGTTTTTGTTGAGAGAATTACACCACACATCAATAACGAGTGAATACCGTATGTTTTGAGAGTCCTACCTACCAATCTAAACATTTTTCAGTTTTGATGAATACACGTTTTTAAATGGGAATACTTTTATAACACACCCTGCCTAATCATATTTTATTTTTTTCCGTATGTTTTGAGAGTCCTGCCTAACAATTTTAAATATTTTTCAGATTTAATAAATACACGATCTTAAATGGGAAAACTTTTACCTTTTACCATAAGAAGAGAGTCATTACGACAGATAATTTGGGGTAAAGAATAAGATCTTACCTACTTTTTTCGATATTTCAAGTTTTTGTTGAGATAATTACACCGCACATCATTCATGAGTGAATACCGTATGTTTTGAGAGTCCTGCCTAACAATTTCAAATATTTTTCAGATTTAATAAATACACGATCTTAAATGGGAATACTTTTATGACACACTCTGCCTAATAATATTTTATTATTTATACCTATTTGGATTTATTTGATTTTCATACCTTTTACCATAAGAAGAGAGTCATTAGGACAGATAATGTGGGGTACACAATACGATCCTGCCTATTTTTTTAGTTTTTGTTGAGAAAATTACACCACACATCAATCACGAGTGAATCCCGTATGTTTTGAGAGTCCTACCTACCAATCTAAACATTTTTCAGTTTTGATAAATACACGTTTTTAAATGGGAATACTTTTATAACACACCCTGCCTAATCATATTTTATTTTTTTACCGTATGTTTTAAGAGTCCTTCTTAACAATTTTAAACATTTTTCATATTTAATAAATACACGATTTAAATGGGAATACTTTTATGACACACCCTGCCTAATCATATTTTATTTTTATACCTATTTGGATTTTCTTTATTTTCATACCTTACACCATAAGAAGAGAGTCATTACGACAGATAATTTGGGGTAAAAAATAAGATCCTACCTACTTTTTTCGATATTTCAAGTTTTTGTTGAGACAATTACACCGCACATCATTCATGAGTGAATACCGTATGTTTTGAGAGTCCTGCCTAACAATTTTAAGCATTTTTCAGATTTAATAAATTCACCATTTTAAATTGGAATACTTTTATGACACACCCTGCCTAATCATTTTTTATTTTTTATAAATATTTTGTTTTCCTTCATTTTCATACCTTTTACCATAAGAGAGTCATTAGGACAGATAATTTAGAGTACATCATAGGAACCCACCTATTTTGTTGTAGTTTTTGTTGAGAAAATTACACCGCACAATAACGAGTTATTACCGTATGTTGTTGAGAGTCCTACCTACCAATTAAAACATTTTTTTGTTTTTATATTTACTGGTTTTTAAATGGGAATACTTTTATGACACACCCTGCCTAATCATATTTTATTTTTTATACTTATTTGGATTTTCTTGATTTTCATACCTTTCACCATAAGAAGGGAGTCATTACGACAGATAATTTGGGGTACAAAATAAGATCCTACCTACTTTTTTCGATTTTTCAAGTTTTTGTTGAGACAATTACACCGCACATCATTCATGAGTGAATACCGTATGTTTTAATAATAGTCCTGCCTACCAAAAATAAAATAATTTTGTTTAAAACCTGTAGTATTTTAGGCATATAGGTAGTTAACTTATTTTAGCAATTGAATTATTATAAATATTTGTGTATTTGTTTTTACCAAAAGAATAAATTATTCAATCGAACGGAGATTTATTTTGCAATTTTTTAAAAGTATGAATTGTTTTGTATATAAGATTTATTGAACATTGTTCACTTTATTATAAGAATATTATTTCATTATATTTATTTGTATTAATATGTATTTTAGTATACAGTAATTGAGAGCGTCAAATGGAGAGATTTTATGTCGTTGAATATTCCTAGCAAGAACGTTTTGATGTCATCCTAAAAATGTGGAGAAATATAAATAGCAATATACGTACTTTTAGGCTGATCCCTTAAACCTTCGAATACTTATTCCAATACAAACTTTTAGCGTTCAACAGAGATCAATGGCCCTTCCTTTTTATGCAGACACTTGGTCCGACTTTTCGACTTGGTTTGAGAACATCAGAGTAATTTGTGTGTGAGACGAAGACTATTGGCATGTTGATACAAAGGCCCTTCCTCCGTGGGACTATTCTGGTAACGCTACATTTAAGTTCGATGGTATAACTGAAATCGCATCTAAGCTTGAAATAAAAAATATGACGAGCAAATGTTTCGAAATTTATTTTTGGAACTTTTGAATTTTTTATTCACTTTTTCTGTGGCCTTTCCATTACGGAGCTCTTTTGTTATTCATTTTTTCTATTTTTGTTGTGGTTCAACAGGTAAATTTACATCGGTACAGGTAATTCTTATTTGGTGAAGTGTACAGAAACAAAAAATTTAAACAGTTTCAGGTATTTAAGAACATAAGTGACACATTGTTGTTGTGGAAAGAACTTCCGTATTGACTTTACAACTGAATATAAGAACAAAATTAATGTTTACAACCAACTGGCGGGGTATTCGTATTCGATTCCGACCTCGTTGGTTCAATTTCTAATCCAGAGACGATGTGTCATTGAACGGACACGGATTCAATATGCTGCCACGTATGTCTGCCCGATACGGAACTTGTTCGATGATAGTTAGCAACAGAAGGCCTTTCGGTTTCGGGTTCCCGTTCACCCTTAGTGGAGCAGAGAAGTCGATACACCAGTGTTCCTATAACACAATCCGCACAATCAATCTGACAGAATCGAGCACCCTGGCTGGTCCGCGACCCCAGACACCAGATAGGTACATATATCATATACGTAATCACAGTCACGGTCGCAGACACAGCTTTCGCAAAAACGCTGCAATCGGGCCGAGTGCATTTTCAGCACCCATATGCCGACCCATGCTCGCGCAGGGTATCGACTTTTCACGGATCGATATCAACTTTCAACGCCCAACTATAAAGTTTAGAGAAAGAAATACATATTGCTTGGTTAAGTGGTATGGCAGAGTTGCATATAGAGAGATGGTTACAAGTAAGATTAACAGCTAGGTAAATGTTAAAACGACTACAAGCTAGTTTGGAATGCCAATAGAAGCGACAGACGTGACGTGATGGAACAAAGTCAGGCTGGAAAGTTTTCCGCTGTGAAAGTACATATGTATATACTATGGATCGTTATTATAAAACGTTGGGAGAGGCAAACAAAGAGCGCGGGGTTGTTTACGCCACAGCGGTTTTTGCGCAGCTGCCGTCGCCATCCAATTACAATACATCCATATGTATGGGGAGCTCTGAATATATATACGTATGTATCTGTAGAAATGTATGTACCCGAGAGGTAAAGAGAGACGTAAACGGGGCGTATGAGTACGCTATTTTTAGAGAGCGAGCCAGTTGGTGGCCTTTCGATCCGGGGGTTGTAAACGAGAATCGAGAACTTTCGACTTGGGTACATAGAAATGTGAAATACTAAGGAACATTTATTCCCGGGTTACGCAAGACGATGAAATTGCAGAGGCTGCAGAAAATGACACTCGATGGCGACGTTTGAAAACGCTTTTCGCCGGAGGTCGATGTGTGGTTAAAGACTACGACTTAGGCCTAGGTTGGGCTTACGATTACGAATAGAGTTATAGAAGAACACGCTGGTTTCGCCGCTGTGTATGTATACCTCTGGCTTCCTATCCCAATTTATCAAATCCGCAGATCAGGGCCATCGCCATTCGACACTCAGATAGTAGGGTCCCAGTACCGCAAATCCTGGATTTCTGCCTCAGACTGCCTAGTGGGTCACTTCCTAGCGAAAATCGACTGCCAAAACTGCCTGCCGCATTGCGAAATTCACCGTTCGCTCTGACCAGCAAAATCGATGACTAATTCACATCTTTTCCAGTGGGTCTGCGTCTGGTTACTTTTCTTTGTTTCCAACTCGAGAGCAAATAATGCCCGACGTGGACAAATACTACGTGGGCTCTGGCCCAGTCGTCATTTTGCAATACTCGTACTGCTGCTCGTCTGGTGCGACACGATTTATACACTTTTCCATACTTGGATACAATTACTGCTTGCGAACTGCAAGAGTGAAATTTTCTTTGTACTAATTAAACTGGTTTTTTTTCAGCTACACTGTGGACTGCACTTGAACACTTTTCCTGCGAGAGTGACGTTCTCCGGGCGAGGCGGCCCTATTTATACCCGTCCGTTGGCTTCCCGAACCATCTGCCAGTCTCTCGGGTCTTTGGCATTGGGGTTGGAATGAGTACACACTACTTCATATCGCGGACTACGTGCCGCGGCCTGGTTTCTCACGAGTTTCTATATCACTGTGCTACAAAAACTACCCTCTATTCATGGGATTCGTTGCTAAGCCTCTTTTGTTCCAGTCTGGGTTCTAGAAACTACTGCACATGCTTATGGATTCCGGAGATGCATACATACAAATTGTTAATACATTTTTCTTTATTTTTGCCGCAATAATAGTCCATTCTTTTCCCACAGTCTATACATAAGTAGGGTGCTCTAAGACCATCATGACTAGCAGTTTAGAGTTACTATTAGTATGAGTCAAAATTGAAAGTGAAATTAGGAATCATTCAATCTTAGTAAGTTTTAGTTTTAATTATTTAAAGATCCTCCTGAAACCAGGTGCTAATCTAATCTTGTTGTTTAGTGTTAATGGAAATTTCTAGAGGGAGACAGAAAACTTACGATTTTAGTGAGAGAGACCACTAGTTCGTATTGACTCAGAGTTGTCACATTACAAGTGGAATATTCCACAAGGTTTATACTCTATTTATTCAAGCTGAGTCAAATATGAATAAAAATGAATTTTGTTTTAAATTTTATTAATTTTCTGAACATATTTACTACGTAGAGATATTAAATTAATTAGAGAAAAAATTACGATAATTAATGTATTAAGCACAATGTTTAATTATGTAAAATACATGTCGAATAATAACGTCAAAAACTAAGTACCAAAAACGGCCAAATGTAGATATAAGTAAAAGGCGCTGTATTCTCTACACAACCGAAAACTTATGTTTATCGATGTTTAGTCAAACCACCACATGCAATATGTCTAAAATAATAAAAAATAAAAATTGTTATTACTAAGCACTTAATTGGAAAATATTTAAAACATATAATAAATGAATATAATTTGTGAGAAATAATAAAAAATAACGATATATTTATATAGTTGAACTTCAAATTATTCAATTTTTTTCTTTTAATATTAAATAATAATTATTGTACCCCTAAACATCTTTCAGCTGCCTGCATTTATTCCCTTTCCCGTTATAATCCGGTTTACAACAATCTACCTACTTGCGCATCGAAACCCTCATAATATGTGCTATTGCTCAGATTTAGAAAGGTTTCAAACCCACCCCCGAATCGTTTCAGTGTATGCTGTCGAGTGGCCAAATGTTTGCGAGTGCTGAACCAAACACAAGGTTTTTGAACCTTTGGCCGCTGGCTGAGCAGGAAAGCCAGCTGTTGCAAACGCACGCGCATCCTGCGCTCAATCGACTTTGGGGTGGGATATCCTCATCCGCTGTCCTCCACCCCATTCCTTGAACAGAGAGAGAGAGAGAGGATGGGACTCTGACTGGATTGAGTGAGTGATTTTCTGTGCGAGTGAGTTCCGTTCCCGAGAAGCAACATCCTTGAGCAACAGAGTGCTCAACTTCGAGCGCCCACTAAATGCTAACGAGCTAAGCTGCGAAACTTGAAAACTGCCATTAAACTTCAAACAAAAAGTATGCAAAGTTTGGATTATTTTGTATCGGTCGACAGAGATGTAATTGCCGACCCAGCTTAAGCAATGTCCGGACTACGGACTCCGGAAGGATCTCCATGTTCGGCAATAAAGCCAAGTTGCACGGGAACAATTGCAAGGAAGAGCCACATAATCATAAACAAACGGACAGGCGAAAGCAATTGACACGAGAGGCAACAAAAGCGGCAGCATAATGGGGCATCACGGAAATTGCGTATACGCCATGCGGTCCCCTTGTTGCTCTCCGTTTTGTTTTGTTTCCTGCCGCAGGCTAGCAGACTGGCAGGCTGGCACGCAACAAACAATGGCCAGAAGTCAAATGGCATAATAAACGTATTTATGAAGGGGGCCCGAAATGAGCATATGATGAATATGAATCCCAAACGGAGGTGTAGGTGTGCCTTTGTGTTTGGGTTTGGGTTTTTGGGGAACGCAGCCTCCCACGCGGTCGCCCTGACATTTCAACGATCCAACCTTGGATATTGCCAAATGTGGTCCTTCAGTTTTAAGCCTACAAAGTTGTGCGCTAAGCCTGCGAAAAGTACGGAACGGGAACGGTGAAGCGGTAGAAAACTACGGGCATAAACATATAGGAGAGCTCTGTCATTGCATTTGAGGGCCGTTGGTTCAGCGCTCAGCGAGTACATAGGCGACACAAGGACGACTGAGCGAGCGACCGAGCGAGCGACCGAGCGAACGAGCAAAACGCCCGAGTGGGTGGCACTGCAAAGGCCCACTCCTTTCGAGGGCGAGTCCAAATACCCAGAGCCGAAGCAAAGACCTACATTCAGTCGTATCCTGTCCGCGTTCATCGTCTCCCCATCGGCTCCATTTGGCCTGAAAAACGAGCTGCCGCGGCCGCAATGCCAGCAGTCCTCATTCAGACGCGAATCCGTTCACAACGCGGTCGCCCCAGGGGCGGATGACTCTGTACGACCCACGACCCACAACATCTCGCATCACGGAAACGACCACGCGTAGTGTTAACCTTTCGAGTGTCCATCTCCATATCCTCATCCATGTCCTGCTGATTTATCCGGGGGAGTGTTTATGTTTGCTTTTGCTGTCGCCGTTGCCGTTGCTCTTCTTGTCCACCTGCAGGTGTGGGAGTTTCGCTCCGCGATTCGTCCTCCAGGAATTGCATCTAATTTTGCAGCTCTCCAGCTCGGACAGTTTAATTAGTTTGCCCATGGCTGATTTGTCAGCCCCTCGGTGTTGACACTCGGTCTTACGCCCCATTGCGCCCTGGGGCCCAAGTCTAAGGACTATCGGCACTGGCATCTCCTTCAAGATGGCCAGCAGGCATGTAAGCTCAATTAGGTCCCAAGCACTTTCACGCTCGACGAAGGAGCCCAATCCAATTGTGAAAGGAACACCAGCTGCGGAGCGGCCAGCTACACAGAAAAAGTTGACTTTAAACTTGGCATCAACAGTTAAAACTTCTTAACTGATTGCACTGCTAGCGCAAATATTAATACAGCATTTCCAGACATTTTCTCCATCTGATTGGGGAATATGAATCGCAGTTCTCCTGTCGCTAGATTTTGTGAATAATTTTAAACCCTTTCATTTTTAAGTGTCACAATCTAAAAAAGTTCTTTTGTTAGCTTAGTACATAAACGAAAAATATTAAAAGTCATGACAATTTAACAAAAACTTAAATGCCTAAATTTTAAGCAGCAAGCATAATTTCCATAATCTGTAGATATTGAATATATTTGAAAATCTTAGAAATACTTAAAAATCTTATAAATTTAATTTTAACTTGATTTTTTGACACTTTTCAACAAATATTTTTTGGTTAAAAGAAAACATTCCATTGACTATAAAGAAACCATCAATTTTTTGTTGCCGTGCCTGGACAGTTTGAAGTGTGTGACGAGGGGTCCTTAGTCGCCAGTTTGTCTGATGTAGGCACTCCCATGGAGCCGCACAAAAGAATGTCGCTTGGCCCTGGCTTCGTTTGTTACCAATTGTTTCAATGCTTACTGGCAATTTTTCGGCACTCAATCGAAGAGTGCTGCGTGCGCCTGGCAGTTGTGCTTAATGGAATTTTTATGCGCTGCTATTGAGTTGCTCAATTGCTCGTTGGCTTCGATGTTTGTTCGACGATTCTTTGAGGTCAAAGTGCACGCTCCCTGCCTTTTTTCAATTGTGCCAAAAACAGCAGCCCAACAATGGCAAAAAATGGCATTAAAATTAATTAGCGACGCGCATGTGTTGGAACTGCGGCTGTGACCATGTCCCTGAGCCCAGTCTCTCGGTTCCGATGCCCGATGTTGCATTTATCCAGGCACCCAGCATTTGGCCTTATCTGAAATATGCACACGAGGCCTTGGGCCGCCGACTTTTTCGTAACGCCAGCCAAGGCAACGTCAACCAGCTGACGAACGACCCAGCCATTTCATTCCGCACTCGGATTCGCATCCGAAATGGCAACAAACTGTTGTAGGTGATTTCCCCCAAAGGAGGGAAAAAAGAAGAGACCTTGGGCGGGTGGAAAATTGCATTTGTTGTGCAACTTCAGGGCAAACATAGCGAACATAACCCCCCGATAAACGAGACATTGTGGGACGTGGGTGCTAATTAAAAACTGTTGTCTAATCCGTAAAGCCACGAAACTTCCTGCATATCCTAAGCACAAGCCAACGAAATGCCAAGTGACGATGCCATTTTTATAGACCTTTTCTAAAGCAACCGAGATACGAATTGGAGATAGCGAAAGCGAAGGCGCCAGTGAAAGTGCCATCCGCCCAATCAAGACGGCCGGATGATGGCAGCCAGCGGTCGGATTCGCAAGCGAAAGCATAAGAGCCATACAAGTGGCGACATTCCCAGTGCGACAACGACTACGACTACGACAACGACTAGTATACCAATAGCCATGCCAATGCCAACAACAATGGCGCCTGCTAAAGTCGAGGAGACAATGGAGGAAGCCGCCGCCCTCGCCGGGGATTATAATAATTTCACGCATAATTTCGTCGATTTGCAGAACCTCTTGAGTTTCAATGAATTGAATGGAAGTAGCAGCGGCTTCTCCTCGAGCGCATCGAGTGCCGTCAAGCTGAGTAACGGCCCCATTACGGACACTCTTTTGGGCACGGTTCTGACCACGGCCACGGCCACGGTGGCTCCTGCGGCCAGTTCCCTGATAGCCACCTTGGCGGCCACCACGACGGCCTCGGCGCGGGGCAGATTGCCGGCCACTGCCGATGCCACCTCATCCACCTACTACGCCAACTTGCTGAACCTGTCGCCGGCCACCACTAGTTTAATCTCCGCGGCGGCGGCCACCAAGTCGTACAACGACAGCGCACTGCGCTGGGAGCAGTTGGACGGGACGGTGGACTTCGGATTCGATCCCCTCTACCGCCACTCGCTGGCCATGTCCATGGTCTACTGCGTGGCCTACATCGTGGTCTTCCTGGTGGGCCTCATCGGGAACAGCTTCGTGATCGCCGTCGTCCTGCGGGCGCCTCGCATGCGTACGGTGACGAACTACTTCATTGTGAATCTGGTGGGTGGACCTCTCGTGCGTAAATCTCTCAGAACGAACCCCATTAATTTGAAATAAAATTTACATTTCCATTCCCCGAATACCAAAGGCCATTGCGGACATCCTGGTCATTGTCTTCTGCCTGCCAGCCACGCTGATTGGCAACATCTTTGTGCGTAAGTATCTCCTTAATTCCGTAAGACGTCGAGATTTATATGCCACTGGGGGAAGAACATTAGGGCGAGGACTCCCGTTTTTCTGTTGGTTCTGCATATTAGCCCGATTTATGTCCTGCAATTAATCGCCGCTTAGATAAAGCCCTGCCAAAGGACACTGCCACAGAAAGTTGTTGCTTCTGCGTGCTTACGCTGCGTATGCGTAATGCGAACGATACGTATGAGAGCAAATGTAATGGGCCCTCATTAGAGCTAATGTCGGCATAAATGTCCGAGAAAAAGTGCTCAACTTTTTTGCACCGGTAGTGTTGCCAAAGAGAAATGATAAAGTTCCTGCCTTTTTATATGGGGTTTTATTAGTTGGAACGTTTTTATTCGCGACAGACACATTTGGATTTCCGTTCATTGGGAAACTGCAGTGAATAAAGCAGACTCGTTTTCTCTGATTTTTTAGTGCATGCATAAAAGCGGATATAACGATGCAGCAGATGATAAAGCCTGTCAAGTGGTCTGGAAAATGTCACGTTTAAGTATCGAATTTTAAAAGCTCTCTGCATTGAAGACCATAAATTTAAAAATAGACAAGTACAAGTTCTTAATTAAAGAAAGGGAGTACAAATATTTTACACACCGAAAAAAGAAACCCTCTGGGAAAACCGAGGACAGTCCCAATTTATTCAACGGTAACTCCAATGGATAAGATGTTCGCACTCAATTAAATTAATGTGTAAGCTTCGCCTGGGAACTCTTACCTTCTTGGAACTGACAATCCGCCAGTGCCCAAGTACAAGTGTCTATTTAATTAAAGGCCAATTCCAAATCCCAGCGACGACCCACAAACGACCCGATAAACGAGGCTACGCATAATTGTATGCTTTAATTTAAATAAATTTGCCTGACATGCCTATCCATCCATCCATCCGTCTATCTATCTGTCCCTGTCTGCCTCTCTCTTTCCGTTTTCCTCGGTTGTGGGCTGACATCCAAATTGATAGTCGTAGTCCTGGCCGAGAAGGTGAGCAGAGTGGCAAATGTCTATGCAAATCGCCGTCGACATGGAAAAATGATCGAAATCCTTGGTAAATCAAATACCGATTGCGGAGCACGCCATGCTGGTTCCATCCTCCACTGCAATTTGCCTCCGATGGCTACCCCAATCGCAAGTCCCAAAACCCAATGCCAGGTCGTAGGCTCGCAGGTTGTGCCAAGTGTTGCCAATTAGGTGGCTCTACCTTCTGAGAACTCTCCTTCTCTTGTTCCAAACCCGTTTATACACCGCGCAAAGGAAAGTTTTTAATAAATATTTAACCTTACTTCTCATACAACTTGAAACATGTTTAGAAGAAACAAGAAGAATTTTGAAAAAATTAAGCAATTACACGTACTGTTTGTAAAGTCATGCTACATTTATACCAAATTTCAATATTTTTGACGAAACGTACAATATGAAATATTTAATTTTCTTTTATTTTTATTTGAACATTATATTAAAATATATTTTAAATTTGGAAAAAACTGATTTTAATGTAAATTAAATTGTTAATTGTCGTCTGTAATCGCTATTAATAATTTTTGATTTTTCCATTTAATTCACTGATTAAATATTTATGATCTTCAGAGGAAGCTAGTAAATGGTCTAATGGAAAATGCTTGGAAGTAAAGGCTGATGAAAAATTGTGCAGATATATATTCTTGTGTAGGTCGACCCCAACACTCGGCACTGCACTGAAAGGGCCCCTCCCTTCTGCACCCCACCCCCCGGAAAACACCCACTCCGGGGAAGGTGTAGTAAACGAAGGCTGCCGAGTGAAAATGGCCAGGAACGAATGGAGCGAGTGGCGAAAAAGTGAATGAGTTTACCTCAGCCTGCATTGTGTGCCTGCGGCTGTGTGTGTGACTCGCTGTCTGTGTCACTGCGCACTCTCTCCGCCTTCTCTCGCCCGCTCTCTCACTCTCTCTTCGTGTCCAATGTGTACTCTCAGCTGTGCATGTGTTGGTGCATTTGTTGCTGCTTCTCGGGGTGGCCCAAAGGATCATCGACACAAAACTGACCTAATTTCACAAATTCAAGCTAGGCGCAGGGCCGACAGCTCTTAGTGGGTCATAGGGGGTGGTGGGCGGTGGGTGCTCGGTTGGGGCACCCCTTTGCCCACCCTTTGCCACCCCATCCCTTAGTTTTCGCTCGGCATGTCTTGAGTTGGGCTCAGCCGCTGAGGCCTAGGCAAAAACGCCAGTCACAACAAATTGCAGCCCTCCCGCTGGCATTGGGGCATTTGGGGTGGCAGATTCACCCCTTTACCCGTTTGCCCCCTCAACTCTGAACCCCACTCACATTCCTATTCACTTTCGACAAGCTGCTGAAGTTTAAATCGAAGGCAGCGAGTTCACAGAAAATACTGGAAAAATGTTCAGAGGATTTTTCTTTGTAAAATAAAAATCGTCTCTTTATTTATGATATTCTAATTATTTATTTATATTATTTTAAAATCTGCCAAATGCTGTGCAGTTTTAATAGCTAACAGTTTTCGTTTTGATTTGATTTTCAATTTTTAAAATAACAACATGAGATAAAATGTATAAAATGTTTATATAAAATCTCATTTCTTTAGAAACTAAAATGTATGAAATATGGAAAACTGGAATTAGGACTTGAAATATCTAGTTGGTTTCCTTAAGTTAGTTAGGGCCACAGATGTAGCTAGCTATTTTATTTAAGGCCCCCCCATCCATGGTGTTGACATCTCTAACTTTGAACTTTTCTCTTTGTGTGGAGCACTGTGCGTGGGAGTTTGGAAGTTTGGCATATTTGCACACCGAACATTGCACGTTGCTGTCTGATAGTTTCCACGATTCTCCCCGAACGAGTGGCGAGTGGGGAGGGATGGTCGCCGTGTTTTGCCATCAAACTGAATTATATGAAATCAAATTCGAGCCGTCAAAGACGACGTCGTAGTCGCAGTCGCAGTCGCCGTCGCAGTGGGCAGCGACGCAAACGGTGGCCATCGCCGCTGGCAGCGCCATTATCTAAGCACACCTTCAAGCCTCAGAATTGCAATGGAAGGTTGTTTGCATTCAAGGCTCTTTGCGGCTGGATGAATTGACCTAAATATTTCGCTTGGCAAACCTAATAGTCAGGGTTATACACACACAAGCGAGTGTGTGCGAGTGTGTGTGTGTGTATTGGTGGGGTGGGGGCACCTGTATTGGGTTGGGCCTGTACTATTTGTGGGTGGCTCTTCTGGGTGCCCTGTGAGTGGGGGTGGGTGGGTGGAATGTGGCGCTGGCTCTTATTTATGTGTGTGCTTCGAAATCCAATAAAATGCGAAATGAATTGATTTCCCAGCAACGATGCCGCCTTGAGACGAAGGATATCCTTGCAACAGCCAAAGCAAAGGCAACAGCAATTGTCCCAAATGGCGCTTTATGGCCATTGTTGTGGCATTTTATCAATGGGGGAACGGGAATCGTTATCATTACGGCCCTTTTAGATCCGCATCGCAAACGGGCGTTAGGCGAATCTGTAAGTCACGTTGCCAGTTTGTTCATTAGGGGGCCACGTGATTTGTGCCGGGCGAACGCGGCGTATGCGTAACATCCGCCGCTCCCTTTCCCTTTTCCCCGATGAAGTCATTTTTCAACACTCTCTGCCCGCCGATTGTATTTTAATTTAGTCTCTACGTGCCGTCGGCAAATGGCATCCAACCTCTGACCTATCCACCTACGATCTGCAGGCTCTCAGCCCCAAGCTCCCGCCATCCCATATCTCACCTCGAGGTTCCCCTATTCCGATTCCGATTCCTATTCCCATCCAGAGTACCACGCACATTGCTGGGCGAACTGGCTGTGGTATTCAATTTTCCGACGAGCTGCCGCAGAAGTCGCCGCAGGACGTGACGCCGCGGTCATAATCATAACAATAACGCATTTGCCAGAAGTGTTATGTTATGCCTCCTCCATGGCCACTCCACTCCACTACCCTCCAGTCCACGCCCACTCAAACTCCCACTCCAATCGAACCTGCGGATTTGTCACGCCTGATTATTTCATTAACTTTACGACCCAACATCATGGATGACAATGCCGCAACCGAAACGAATCCGCGATGCCCAGAATAATCCAATCTACTTTGCCTACACAGAGGAAACAAATAATTCAAAATTTGTCTAGAAAAAAGATATAAAAATGTTGAAGGCCTAAAAACGTAGATAAATTTATTTCTGGTTTAGAAAACTTGATTAAAACATTTTATATAATCATTCTATTTGTAATAAAACATAATTCAAAATAAATTGTATTTTTTTATTGAAAGCCAAATTAAAAGAAATGAAATTCTCTATTAAAATTGGCAATACAGAATTTGATCATATTTGAAGGCAACGCCAATAATATTTTTGACTCGTTCGCAACCGAAAAACAAAAGTTCGCTCAGTAAGGAGGGCAAGAGGGCAAAAAATAAAAGGCTTAGGGCTCACTTGACATTTTCTTAAGGGCGGGAGGGGCCAACCGCATACGACCCACCGCCACCCTCAATCGAAGGCTGTCGATAAGCCCGAATATCGATTGGCATTATCTCCTGTAGTTGATCAATATTGAGCACCAGCTTTCGCTTACAAATGGAGGCGTCTGTTTGCCATATGTTGCCATGTCAAACGCACTCGAAGTCGGATCAAACACCTTCTCATCCCTCTCACCTTGGCGCAAGAAGCTGGATGTTTGCACAGGAACCCAAGGAGTGTTTGGTTTCCCTTGAGGCCACAAATTGGTAATGCCACTGGGAGTTTCAGGGTCGCAGCGACACGCGAGTCAATTAAGGTTATTTCGGTACCTTCAATTATGTTTGTACAACACATAATGAAGCCCAAAAGTTTGCCCATTAATTGGGATTCGGTTGGCTATGTATGACTCTGCTTTTTGTGGAAACATTTATTATTCCTTTAGATTCTAAAAATAGAAAAGCATTAACTATATATAAATATACCAATGTGGTTATAAAAAGTAAATGCATTTGTTTGTTTAAAGGAGTTGTCAGCATTATTCTCTTCAAAAAAAACCAAATGCAAGTCCTTGACCTTTTCGTTTTTTTGTTTTTATCCATCACATAGCTCATTAACTATTCCTTATTCCCGTGGGCAAAATTAAAGTTCATATTTTTTTTTCTCAATAAAAACAAAATTTAAAAGGTCAATCTTTATTTTTAAATTAAAATCCATTATCGAGAAGGACTAAATAAATTGACGTGTGAAGCATGTAAAACATTGTTCAACGTTTTAATCTGTCAAAATTAATTCCCTGCATACTACAAAAACCATTCTTTGTTTGCGATTATCGAAAAGTCACTTCACAGCGTTCTGAATAATATAAACTTGGTTAAGACACTTCACTGCCCGAGTGCACTGATGCAAACTTTAATCCCAGACAAGCCAGGCGAGTCACGTTGGCCTGTCCTAATAGAATTGCATACCCAATTAGATAGTTTATTCGCCGAAGGAATGTTGGGTGAACATCTATTTTTGAAAAGTTCTCTAGAGTGCGGGGTATGCTAATCCGGTTGCCCGCTTTATCACATGATGGAGCATTTCGGAACCGAATTTGAATTTAAATTGTTTTTAACCAACTTGAAAGCATAAAGTTGGCCAAGTCAAGAGCTTTCGCAGACAGCCGTATATCAAAGTTCACCCTTATCAGCATAACATCAAGTGAGTGCCCAAATACACTCGCATTAATGGCATCGGATCCAGTCTGTTGCACTTGCAGGTCTGCCCAAAAGCCATTTCAAATCGAACGAATGCGAATAAAACCGAAAACCCCATTCGAGCCGCTGTCCTGAGTACACACAGTTGATTGTTTGCCTGTCTGTCTGATGTCTTGTGCTGTCTTCTCTTGTCTTGGCCACATACCACACAGGCACACATGATCTCCCGGCCAGAACCTGTCCAGAGCCACACCCACACCCAAAAGCGAAACCCCGGCGAGTTCACTTGCACAAAGCGCCAATAATATTTATATTTTTATGTGCCAAATCATATTAAAGTTAGCTTTTATTGGGCTGCCCCGGCGCATGGCGTACGGTGCGTATGCATAATAAAAAGCGACAACAACTCGAGATAAGACAGGCGAACGAGACAGGAAATTAGAAGCGCCACAACTCAGGAGGCGTCTCCGTTCTCGCCGAGCGTTGAACTCCATGAACTCCAACTGCCAACAGCTAGCTAGCTAGCTGCCAACTGCTAACTGCTAATGATGTGTGGGCCGCACTTGCACTTGTTTAATTGCCATTCGATATGTCATGCCCTGGGGCCCAGTTCGCACCCTCCGCCTCCGACTCCCCCTCCTCATCCATGTGTGCTTTATAACCTTTTGTGTCTGAGTGAGTTATGCCTCTTAGCATAAAATTCATAACGCACAACTATGCGCAAGTAGGGCCCGTGTCTTCCATTTTCCATCTACCATGTACCATCTTCCATCAAATGGAATAAAAGGAATACAAATTAACTTAGGCAGTCCTGCGGTTCGCCATGGTCTGGCTCTGGTTCTGGCTCTGGGTCTGGGCAAACAATGCTCCCAGTAGCGCTAGCACCCCAGTCCATCAACCACTTTCCGACCAATGCCTGGGCGCAATCTGAGACTTGTCACCAAATTATGAATGATATGCAGCACATAAATCTCAGTCAGCAAACAACGACGGGAACGTGGGCGGCGGCGATGGCGATGACAAGAAGCATTGAACGTTAGCCAGGACCGAGCACAACTCGAACCCAACTGTCCGTGACTATCACTGCACTCAGAGAAAATCTAGGATAGTTAAGTCGCTTTTTCAACTCGATTTTTACAGCTAAAAATCGAGTTGAAAAAGTTGATAAATGAAGAATGCGAAAGTAAAAAACTCAACAGATTGCAAAATTAAATTTTTAACCACTGGTCAAGTGTCGGTTTATATTTTTTATTCAACAATGAGTAGTTAGAAAATGTATCACTGGAGGCTTTAGGGAAAACTCCGATTTGCTTTGTTCCAATTTAAAGAGGTCCAACTGTTTCCCCCAGTGCATGACTAGGGCAACAAGGACGATGTGGCCGAAAGTTACTCAGCATAATTTTTGCATTGTTTATGACCAATATTTACCCGTTTCCCTCCCTCTCGCTTTTTCATGTTTCGCGAACTGAACAATTTGTGCTTCTGTAGCCTGGATGCTCGGATGGCTGATGTGCAAGTTTGTGCCCTACATACAGGGTGTCTCCGTGGCAGCCTCGGTTTACAGCCTAATTGCCGTTTCCCTGGACAGGTGAGTTCAAAAAACAATCAAAACACTCGCTCACTACGTGGCTATAAACTTTTATTTTGGGATCGGTTGTGGGGTCAGGTGGGTGGGTCGGGGGTAGTGGGAACAGGATCGGGATCGGGATTGGGGCTCTGTATTCACTGCACTTAATGATGCACAACGAGAGCGGGGGCGGCGTGATGCACTGGGACCAGAGGAACCACCGGCCTGACAGCATGCACCGCCACCACGGGCTTGTGGACGATGGGGGTGATGACCTTGACGGCGGCCGGATGATGAACAACGTGGCTGGACGGGAGAAAGGGTGCATAGAAAGTAAAGTATGGGGTAAGTGCTGGGAGCGATAAGCAGATTGCAAATGAATGGCCTTACGAGTGCACCGAGTGGGCGCCGTGATGGATGATGGGCGTGTGGACTACCGCCGGGTGGGCCACCACGGGAGCCACCACCACTCCGGGATGGGCGTACGCCTGGGCGGCGGCGAAGGCGGCGAGCACGAACAGCTGCGGCGGATCAAAGTTCGCGGATTAGCTTGATTGGCGGCATTAGCAGGAGCAGCAGGTGGCTGCCACTCCGTGGAATATATTTGTTGGTGATAGATGACATGACTTTAAGCCACTAATAAAACAGTCTAAATAAAATATCCTTTAAAGCTTAAACAAACCAATTCATGGCAAGAACAAAATAGTATTAAAACCTTTACACAGAATAATGTATTTTAATTTTGGGCATTTAAATACTAATTTTACCAATTTGACTGATTAAAATGGTTCTTCCTTTTTTTATTCACATTTATTCAAAACTATTCACACTTGATTATAAAAGCCAATATAAGAAGATATGAGGTTTTGAATTTATTTTCCTCCGCACCGATACTCACAACTTTGAACATTTTGTAGGTGGTGTTTTTTTTGGCGGGATAACTGAAGTTGGAGTTTGGCTAATGACTTGTAATTGTCAACTGGTGACAAGTGGAGCTCTGAGTTAAGCTTTTATAGGGGATTTGCGCCAGGTGACCGAGCCGAAAGTGAGCGCCACTCAATGCAATCAGCTGCGGGGAAAACTGGTCAGATCGGGCAGTTAGGCAGTTGGGTAGATAACTAGGCAGGCAGGCAGTTATGTAGGAGAGTCAGTGGAGCAGTCGTCTCAAGATCAAGTTCATCATATGCCTCTATGGCTCACCTTGTCCGTATTAGGCGCTGCTTGCAATCAATTTCATGTTTCTCGTTTTTTGTGCATTTTCCATTGCAATTGCCTTAGAATGTTGTTAGCCGCGATACCGATACCATTGATGAACGGCCGCCAGGAATCAGAGAGTACTAGCCCTGCGTTTCCTGCCCCATAAAGTATGGAAAAGCGATGGCGATAAAGCGATGGGACCATAAAGTGGGCAACTGATTTATCAAGTTGTACCGAAACGACGCCCTGACGTGTGCCAGTCATAACCCCAAGGACAATAAGAGATGCCAGCCGCCCGTCGCTTTATGTGCACTTTCATTTATATCAATTTCTGGCCACTACTTAGCAGAGGATGAGGAGTTGTGGCCAGAGGCACTGACTCAGCCTCAGCCCCAGCTTCAGCTTCTGTTTTTGCCATCCATTCATTTTTCAGCCAGCGGGGACAAAGGCGTAGCACATCATTTGATCGTTTGGTCACCCACAGCCACATGCCCGCATGTCAGCCACCGCCCACGCTTAATCCCAGCCCATCGAGGAGCAAGTCCAAGTCCAAGTCCAAGTCCTGCTCTATTGACGTCCGTTTATCCAGTTGTTTTGCCCGCGTTCGCTGTTGCTTTGTGCTTTTACGAGCCATCGTAAACGGAATCGAAATTTAAGATTTATTATCTGTAACACGAAACTTAAATCTCTCCTCGGACTTGCGGTCCGATGGGTAGCTGTGGCAGTGGATGTGGGCACTAATACCCCTCAGACTTAGCTTATCACTCGCTTATACTCGTCCCTATACTTATACTTATACTAATGCCATTTAATTAGGGTCGTTTCTTTCCATATAAGTAGATTGTGTATAATCATAAAGTCCACATATATCAGCGCACTCGCTTCTAAACATAGTTGTGACTTTATGGCCCTGGCATTGCGGCTTTTGTGTGTTTTTTGTGCGCAAATGTCAACAGTGCGTATGGGTAACCGCAGAGGGAACCGGAATAAGCGCCATAAAACCACGTGGATCTAAGGATGAGCTAGGGTTTGTGGGCCCAATATCCAATTATTAAATTTTCCGCCTCTTGAAAGCTTTAAAAGCGCGATGTCCTGGGGAAAAGTGCTTAGCAGTCATGTATTCATGGATGACTTCGCCAAGAAAGTGTAAGCAATACATTTCGCTTAATAAATATGCCAACGTCCGTGAAATGTCGTCGCATAGAGATTTACGCATTTGGTACTCAGCGAAATTAATGGGCAACTATTACCTTGAATTTCAGAATAATTATGGTAATTTCATTATCAAAAACAAGTCTGACTTTAATGGTTTTTAAATTGTACTTTAAATTAACTTACTCAACTCACTTAATAGTGTTCTTATACTTTGTTTAAGGATCTTAATTAGTGAAGGAAGTACAATTTGCTTTAATTATGTTTTTAAAATTGAAAAATACCCACAGAGGCTTAGCAGGTTCCATTAGACTGCACTTATTAATTTTTGCGAGTGCACTGTCTACCCCAAAGAACTCAATTAAGCTCTCGCCTGATTTATGAGCATAGAAATCGCATGAACCGAATTATGCTAATGCAATTGGTTTGCTCCTATAAATAAACGTTATGACAATTTGATTATTGGCTTTGCGGACAGCTTTGCTTGGCCCGTAGCCATACCATATTCCGAGATGAGGGTCCGAGGACCACATTGTTTAGCTGGCTATTTTTAGGCGAGTGGAATAGGAATAGGAGCAATAGGATTCTGGGGTAGTGGCCGCCCTCTAATGGAATTACCGCCGTGTTATCTGCCCAATGTTTTTTTCGGCGGACAGACGCAGGCGGCGACGACCCAAGTCCAAAATACGAGCACAATGCACGTAATTACATGGTTTTGGCCAGGAGCACCCAGACCCAGACACCCAGCCCAGCCCAGCTCGTCCTGTGGGGGACCAAGTCTTGTCTATGGCCATTCAGCGGGCGCCACAATGAGCCGGCTGCACTAAGCTAAATGAAAAATGCTGAACTCGTTGTTGGCCCCATACCGACTCGTCTCGCTACCTCGCAGCAAGCGGCAGGCAGCAGGCAGCTCTTATTCAAATTACAATTCATTATGGCGAGCAGAATACAAAATGACACCCCTGCTCCAGTGTCGTGGACCCACGTTCTCGCTCCGAGAGCGGAGCAGGCGGGTTCAATAGTCGAGATTGGAAAGCGAACACTCAGCAGAAAAAGGCTTAAGGATGCCATCCTGCGTGTGCGAATTAATCAGCGGAGATATTTGCATGCCGAGCTCTCCTAGCTCCTAGCTCCTAGCTGAAACGGTGTCGTCATCGTCATCGTCGCCTCGACTCGACAGCTTGATGATTGCCATTATCCTTGACGGCTCAGCGCCGTCAGCGGCATCTGGAGCTCCTGCCCTGACTATCTTTGTTGGAATTCCGACTCCCCTCTTGCAGGTTCATTGCCATCTGGTGGCCCCTGAAGCAGATGACAAAGCGACGTGCCCGCATCATGATAATTGGCATATGGGTAATCGCCCTGGTGACCACCATTCCGTGGCTGCTCTTCTTCGACCTGGTGCCCGCCGAGGAGGTCTTCTCGGATGCCCTGGTCTCGGCCTACTCGCAGCCGCAGTTCCTCTGCCAGGAGGTCTGGCCCCCGGGCACGGATGGGAACCTGTACTTCCTGCTGGCCAACCTGGTGGCCTGCTACCTGCTGCCCATGTCGCTGATCACACTGTGCTACGTGCTCATCTGGATCAAGGTCTCCACGCGATCGATTCCCGGCGAGTCGAAGGACGCCCAAATGGACCGGATGCAGCAGAAGAGCAAGGTGAAGGTCATCAAGATGCTGGTGGCCGTGGTCATCCTGTTCGTGCTGTCCTGGCTGCCGCTCTACGTCATCTTCGCGCGGATCAAGTTCGGCTCGGACATCTCGCAGGAGGAGTTCGAGATCCTCAAGAAGGTGATGCCGGTGGCCCAGTGGCTGGGCTCCTCGAACAGCTGCATCAACCCCATCCTCTACTCGGTGAACAAGAAGTACCGCCGCGGCTTCGCTGCCATCATCAAGTCGCGCAGCTGCTGCGGACGCCTCAGGTGAGTCAGGGAATGAATATGACTACCTCAAGTAAATTGAAAATAATGTATTTACTAAAAATGTAAGATCCTTAACTTTATTTGACCAACCAAAATCATTTCTAGATTTCATAATGGTTTACTTTTCCTCAAAGAAGTAGAATTTCTTTTTATAATAATGATGATTAGGTCTTTATAATGAGTCTCCAATATTATTAAAATTTCTGAAAATACATAAAATTCGTTAGATTTCTTCTTGTTTTAATTTACTCTTTTCAAATTTAAGTCTTCAGTAATGTTCGATTTATTGTTAGTAGGTAAAGTTTGTTAGATCATATTTTAGACCATTAGTCAATGAGCTCCTCCCAAATTACCCATCCTTAAAACTACGTTTGATTCTCTACCACCCAGGTACTACGACAACGTGGCGATCGCCTCCAGCACGACCAGCACTCGGAAGTCGTCGCACTACCACCAGAACAGCTCGCGGAAGAGTCCGAGCAGCAAGGGCAACGCGGTGTCCTACATCTACGAGCACAACTCGCTGCGGCGCCACAACATGATGCTCAAGCAGGACAGCAACCTGTCGCAGCAGATGCTGCTCAAGCAGGACTCGCACGGCTCGCGCCAGTTCCTCATCAAGCAGGAGAGCTCCTGCAGCGACGCCTCCGGCATCCGGCGACCGCTGTGCCAGCAGGACAGCAACGGCTCCAAGGTCTCGCTGTCCAAGCAGGACTCGATCGTGTCCTACATGGAGGCGCGTCGGGCGGCGGGCCACGGCCTGAATGACACTCCTGCCGACAGGGACAGTGTCTCCATGGACGCTGCCCGTCGTCCGGGCGCGACCCCGAACTCCCTGCTGGACAAGCGGCAGAAGTTCGTGAAGCAGGACTCGGTGATCTCGTTCGTCGACCAGCGACCGGAGCAACGACGCCATCAACTAGTCAAGCAGGACTCGGTGATCTCCTTCGCCGACCAGCGACGCGGTCTGCTCCACAAACAGGACTCGCTGATGGCCAACCGGACGGGTGATGCACCCACCCACCACGTCTCCATACTGAAGAAGACCGATTCGCAGCTCAGCTACGGCAGTTCCACGTCGCCGCGCAGGAATGCGGATCTCTACGAATAGGCGACCCTGGGTTGAACGAACTCCTATGTCCGGTGGGAACAAACCTACCATTTGTGTGGGTCGATTTTTGTTGAACAAGCAAGGATACAAAGC
The DNA here is from genome assembly GCA_037075285.1 of Drosophila lutescens. Lineage (NCBI taxonomy): Eukaryota > Metazoa > Arthropoda > Insecta > Diptera > Drosophilidae > Drosophila > Drosophila lutescens. The sequence goes on from JBAMCF010000861.1 coordinate 462,759, forward strand.
TGGGGGGCTTAAAGTAATCCATGGACTTGTAAGCACACTTACAATATAATTTTAATTATTTTGCTTTAACCCTTCTGTGGATCACAAAGCCCCCAAAAAATGTTTTGCTCAACATATCGACCCACCCTAGCATACAAACTAACGCAACGATACCAAAAACATACCGAACCACAAAAAGAAATCCTTGTATATTTGTAAGGAAGCTAAGTAGCCAGAAATGGATCGAGTGAATGAATGGGAGTAGAGTGATAGGACCTACGACTGTGATACAAGTCGGCAGTGCTGGTGGGTTCAGAACTTGGACTTGGTCAGTGCCGCACATATCCGTCATCGTCGTTGGGGTAGGATATTGGATAGTGTAGATGGTGGACGGACATCGGGATGGACCAATTAGGGTGGGTATACCTAATCAGAGATCGCTTAGCTAGAAACCACCACGCGACACAGGACACGGGAAACAGGACTACACACCACAATCACACACCGCAGAGGACCGGAAAACGAATATAGACACTCCCCACAGACCTAATAGTTAATAGATGTTTTATACGTGTTTCAGAGGTACTACACAAGATATGAACTACTCCTTGGCTATGGCTATATAATACCTACATATATGTACCGTTACGCAGTTTTAAGATTGTTTGTACTCGCAATTTGCTATATCGAAAAGTTTGGTTAAGAGTGGGTGGAAAAATGGGAAAAACGTGGGAAAAACGAAGGGGTTAAAATAGCTTTGCTAAACTTTTTGTACGAACGGCGAACGTGAGTGAAACGGGCAAGTCCAGTATCATAGTTGAGAAACGAAAACGAAAATGAAGATGAAGATGAAAACAAAACAAAATGAGATAACACCGAGGTCTAAAGTAACGTACCTACTAAATTTTTGTATGGAAATTCTTACAATTTATACATATATATTTATATTGATTTTGGAGTAAGCAATATGCAATACAAGCGTATTTCTGCGCGTACGCCGTGTATATCTATCGAACAACAATAATCAATTTTATTAGAATTTTACACAACCGAGTCGCGGCAGCGGAAATGGCACAGCAGCGGAAAATCGAAAATGGAAAATGGTTAGTAAACGCAATACAACGGGATGGGCGAATGATTGGCACAACATCATAGCTTAGATATCGGACACGCAGTCGGCCAATCGCCGATTAATTCGATTAAATCGATTTCGATTGATCGGCAGAGGTAGCAATACGATAGTGATGGCATCGAACGCGCACAACGCAGCACTTGACCATGCTGGGACAGAGTCGACGGGATGGGGTAGATTAGGGATTAGGGCTAGGGCTAGGGCTAGATTAGGATTAGCAGGACGAACGGGAAGGAGTTGGTTGTCCGCTAAGTGAGCACAAAGCAGTCAAAGATTTCGCACTAAACGTATCACTACAAACAAACAAAGAAGCAAACAATAATCGAACTCAAATTCGTTAAACACTAAACACCAATGAACTTTAAACTATATGAAATAAAATTTTAACGGATAACGGAAGGAGGCGGAATCAATGGTAAAACTATGAAACTAAACGTAAAGATTAACTATGCAATTTTATTGTTAGCCAAAATTTTATAAATGTCAAGTAACGAACAAGTAAATATTTATATGTATACAGAATATATCAAGTATAAAGCGTACGTTATATATCTTTATATACTTCGATGGCATTGGGCGCTGATTTGAAGAGTTTTGGCCTGCTTCGATCCGAACCGATCCGAATCGGTCGGCGATTTAGTTTAGCCGTATTCCTCTCGATCTCCCGAATTCAGATTTGGGGAGCTTAAAGCCGAATCCGAGAATCGAAGGACTCGCACGGCCTGTTCAAAACTCCAGCGCTTAATGCAAGGCAAGAATCTACAATGAGGAATATCAATAATATATTTCAAATATACATACATATATTTATATAGGCCTAGCGACTCATAAGCCAGCGGTATTGGCATTGGCAAGCAACCACAACCACGGAACCGAACGACAACGTCTAGTAAACAAGAGATTACATTTATACGAATACATATTATATGCTGCAAGTATGTAAAAGCGCGCAATAGAAATGTCCTTTCCCGCTTTCGATTCCACTTAAAGAAGAACCCGAAAGTAGCGAGCAGGCGGATTTAAGCAAAAGTAATATTTATCGAATAAACCAAATTGAACTTTAGGTTTTAAAGTTTTAAAACGTAGAGCATACCATACTCACATGCATGAGCATTATGAAATAAAAACGAGATCGCGCGTTAACCAGTTAAAGGAAAAGCATGACATTAATGGCAACACTATATTATATATGTAAATATATGTATTTATGCATACATATATATGTATATTTATCGCATAGAACTAACACCAAAGATACATGCATGTTAGCAGAAATAATGAATAAATAAATAAAGTATAATTAAACCAAAGTGGAATTCATTTAAATGGCAGTTTTCGTTGGGAAATTGTTAAATTAATTTAAAATGATTTTCAAATTTTATATTACCTTTCTAGCACATTTTAAAATGTTTAAATAAATATATTATATCTTACATTGGGCATCAAAAATATAGCATACTTTCGGGCAAAGCAAACACTTAAATTCCTTTAATATAAATGGTAGATACAATTACAATGCAAAATATCACAAACTATTGTTTTTCAAAGAAAATTTAATATATTTATTAGGTGAATAAATAACTCTTTTGTCTTACTTTAACTCGCAAATCATAAAAGGGTATCTTATCGGTTCAAGTTTTTCAAATCCCAATCTATTACATTTTCAAAGGTTATCTTCAAACTTATCATGCAAAAAGCTCAGCACACTGATAGCCAATGATTTAAATTGATGTAGGCTAGAAGTTTGGAATCAATTTCCATTAGGAAGGCAATTAGAACAGACTCGCCATGAATCGCTGGTTAAATCGCGTTGCCGTCGTCACAGGCGCTAGTGCTGGAATCGGAGAAGCCTGCTGCCGGGATCTGGTGGCCAAGGGAATGGTAGTGGTGGGCTTGGCCCGCCGGGAGAAGGTTCTCCAAGACATTAAATCCTCCCTGCCCGCCGACCAGGCTGCCCGGTTCCACACCCGCCCTTGTGATGTCAGCAACGAGCAGCAGGTCAAGGAGACCTTCGCTTGGATCGACCGAACCCTGGGTGGGGCCGATGTGCTCATCAACAATGCCGGGATAGTGCGCAAGATCAACCTCACGGATGAGGGGAACTCGGACGACGTGCGGGCCATTTTGGACGTCAATGTGCTGGGAGTGACCTGGTGCACCCGCCAGATGTTCCAATCGCTGCAGCGCCGCAAGGTAAACGATGGTCATGTGGTGATCATCAACAGCGTGGTGGGTCACATAGTGCCCGCTGTGGAGGACTTCAGCCTAAACATGTATGCGCCCTCCAAGCATGCGATCACCGCGTTAACCGAGATCCTGCGACAGGAGTTTAACAAGAAGGGCACCAAGACCAAGATTACGGTGAGCTAAGCTTCCTGAATGAACTTACTTATTATTTACTCGTACTTACTGCTTTCCCATTTCAGAGCGTCAGTCCCGGCGTTGTGGACACGGAAATCTTCGAAGCTGGCTCTTGGGAACAGCCCACTGGCATGCCCATGCTGCGATCTGCGGATATAGCCGATGCAGTGACCTATTGCATCCAAACGCCCCCGAATGTCCAGATACATGAGCTCATTATCAAGCCTGTTGGTGAGGCCTTTTGAAGTGACCACTTCGATAAGAAGGACAAGTGTCCACTTCAAACTGAGCAAATAAACAAATTTAATTAGTTGCAAAAGTTGTCAGATTACAAAAAAATAAACTAAACTGCTGACTAATGACAATAATAAATTTGCCCTTCATTTATACTTGGCGGCCACTTTGTTCTGAAATCATATTCGATTTCCCTAAAATGATTAAAAATTAAATTGTGAAAAAAGAAACGTATTTCTAAATAAAGAGCTAAATTTAAGTAAAGTTCATAAAAAAGGTTTATTTAAAATTCAATGACATTCTGTCTTTTATTTATGCGAGTCATTGCGTGGGTGCAGCTTATCGATGTATGTGGCGGCAGAGAACGAGCAAAACAATTCCCTACGCCCGCTGAATGTGAAGCTACCGATCGCTGATATAAATGCATTTACATACATATAAGGAAAGCAATGAGCTTAAACAATTGCGTTGAATGTAAACGAGATCATTGTACAAATAGCCTGCAATTTATCCAGACCTCTCGCTATGAACCGCTGGTTAAATCGCGTTGCCGTCGTTACAGGCAGGGAATTGGGAATGGGAATGGTAGTGGTGGGCTGGGCCAGAAGGGAGCACCGTCTCCAAGAGCTTAAGTCAGGTCTGTCCGCTGATCAGGCGTAGCGGTTCCACAGCCGGCCCTGTGATGTCAGCAACCTTTGATTTCATCGATCAAACTCTCGGGGGCCGATGTGCTTATCAATACCAGCATTACGGGCCATTCTGGAAACCAATGTACTGGGCGTGTCCTGGTGTACACGGCAGATGTTTCAGGCCCTGCAGCGTGGTGGGTCACCAAGTCCCCATGATGGAAGGAGTTAACTTTAACATGAATGCGCCATCCAAGCACGCGATCACAGCCTTAGCCGAGGTCCTGCGCCAGGAGTTCATCAAAAAAGGCACCCAGCACAAGATAGCTGTGGGTAAAGATTCCTCAAAAAGTGTTATTTTCAATGATTCACTTTTTCAGAGCATCAGCCCCGGCGTTGTTAATACGGAAATCTTCGAAGCTGGCTCATGGGACCGACCCAGGGGCATGCCAATGTTGAGGTCGGAAGATATCGCCGATGCGGTCTCATATTGCATCCAAACGCCCCCGAATGTGCAGATACATGAGCTCACTATCAAGCCTGTTGGCGAACTCATTTGAAGTGCCTTTTGTTTCTCGATAAGGAAACTAATATGCTTACTCAGCGTAAAACACGTAAGCATGATAACTGACCTACACATACATATTTAGAATCAAACACAAAGGAATTGTTCTGGAAGCAAGCAGACGCTGTTTCAAAAAGTTATGAAAAAAAGTATAAACACCTGGGGACCTGGAGACTGCTTAGATTTTCCAATCGAATTTATTTGTGTTACAGTACAGGAAGTGACAAATTACCGAATTCCGATGTTTATTAAAAATATAAAAATTTACGTATATTTTTAATATATTCAATGCGAGTGAAGTCTTATCTAATGTCTAAAATTGAGTTTCTTCTCTTTCGTCCGAATAACTAAAAGCTTGAGAGTTTTCTGTATCTCTCCTTCTTCTAGGATAAAATTCTACACAATAACCGTTGTCGTAGGTTTCGTATGAATAGGAGACGTTTAAATATACCTCATCAATAACATCCACCTAAAAGAAGAAAGAGTTGCAAAAGGCGATTGGGTCATAAGTATTATTACTCACATGAAAGTCCGGAAAAGGCGAGTGTACAATTAGAGAAAATTTTAACGGTCCTTGGGTTGCCGGATCTCTTATAGATTTCAGAATTTCGTTAGTTTTGCTAACAAGGTTTGTAGCCAATAATTCTCCTTCCATTGTGACGCACTCGAGCTTTTGACATGACTGAATAATCGGCAACACGCTTTCAATATCAAATCTCTCCCAAATCGAACGAACTATGCGGAATGACTTAAGTTCTAATAGTTTGCCTATATCTGGCAATATATCACATTCTTTTTCGAACGAAATGTTCAAATTAAATAACGATTTAATTTTTGATATTTCACGGATCTCTTCAGAACATAAATTGGTTAATGCGTGCAGTTCTTGTAGCTTCGACTCACTTTTTAAAGGAAAAGCACGGTAAAGTTCATTAAGAGGACCTTCGGCTCCGTCGATAATTAGTTCTTTTAGTTTTTTTATATTTGCCAAAACTTCTACGCCCGGCTCACTGCGCAATGAGCATTTTAAGGACTCCAAATTTTCAAGCTCAACAAAATATTTGCATTCAGTAAACCCGATATAGAAATTTAATTCTAATTTCTGAAGATTCGATGGCAATGATTTGAGTGTCACATCATTCAATGAGTTTATACAAAAACGCATATCATCCTTATAAAATTGGTCGATAGCTAGTTGATCTAGGTTTGAAAATTTTTTTAGCATTGGCGCACATTCTACATTAAAATATTTGACACGCAAACTATGTAGGTTTATTAGATCCGTAATTTCTGGTATTCGTGGTAAGTCAAATTTGTCCACTTGAAGATGCAGAAGCCTAGAAACACTATTTAAAGAAAATGCTGAAAAAAAAACTTGCAGAGGCACACTCTGTGAATCAAGGATTAACTCTTCAATACACGAGTAAGCTAGATCTAAAAACGTTTGTAGGTTTAACCTGGAGGAATTTCGGCACATCAGTTTTTTTAGTGACCGGATTCGGGAAACTTCGTAGGCCTCTTCGGGATAGAGTTGGTCACAAGAAATGTCTTGAATTCTGTTATTTTCACCCAGTTTTTTAAAAAGAGCGACACAGTGTCCCCTTCCGGAACTCAACTTCAACTTTTCAAGATTTATTAGTTCAGCCAATTTTTCAATTCCAGCTGTGTTGGACATGGAGCATTTCAGATTCTTAATGCTTAGAATTTCAGAAACTTTGGAAATATCTCTAAAATCGTAACAACTTGTAGAAAAATATTCCGTCTGATATGTTAGGTCTGAGATATCCAGTGCTTGAATTCTACATAAATTGCTGGTGGCAAGGGCTTCAAAGAAAGGATTAAGGGATGCTAAATCCACATGTCCTGAGACTTGCAGGGTGTTTACGCAATTAAGTTGAGCCAGGAAATTCAGAATATCGGCCCGACCATTCTCTTTAAATGCAATTTTAAGGCTTTTTTCCATCTTATTCAGGGTTAAACTGAATCTGTTGCACATTATGGTAGCTTGTACCTTACATGCAGTTAGCAAATCAAAAACTATCTTTGAATTGAAGTAAGCGATGGAATCGCGGACATTGATCGCCAGGTGTTGCAGGTTAGGTAATTGACTTAAAAACCTAATTGAGGTCCATTTTCTGATATGGCATGCCAGAAACCGAATTGATTCTATTTTCGCTAACTCTATAGTTTCTAATTCATCTATAGAACCATAGTGAATTCTGAAGGATTTTAACGAAGAAAGTCCTTTCAGGGCCATTGATTGAAGGAATTTTGCAATTGCTTCGGGATAATTCGACCCCGTACATCTTTTAAATATAACCAAGCGACTTAGACTGGGTAGTTTTGATAAAGAACTCAATTGACCAATGTCCGAATCGTAATGTAGTTTGAATTCCAGTTCTTCCGTATATCTGTCAAATCTTATTCTGACTCCGTCAACTTCAGGTACTGAGACGAGAGATTCCTCTATTAAACTTCTGTCTTCCGATATTTCATGAACATCGTATTCGATTTTTATAAAATCATATTCGTAATACGAAAAATATTTTTCGAAATATCGTAGTGAGTCAAAGGCAGGAAAAGTAATGGACCGACTTTTATTGCGATTCTCGTTTAAAGGATCTTCGATGGTCAGTATCAATGGTGGTAGACTTCTAGGTCTGTGCCATTTCCTTAAACCTTTACAAAATAGCGATTGCAAATCGCTTTCTTGAATTCCAGTCATAATTAAGTTTTTTAAATTTGGCAACTTTGCTAGCGGTGCATATTGGGCAGCTCCGCCTTCCGCGTTAAACGTTAGTTTTAGTTCCTCAAGATGTTTGCAATGCGGTACGATAGCTGAAAAACTTCCATCAATTTCATTGCCTTCGAGGGACAACTTTGTCAAATTTGGGAGCGAGCTACATATGTCAGATAAAGCGTCTGCAGTAATATTACCATCTAAGTGTAACACTTCGGTGTTTGTTAGGTTTGTCGAGATGCCTTAAAAATATAAAAACAATCAGGTTAAATTTTAAAATAAAGCGTCTGCAGTAATATTACCATCTAGGTCTAACACTTCGGTGTTTAAATTTAGGTTTGTCGGTGTTAGGTTTGTCGAGATGCCTTAAATATATAAAAACAATCAGGTTAAAATTTTCCAGTTGAAAACCTACAGATATCGGAAAGAAAATTAAAACATGTTTGTTTTATATTATGGTTTTAAAAAATGCCACGACATAAAGCAGGCTAAGAAATGCACTAAAAAGTAAAGCGTATTTAGAACTAACATCAGGTTTAATCACGACTTACCTTTTAAATATATGTTTACATATGCTAAACCAATTTCGTTTCTCTGATGTTTAAAAGACAGTTCAACAGTGAACGGATTTCTATCTCTAATAGATTGCAGATAAGAGTCCCACAACCATTCATTTTGATTGTTTGGTAACTTATTGATGCGTAGATCTATCAGCTGCTTTGTAATTCTGCATGCAATAACCAACTCCAGTCCTTTGTACAAATGTTTATGATGGACCGCAAGCAACTCCACGAGAAATTCATGGGCCAGCACAAAGTTTATTAAGTCATCATACCTCCAAATACCCATGCTCTGGTTTTTCAAGTTGCAATCAGCAATTACGTAGTTCAAAATCTCCAAGAGGCAGTCGGGGTTGAGAATAAATTGGCCGTTCTCGTTCATTTCATAAAGTAATCAATTATCACCAGTGTCCAAATCAAGCTATTCGAATCCAGCAGATGCTAATTACAAATATAAAACGAGGTAGAATTTAATTGATCATTATATTTATATTTCTTGAGGACATTTCAATCTAAAATAAAGTAATATTAGGTCAACTACATTTTTAAATAAACGTAGTAATATAAAGTTATTATATGTATTAAGTTGTGTTCAACTTGTGTTGAACTAGGCCTTTGCCTAGAATGCCTAAAATGCCTAAAATGAATTTGATCACTACTACACCCGTTAACTCGTAGAGTAAAAGGGTATATTGTATTCGTGCAAAAGATGTAACAGCTTAGAGGCAAGATTATCCGACCCTATAAAGCATAAAATTCTTGATCAGGGTCACTAGTTAAAATCGAAATAGCCATGTCCTGTTTATCCGTTATCCGTCAGTATGAACGCTGAGATCTCGTAAACTGCAAAAGTAGTAACGGTTGAGATTCCCACACATATTCCTGACTTCCTACGCAGCGCAAGTATATTTCAACAAGATCACCACGCCTCGTCATATACGCCCATGTCCGTCTGACGATCTTTAAATCCGTATGACGCCCAGATCTCTGAAGATTTCCGAGAAGTATAAATTCAATTTTGTTGGGTATATTTATACCTATCGAAATGTAGAAGACATTTTTCAAATCGGACCATTCATTAAAAAGTTGTTTGCAATCAAAAAAATGTTATATATCCATCTCCCTTTAGCTGAGTGACGGGTATTAGATAGTCGGGACACAAACCCGACTATAGCGTTCTTTCTTGTTTTATTCTCCTTTTTTCGAAACTTGAAATATAGACACCGGTTTTCAATTATGTTTTTTTTTATTTGGTTAAAAAAAAGTATAATTGAAACCTTGTTTTTATTTCACAATACGCAATTTTAAAATGTAATAAAAAACTTCACTTGTTTTCTTAGAAAACTATGCATTTCCAAAACAAAAACTTGTGCTCGTAAATTTTTAAGAAATTGAGGGAACTTCATCTCTGAGCAGATTGATTTAAGGTGAAATTTATTTCTTTGAAATCTAGTTAGTACTTTTGTTTACCTTATTCGATTTCGAGATGGGTTCTTACTGATCATGAGTTGTAGAGATGAGCTCGAATAGTTGGGGGTTTTACTAAAGCGAATTCCTATTTTGAAAAACTCTTTTGAATTGACTAAGAAAGAAATGTTAAAAGTATAAACCAATATTACCTAGTTTTATTTCACGGTGAATAGTGCGTTTATCATTGAGATTTCCGACAATTGTTGTTGCGCACCAGCGGAATGCCCCAAGCGTAGAACTATCGATACTCAACTATCGATTGCAGTCAGACAACAGATCTATCGATACTAGATTCCGCACACTAGCCAGCAGTTTGTAGTTCGTGTCGGGATTGTTTTTTAGTTTAATATTTCTCAATCTTTATACCGTTAATTGCCCAATTGGTCAACACTTCCAAATTGCAATAAATTCAGTAGAGCCATATTTCACGGTTTTCACCGCCGTCGCGTTTCCTTGCCCCTCGAAAGCTAATTGAATTACCCACGCACACAATCGCAGCCCATCGCATCGACGTCATAAGCTATTTCCGTCGATAATAGACTCCAAAGATCCAGAACATGGACCCCAAACAACAGACCCAGGAGGAGGTGGTGGCCCCCGTGGCCCCGCTGCTGGAGGATCAGCTGGAGCTGGACATGAAGCACTGCTTCGAGAACCTGATTGTGATCGACGTGGGTGCGAATTTGACCAACAAAAAGTATAGCCGTGATCTGGATTCCGTGGTGCAGAGAGCCAGAGACGCAGGTTCGTGCAGCAGATTCATATATACGATATGCGCATTATTAATGAGACCCGGGCAGTGTCTTCGTTTTGGGGCGAGGCTGCGAAAACACCCCAGACAGCCAGAAGGTCAGGCGATAAGTGAGCAACAAGTGTGCTTATGTTTTGAAATACCCCTGCAGAGGGTATAGTGAATCAAGTGCGTAGTTGGCATGGCAAGGTAAAGGGACTCCTCCTGTCATATAAAGTGTGGGTCAGCATCTTCTGCCCGCCATTCAGTTATAGAACCATCTCTGTATAGGTTAAAACTGGTTTTGACAACCATATCTTATACTTAAGATCAACAATCCATTAAGCCTATATAACACTATTATAACTCCGCCTATTTTTATGTAAATTTGGTACCCAGAAATAGAGTTTTTAAACATTAATTTAAAATATTATAAGTAAAGACAATTGCAGGGTACTCAAGTTTCACCATTTCTTTTTCTTCTGTATGTGGCACAGTGCAAGGTGCATTAACTTTCTCCCGCTTTATCGTTTCAGGTGTTCAGAAACTAATGGTTCACGGCACTTCGGTCAAATCGAGCAAGGAAGCGCTGCGCCTCTCGCGCATCTATCCCGACATAATCTACTCAACTGCTGGCATTCATCCGCACGACTCCAAGTCCATCGTGGAGGAGCCGGCCACATGGTTCGACCTGGAGCACATCGCCCAGGCACAGGAGTGCGTGGCGATTGGGCCCTGCGGCCTGGACTACCAGCGGGACTTCTCCGAACCGGACGCCCAGAAGCAGATCTTTGCCAAGCAGCTGCATCTGGCCATCCGGCTGAACAAACCTCTGCTGATCCACGAGCGGTCGGCTCAGCACGATTTACTCGAAATACTCGACAAGTATGAGCCGTTGATCTGGATTACAAAGCTTCTAACCTGTCTTCCCCCCGCAGATTCGAGAATCTGCCGCCTGTGATCGTCAGAGGTTTTATGGGCACCGCCGAGGAGGCTCTGAAATACCTAGAGCGCAGGTTCTACATCAGCCTGACGGGCTATCTGTGCAAGGACAAATCGGATACTGGCGTTCGCCGACTGCTGGAGGATGGCACGCTGCCGCTTGACAGACTGCTGGTGGAGACGGATGCTCCGTTCATGTACCCGAATACAAGGGCTTCCAAGCTGCCGCAACACGTGAAGACCGGGATCACCGAACGCTCTTTGTTGTACTTACACAGGTGGGAGGGAAACTATACCTGATATTAAGACAATATTCTAACGGTTTCATGTACTTTCCAGATATTGTACCTTCCAACGCAATGAGCCCTGCAGTCTGCCTGCCATCGTGGAGATGATAGCCGCCTTTATGAAGAAAACCCCCGATGAGGTGGCCCTGGCCACAGCCTTTAATGCCCTGAAACTGTTTGGCCTGTCCTAGAAAACTAACACAGAGCCCCATGGAACTGAACGAGAAAGTGTGCCAACCAGCAGCTTTACACCCGTAACTCAATAGATTGAACGAGCCTGAGATTCATGATAGACTCATACCTATGTGCCTTAACCACTAATCGAATTCAGGATGAAGCGCTCATCCTGATCCCCACACATACACACACACCCACAAATACGAACCCCATTGCATGCGAAAAGTACGTATACGTATATACCTATATAATCAACCCCCTGCCGAAAAGGTGCAAATTATCGATCGAAGTTTGCAGGGTCTAGCTGTAAGTTGTTGGAATTTCCCGAGCAATTGCTTTATTTACTATTATTGAGAAACGGTGCCAAGGTGGTGCCGCGTAAGCGTCGACTCCGGATTTGCTCTGGGTCGACGCTTCACGCCTCGAAGCGCGCGCTTCGAACTCGCTTCCGAAGCGACACATTTAGATGTTAAATGCTGCAGCTTGTCTTTTGTTTGTTTCTTCTGTATTTAGGCTAGAATCATTACTTTTAGTTCGTGTCTCTGTTAGCCTGTAGTCGTATTTTTGTAAATATTTATTCTTGTTGCGACGATGACGATGATGATGATGATGATTATGGGAAACGTAATGTGATCATTTTAAAAGCTAAATATTTATATGATATTCAACATACAAACACATTAGTTAGGCTATGAAACATATTGAATATCGTGTGCCTATACATACTATATATTTTGTTATATTTACATATACAAAAGCGTTGTACTGAACTGATCGACCCGCGGAGGTTGCATAAAATCCGCTTTGTGCCCATTGTCCGCACACAGACACACACTATTTTCCATTTGAATAAAGCGAATTTGAAACCCAAACGAACAAAAGGCAGCTTTCATACGTCATTACGTGTATTTTTGGTTGGTTAGCACACTTAAAAGCGCTGAATGTTGATCAAGTCCTCGAACTGTTCCAGCTGATGCAAATTGTCCCACCACAGCTTCAGGCGGTGCTGAAGGATCAGCGAGAACCAGGGTGTCAGCGGGGCACTGAACTTGGCCACCGCCTCGTCGATCTTGTCGCGCCGCAGGAAGCGCACCTCGCTGACTTCGTTGCTGTTTGGCCGCAGGGTCACGTCCTTTTGCAGGAAGAGGATGTAGTCGATCTCGTGCTCGCCCCATACCCCATCGCCCGTGTCCGCGTAGTGGATGCGGGTCAGGTAGCGAAAGTCCTGCGGCTGCAGCTCCTCCGTGGGAATGCCCAGTTCGTAGTTGAGGCGACGCTGGGCGGCCACTCGGATGCCCAAGGCGCCGCTTTCCTGACGCTCCTGCTCGATCTCGTGGAGCGGATGGCTGCAGCAGGCGTTGGTGTAGGTGTTCGGAAAGGTAATCTGCGAATACAGTTTGTTAAAGAGAATGCTAAGAGACGATTTCCCTGGGTTTTCACCTTGTGAGACGATCGCTTCTGCACCAGCATCTCGCCCTGCGAATTAAAGAGGAAAACACTAAAGGCTCGGTGCAGTTTCACATCCTTCGTCTCTGGGTGCACCCGGTGGCAGTCCGCCTTGGAGGCTGCCCCAATGGCCTGGTCGTTGGCGTCCACCAGGATGCACTGTTCCTTGAGGGCCTGCGCCTGGAGGGGATCGTGCACAGTGGAGGACTCCGTGGGCTCCTGGCGATGCTGCTGCCGGCCCACCGCCGTCGTGGAGCAGCCGCGCAGCCAGGACACGCGGGGCAGCAGGATATTCAAGCGCGAGGCTAACATTTTTGGTAATTGACTAGTTTCGAGGGGGGCCAAAACAAATATGAAAGTGAAACTTCGTATGCAGCGCGGCGGTGCTGCCAACCCGCTCGGTTTCCCGAACAGCTGTTCCGGAACCGACGCGGTAGCCCTGGTCTTGGTGATACACAATTTGCTCATAATCAGTTTTTCGCCCCCGTCGTCGAAGTAAAATAAAATTGTAAATACCTTAGCAGCTGCCTGAGCCAAATCTCCTAAAATGGTGAGAATTTAATGTGCTATAAGCATATCCCCTAGTGAATCGTTCCCTTCCCAAAGATACGCTTCATACTCATACAAAACCGAGCTGGAAAAACTCGCCTGGCCAAGTGGTACATGAACTTCGATGACGACGAGAAACAGAAACTGATTGAGGAAGTGCACGCCGTGGTCACAGTGCGGGATGCCAAGCACACCAACTTCGTGGAGGTGGGATAGAGTCTCTATGTGTCCTATTGGAACCCCCATATAACCATCATCCTCCTCCCCAGTTCCGCAATTTCAAGATCGTCTACCGACGCTATGCGGGCCTCTACTTTTGCATTTGCGTGGACGTGAACGACAACAATCTGTGCTATCTGGAGGCCATCCACAACTTCGTGGAGGTGCTGAACGAGTACTTCCATAACGTGTGCGAGCTGGACCTGGTGTTCAACTTCTACAAGGTGTACAGCGTGGTGGACGAGATGTTCCTGGCGGGCGAGATCCGGGAGACCTCGCAGACGAAGGTGCTCAAGCAGCTGCTCACGCTCAACTCGCTGGAGTAGAGGATCCGCCAGATGCATTCCCCCAGGCGTTATACCCGCTTATCGAATCTTCTTTCATATACTATTACGCGTATTATTATTATTATCTGTAATGTGTTCTCTATGCAAACACTCAAATGTTAAAAGCCGTGTTTAAAAACAAATGATGTACCATAAGAGATTGTATGCAAAAGCTATATATTCTTGCATTATTGGGGGTGCCTCGGTTGGGGAAGGGGGGTCACAAAAGGCGATAATATTTTTTTCTTCTCTGGTTCCGCCCACTCACTCCGGTGGCAAGTGGGTGTGCAGCCCTGGTCTAGGGAAAGCCATCGCCCGATCTGGTAGCACTGCCAATGCCACTTCGTCATTTTTTCAGTCGCCATTGTTCTCGTTCTCGGCCGTCGAATTTGTGGAAATAAACGTATTTCCCATTTAAATTCGCTGCAATAAATACAATAGCGAGCTGCAAAACACAACACGAACCGAGTGCAAGTCGTTTTCCAGTAATTCGGAGCGCGCAAGTCGAGTAAAAGCGGTCAAAACATCAGCCAGTCCAGGGCCAGAAATCGAATATTTGTTCGTGGCAAATATATAATCTTGTGAAAAAGCCAGAAAATGTCATCTGTGAATCCGGAATAGTAAGTCGTCACAGGCCGTTATGCGCAGTAATTTGGACTCAAAGTACCTAGTGACTGGTTTTCCACGGATCGAAAAACACTTCCTCGCCCCTGGCCTTTAGTTTCTTTTATTTTTTCTGCGACGTCATTTCTGCTACGTTTCATTCCCATTCATCATCGAGCAGCCCCACTCCCTTCCTTTCGCTGCCCTCGTTGGCAACTCCAAAAAACAGACGATTCGCTAGAAACATAAAATAGATTCGGACTTAACAACCGCCCCAAACCAGAAACCAGAATCAAAAGTCTGTGTTTCAGCTGAGATTTCAATGAAAATGCATACACACAAGCTGGGGGCGATAGCACAGCTCTGTTCGCCATCGAAAATCGCGTTAATTGTTGCTCTCCGGACTCCGATTCGGCCATATATATAGTCAGATCCCAGTTGACGAGCCAAATCGCTGGGCGGGCGGATGAGTCACCTGCGTGGAGAGCGTTTCCCACCCCCAGCGCAATGCTACGTAATCAAAGGCCATTCCAGTTCCACATAATTGCTTTCTCTCACTTAACGACAATTAAATCTAAACCGATCTTGATTCGCACCGTCTAGAAACTCTCCTTCTATAAGTAAAAGATTGTAACATTATCACATATCGCTTAGAAATTGGGGGTTGATGTTGGACATAGTGCGATAAGATAAAGCCTGTAGCAAACCGGTTTTATGAATATATTACTCTCCGAACAGACTAAACTATGCCCTCTTTCCGCGTATTGTGTATTAATCGGGAATTAGTTTACCCAAAATTATCTCTTGAAAACTTCCTCGAATCTACTTCCTTACAAGTCACAACTTAAATGTGGAACTTTGTGTCTATCCCTATACGATAACATGATAGCTTGATTGACCAATTATCTCCTATTCCCCAGTGACTATCTCTTCAAACTGCTGCTCATCGGAGACTCGGGCGTTGGAAAGTCCTGTCTTCTGCTGCGATTTGCCGATGACACATACACAGAGAGCTATATCAGCACGATTGGAGTGGATTTCGTAAGCGACAAAGAAAGTTGTGAAAAGCCTTTGTTCCTGACTCATAAAATCTTTATTTTGCAGAAAATCAGGACCATAGAACTCGACGGAAAGACCATTAAACTGCAAATCGTAAGCTTAAGCGAGGCGGAGGAGATTCAGACCAGAGCTAATTTGACTCTTTACAGTGGGATACTGCTGGCCAGGAGCGCTTCCGCACCATCACGTCGTCATATTATAGGGGCGCCCATGGCATCATCGTCGTTTACGATTGCACGGACCAGGAGTCCTTCAACAATGTAAAGCAGTGGCTGGAGGAGATCGAGCGGTACGCCTGCGAGAATGTCAACAAGTTGCTGGTGGGCAACAAGAGCGACTTGACCACCAAGAAGGTCGTCGACCACACCACAGCTGCGGTGCGTAGTAAATTGCTGGGTAAATCATAGGTATATACTGATCGGGCCCTTTGTTTCCCAAAACTGCAGGAGTACGCCGCCCAGTTAGGCATTCCATTCCTTGAAACTTCGGCCAAGAGCGCCACCAACGTGGAGCAGGCCTTCATGACGATGGCGGCCGAGATCAAGAATCGCGTCGGGCCGCCGTCCAGCGCCACCGACAACGCTAGCAAAGTGAAAATCGATCAAGGACGTCCAGTGGAAAACACCAAATCCGGTTGCTGCTGAATAACTCTGATTGTGAATCATTATTTTATTATACAATTAAACAAAATTTAAATATAATAAATTAAAACGGAAACCACACAATAATAATAAAACAGAAAGAAGCGAAAACGATGGCGGAACCACAAAATCGTAATTCTAATAACTAATTCTGTAATAACAATAATGATGAGGAATGACGAGTAGTGCGTTTGTATGATCCTAACCGTGATCCAATACACACTTTAAGCAAACATGTATTAGGTATGTAGCCAACCAGATCCAGACTTCAGACATCCCCACACGCATACACACACACACCAAGGACATGGATCCTGATACTAACCGTCTTTCTGATTTCAGCAGTTCTGTTCATAAGTAGTGCAAAGCAAGCAAATTCGGTGTAGCAATTAACTTAATATAACTCTAACCTACAGTAAGAAGTTATCTATCACAGCAGCGCGAAAAAACGATACCGAAACCGAGAGAAACCAATATGTACTATTAACTACACATTAATTGAGCGAAGGCGACGGCAAGAGCAATTAAACTTGTACTGTGTCAGCTACTACTTACCACTATGTATACATATGTATGTGTTTAAATTACAAATACAATTTTCTAAACATATTATCTCTAGCGAACGTGCTCGCCCCTTGTCTCTGTCATATTGAAATTTTATGTAAATCGAAAGGAACCCAAAACCGAACGAACATTTTTAGAATTAACATCGAGCGATTGTGTGTTTGTATTTTCGTGTGACGCAGGGGAATTGTTTAGGCACATAATTAGTGTAATAATGACGACATAGCAATGAAGTTGAATAAAATTGATTGCGTGAGAGTATATAAATTGAAAGGTTTGGGATCAAGGACACAAGTTTACACTTTAGTTTCGGTTTTCACTGTCGCCCGAATTTGAATCTTAATTTTGCTTAAGTCTAATAAAATCAATCTGTACCAATGCCTATAAACAATTTGTTTTATTCCGCTTTTTTGGACAGATTCCAAAGACTTAAGTGAAGGCCGGAACGAATCCGAACATACTTAAATACTCTGGGCATACACATTCAATAGGGTGAGCTTGTGTGGCTGAAGTTTCTTTAAAAAAATTATATTCTTTGATATGAAGAATTTAATAATCAATTGGTATTTTATTACTATAGGATTTCCGAAAAATCCTAAGACTGCAGCCAGATACTCAAAAGTGCATTAGTTCTTGCCACAAAGAAGCTTAATCCATTTATTAAGTTAAGTTGAATAATAAGTTCATAGAAGCAAGATGATATAAAAAGGCATGGGCATAGCCAGGAAGGTTTTGCCATAAACCCTTAATCTGAAATTATTATTATTGTAGTATTAAAGCTTACCTTTTGTACCCGCTTTAGATAAGCGTTCGTTCCACATCACAAACAAGCACCCCTTTATTGGTTTCAAAAACATCTTCTCTAGCGTTTATTGACTTCTTCTGAGGTACTTCAGTCTTTACAACAAAATTTCTTCTAAAACTATGACTATTTGCTGTTGGAATTCAACTAAATACTTGAACGGTTGCTGGCAGTGCGGGATTCGAGGGGTTCGGAGGATGGATGTGTTTCAGATTTTGCTGGCCCGTCGTTCCTGCAGGCAGGCGGTGGTAACGGTGGCAGCCGTTGTCCCAATGATGGCGGCTCCCAGGATGCCGCGTTCCCGTTCGCTCAAACCGGAAACGGACAGGCTATTGCTGCGCCAAGCGGACGAGGAAGTGGTACGATCCGTGCCCGAGGAGGTGGATATGGAGTTGATCAGGAAGGTGGCTTCGCGGCGGAGAGTGCGACGCGGATGTCGGGCAGTTGCGGTGGATCCCGCCAGCGTGGCCCCCTCCTCGGCATCCTGTTCCTGTCGCCTGGACGTGTTGCGCCCACTTCCGCCCGCCGCGGGATGTTGCCTCTGATGGTAGTGATGGCGATGATGGTGATGCTGTCGCTGGCCCAGACAGGTGAGCAGCAGCCGCCAGAAACCGCTGCGGAACTTGGAGGACATCAAATTGTACAGGATGGGGTTCATGGCCGAGTTCAGGTAGAGCATAAAGCGCGAGAAGTACAACAGATTGTAGTAGCCGGCTATGCCCAGGCTCTGCACATCCTCGGCGCTGGCCAGGATCACCCAGAGGGTGAAGGCTCGGAAGGGCAGCAGACAGACAAAGAAGCTGGACACGACGGCCACCAGCATGAAGATCACCTGTTTCCGATGCTTCCGCATCCCGTTGCTCTGCTGATGGCTGTTGCCCTTGGTGCTGGGCACCTGGGTGGTGGCGCCACTAGTTGCTCCTGCCGGCGTCTGGGGCTGCGGGGAGGTGGGTCGATGGAAGGCGTTGTTCGGACGCAACAGCTTGTAGGCGATGGCCGCGTACAAGAGGACCAGGATGCCGAAGGGCAGGAAGAAGAACACCGTGATGCTGCCCACAAAGTAGAAGATCGGCCAGAAGCCATCGGCGGCGGTGGTGCAAACGGGGGCGTCGGTTCCATCCCCGTAGGGCTCCACACTGTAGCTGGATATGGCGATGATGGGACTGCAAGAATCATATTTCTCATATTAGTTCCAATCGTGGGAGTAGCAAAGTTATCTGGTGTCGTCTGCAAAGTCTGCGAAACTTTTTTAACGCGCTGCGGGCAGGAAACAAACAAATATTTAAAAGCTACTCAACGGCTAACTACTGGAAAAGTTTCGGGGGCGAAGCACTCAACTTAATCACACAGCGGAAACGGAAACGGCAACGTCTGCTCATACTCATCATACTCGCAGGACGGCAGGATTGAGTGGGTTCTACTAATACTACTTTACTTTACCATACTTTACAAAACGAATAAAACGATATCTACGTCATGGGGCTACGAAAACAAATTATAAAGCTATGTATTTACAGAGGACGGGCATTAGTCCGATTTCCTTGGAATTATATAAATTACACTGCTGCTGGCGGAATGATTAGAGATTCCGCTTGGATGGGGTGACGTTGAAAAAAGCCAATTCCTTTGACCCGTCATGAGTTGTCATAAAAAATTTATTTACTTACAAACTCTTTGCTCTTCTTTTGTGTGTGTGCGCGCGTGTGTTTTGCTTGTATTTATAAGCAGAGTGTATGTATATATAAATATGTTTGTATAAATATAAATATTAATATAGGTATGGCTATGTGTGTGGTGTGTGGTGTATGTACAACTGTGTTTACATGTGAACATTGTGTGCATATTGAGCTAAGCTTTTTCTTTGAGCCGCCGCCAAGTAGGCAACAGTTTCTTCGGACATCCGGTGATGGCCGCCCGTGTAATGGCGGCCATTTTGTCCGGTTTACTTTGTCCGGCTTACGGAAACTATTTCAATACACCTAAATCATGTTTATCCGCCGCCTTGATGGGCTACCCAAACGCATATTAAGCCATTTTCGTTTCCATTTCCCAGTCCTCCTCGAACGCCCGCCGCTTAATGGCTCACCCAATCCCAGTTCCAGTTCCACTACCCCAATCCATCCATATCCATATCTCGACTAGAAACTCTGACCATTGGTGGTAGTTCTTGTAGTTTGGCTGCCGTTGCTGTTATTTATCTTTGGCACATTCATTCGAGTTTAATAGCCCGAAAAATTGATTGTTTTTTGTACGGAAATGTCCAAGGCGGCGGCCCAAAGTTCGATTCGGTATTAGGCATTCTCGGGAGCTGTCAACGGCTGACTGAAATCGATTATGCCTGCCAAAAGCGTTCAGGATGCGATTTGTGCGTGTTGCCAGGCATCGGCGGATCAGCATCATCGACACATTCGCATTCCAGCCAAGTGAAGCGAGCGTGTAAAAGGGTTACAGGCGATTTTTCACGCCCATCCCGCCTAGGGGGGATTTTCTTGGCCCGCCTCTTCGGGGAGATTTGGTATTCCACCTATTCCGGGGAGATTTTCCCGACCTTTCGTTAGGATTTTCCCATCGCTCAGGTCCCTTTCTTCCAACGCCTCCTCATCGAAACTTATTTGCGGCTTGTGGCGTCGCGGTTGCGGGTTTCTCAGAGCCAGAAGTCGGCTATCGCTCACTCTTCTGGCCATTCCCCTGCCCAAGGTGGAGTGCTGCAGCATGGCCATGGCCTCCAGATCACTGCCACACGGAATCTGCATATCAATCTTCAGTCGGGTGCGACTGATGTCCTCGCTGCACCTGCGATTGGAACTTCGGGACAGGATGCTGGAACTTGTGGCTGCCGTGGCATTCGAGGAGTTGGTATTCGTGTTCGTATTGGTGCCCATGCCCAGTGACAAGGTGCCGCTGCGTCCCCGCGAGGAGTTCTCCTTTCGCCTGCCCAGCGTAACCAAATCGAGCAGCAATCTCCCTGCATCCTGACACAGCCGCTTGAAACCCCTGCGAAACTTCGTCGACATCAGGTTGTAGAGAATCGGATTCATGGCCGAGTTGAGGTACAGCATAATGCGGCAGAAGTAGAGCAAACTGTAGTAGCGCACCAATCCCAGATCGTGGAGCGTTTGGTCTGTGCTGAGGATGATCCACAGGGTGAGCACCCTGAAGGGCAGCAGGCAGACAAAGAAGGACAGCACCACGGCGCCCAGCATCAGGACCACCTGCTTGCGGGCCTTCAGACTGAGTTCCGGCTTCGTGGGACGGGCACGCAGCATGGCCGCCCGGTTGGAGACCAGACTCCTGGCGATGATGCCGTACAGCACCACCAGGGTCACGAACGGCACCACGAAGAACACCGAGATGGTCATCAGGAAGAAGGCCAGCGTCCAGTCGGTGATGGCCTGGGTCAGGCACACGGCCACCGATGATCCATCAATGTACTCGGCCAGCTTGTACTCGGCCACCCACAAGATGGGGCTGCTCGGGGCGGGAGGAATCGCAGTTATGGGGAGAGAAAGCAAACAAGAAACGTAATCAGGTGGCGGGGTTACCGGGGGGAGTGGATAATGGATAATGGATGCGGGTGGAAATCGGGGAAAAGGCCCAGAGTGGCGGGAAAGAAGGGGTGTAGGAAAGACAGAGGTGGGATAGACAGCAGTTCATGATGGACGAATGGCGATGAGCGAAAGGTTAACCGATTCTGGGATGAAGTTCAGCTCTCTAATGAAGCCGTCTGCTTGGGAGCCGATTTATGTGACCTGATTGTTTTTATGGCTTTTTTATTTCTTCGGGTCAGCCGAGTGAATTAAACTCTTAGCGCTGATTGTGATCTTTACCTGTCAATTTCAATGTTTCAGTAGTTTACAAAAAAAAGTTTTGAGTACTTACAATGAGTATAGTAATTGTTATACTAACACTTAATTTAAAATAATTTCAAATGACTTAAAGTATAAATTAAATTGGTTATAAATAATAAGCATTTAAATAAATACGATACATTTTTAAATGATAATTTCTAAACTATTTATTTATATCCCATTGTAATTCTTATGAATTCATTAAACATTAAAAAACAACCATAATACACATGAAAATAAATCTTAAAATTTGCATCATCAATGGAATTACATTTTACTTACATGAGATTAGATGCTAGGATATAGTATATTCTTCGTAAACCATTCGTATTCGTTTGACTCTGTGAATATTTCCAGCCAAACAAACAAGTTTAAATGTTCGTTTATTTGGAGTAACCCGAAACGCAGATTAAACAGTTCCCCGGCTCCCCAAAATCCTCCCGGCTAGACCGAAAGATAGACAGTCAACAGGCGGTGGCTGTATTTTTTTTCTGACGATGATCCGGGCGTTTTGGACGTGCGTCAGCGATTCGCCCCACCCCCTCTTTTTTCTCCTCTTTTTTTAGCTACGCCCATGGGCGTCGTGTGGCGCGTCGGTTTGAATGTGTTTTAAAATGTTTGTCGGCCTTCGGCATCTTGTGTAGCGTAATTAATGGGTCTCGGCCTAGAGGCGGGTGTCCTGCGGACCCGATGACCCCTCTACCCGCACTGCTGGACTCCTGGACTCCTAAACTCTCCCACTGAGGGGTCAGTGGCCGGCTCGACAATGTGCTGTTTATTTCATTGTTATGGACGCGGCAAGATTTGCAAAATTAAAAAGGGTCGCCGGTCGTCCTTGGACGAGAAGCGAACAATAATAAAGTGTCAATGAAATGAAATCCATGATAGCGGACATCGGTGCTTATTAAAGATGACAGGCCGCTGATAACGGAGGCTCCAACTCGGACAAAAGCCGACCGGAACTTGAGGCCAAGGATGTCAATGCGAATGATGATGATGTGAGGGCAGGAGAAGAAGTAGCAGGAATGGAAATAGAATAGATAGGGATAGAGGGACAGAGGGACAGGGCGGCAATAGTCGCAGTTTAGCATGTAAATGGACACGCCGATGGCACACAAAAGGCCAAACACCAAGACCAGAAATTCCACAATATAATGGAAAATAAACAAAACGGAAAAATGAGCAAAACCCAAAAACAAAACACAAATCATTAAAATGACGGCGATTGACACTTGTAATTAATGAGCGAGCAACTGAATGCTTGACTGGGCGAAATGAATAAAAATGGAAATAGGCCATAGACTAGATCTAACCAGTATAATACTATAGGATAATAATATATATATGTATACATGGGACTGCCAACACCAGAAAGCATGCAATGAAGCAAACGAACCAAGTACGATTTCCGAAATAATACCGCTAAGGTCTAATTAAATTTAAGAAGAAATAGGAGCTGAATGTGAGGGGTTCGGTGCACTGTCTCCAGATGGAACCGAAGCAAACCGCTTACCTCGTAAAGAGCGCAGCGATGCCCCAGGCCAGAACGCAGATGAGGATGGCCCGTCCTTTGGTGCAGACGTAGCCGGCCTTTAATGGCTCGCAGATTGCGTAATAGCGCTCGAACGAGATGGCCAAGATGGTCAGGACACTGGCATGCGCCACAGTCAGCTCCACGAACGGCACAGCCTTGCCTGGAGTAAAGCAGTTAATTAGGTTGGGGAAAATAAACAGAACAGCACAGAACAGTAGCCAAGGAGCCATGGGGTTTTAGAGCCACTCACACATCTCGTGCCCGAGGACCCAGGTCTCTGGGCGGGTGTTGACCTCGACGAGAACGGTGGGCGTGCAGACGAGCAGCACTAGCAGGTCGGCGATGCTCAGGTTGGTGAGGAAGATGTTCGTCGAGTTGCGCATATCCTTCGTCTTCACAATCACGATGGGCACCTGCGTTGGATTTAAGGTGGTTTAAGGTGATTTGGCGAGTATGACAGCTCTTCACTTATAAATTGTCTTACCACCTGATGCTATTCTCTCCAAAAATAAGCATATTTTTTTAACTTTTAAAGAATTTAAATAAAAAAGTCCAAAGCAACTGAAATCTGAACTAATTTCATGTTATTTCGCTTTAAAAAAAACCCAATTTCAAATCCAAGTGTAAAATATTTTTCTTTTAAATCTTAATAATATCTTAATAATAAAAAGTTGGCTTGACATTAAAAGGGTGAATCACCCTGTGCGGCCTTGAGGCAATTTCCAAATGAATTAATTTCAATTATAAATGCTTTCGCCTATAATTCTTTATAGAATAGAAGAGGAGGACTCACCATCACATTGCCCACCACGCCCAGCAGCATGATGACTATGCAGAAGAACATGGCGGTTGTGCGGATATACGACGGAATCTGTGGCAACATCTGCTCAGCATCGTCCTTGGAAGTGGCTGTGACTGCTGTGGTTTCTGCATCAGCTGCTGCTGCGGTGGAGTTGTCCTGGCGGTCAAGTCCTGCGGCTGGAATACGATGAGTTGCGTGGTGTGGGCCATGGCCGCCACTAGCAGCGCCACGGGATAGCCCAGCCTGCTGCGACGACGTGGTTGTGCTTCCTGGGGGAACGGGGACTGCATCTTGGGCCTGGAGCAGGACGGTCGGCAGGAGCAGAAGCAGGAGCAGGAGCCGGAGCCAATGGCAGATCCTCGGGCCTACGCCGATGCTGGTCAGCCGGGGTGGAAGCTGCCCAATCCTGGCCACAGCGACGCCGTGGCTGGCCCTCAGCAATGTGGGTGTCCTCGTCGTCGTCCTGCGGCACTCGGAGTGTATGTCACGCAATGGGAATCACAGGGACAACCTCATCATCATGGGAACTCGACGGATTCGGGGATGGAGTGCCGTCACCGCCCGCTGTTCAATTAAGTGGGTTACGAGGCGCTGTCGTCCGGCCCAAATCCGTTGTAATTGCCCGCCCGGCAAGTTTATGCTCTCACTTAAATACGCGCTAATGAAATTAAGTTGTCCAAGGGCTTCTCGGATACTCTTCTATCCAGATCCGCATTAAACAAATCAATCAGTGGGGCTTTGCGGTTGTCGCCCGCGGCCTCAAGTGGCTGAAACGGCAATGGGATTAGCATTTAAGTGTCCTGCCCGGGATCAGGAAATAACCGGCCATTGACCAGGCCGGCTAACTAACGATAATGAATGAAAAGTTCATTAGGCGCTGTCATTTACATAACATTAGAGCATCCGGCCCCCAGCAGACTTCCATTTCCTCTCTTCTCCGCCAAAAGCAAGCTCATCATCCGCCCTCGGGACTCTTGACCAAATCGCACTGAACCGAAACCAAGGGAACAGGGGCATGGGCAGGGGTTTTTACTGACAGCAGGGTGCTTTTAGAGCCCCCCTTTGCCTAGCTTAGTTTTTATTAAAAGAGTACCTATGAAGTGAAACCTGTAATTGTCTTTGAAAATTCAGAAAATTTAAGTATAATGAAATTATATTGATCCTTAATTTTAAAAAATAAAGTTTTCAAACAAAGTGACTTATAAATTGTCATTAGGTATACCTAACACTATAGTGTTATGTTAAATTTCAAGAGATATGTCAATGTGTGGTAAAAAGTAGACATTTTGCCGATTTTCTAAACAGTTAAATTGCCTGAATCTCTGACCCAAAAACCCTTAAAAACACCCGAAATTTTGACAAAAGTTTTAAAAATAATAAATTGTTAATATATTACATTCTTTAGACTAACAGAAACAAAAATTATAGTTTTTTATGAAATATCTTCAATGCTTTCTTCATTTTAATGCGATGATTTTTAGACACTAACAAAGTAGTCCCATTCGAATTCAGAGCATTCTTGCTCTAATCGCTATAACCATATTTTAATACGAGGTTTATTTGATCCCCAATCGCCGCTCCTGACTGGGATGTTTGCTTCCAATCTCGGGTGACAGGGTCGCCCGGCAGACGGCGATTATCGCCAATGGCGTCTGCTGCCCATCTCCACTCTCCACTCTCCACGCCATCTCCATTCTCATCAGCCGCATGAGGATGGCTGTTGTCAGCCAAATGGCTTTATTAAATCCCCATCTTTGCGGCGCGCAACTCGCTTAATTATATTATGCTCATACAGGGCCACGCACACACATCCGACGATGTGGCCAGGACACTTGGACACAGGACTCATGTACAAACACAAGCTTCCGGTGTTTGTTTGCTATCGAGTGGCTGGCTGGGATGGGATGGGAAGGGGGTGTAGGTGGTTGTAGGGTCACCCTGGGCAGCGCCATTTTGATTAATTTGATAAATTCATTATGCGCACACCATATTGGCCAGTTCCTGGGGTTTGTTCCTGTCCGGATGCGAGTCTGGATCTTGTCCTTTTTCCCTCTGCCAAGCTGTGCACTCTGTTTGCTGTGGGCCAGGACTCGAAAAGGGAAGGGGTTGTGGGTTCAATGTCCCCAAATGACATAACAAGGCAGTTTGTGTCACATTGGGCTTAAAAATGCGACTTTAACGATGCTGAGCGAAGGATTATCCCAGGACCGACTCTCTATTGGCCATTTAGCTGGGCGTAATTGTTTCGAAAGTTTCGAGTTGGTCATGTAGAAAGACAAATGAATCGTTTCCAACTTTTGGCCGAGAGCTGTGGCCATCATGGCCATCAATATGGCCCACTCGGTGGGACAACAGGACAACACCAGAAACCCACAACAAATAGGTATGTATATATATAGGGGTAGAGTATATCTAGCCCAACAACTGCCGCCACAAACACGCGAGGCCTGCATGTAAATCTGAAAACGGTTTATGGTTTCGGCCGAAACCCCAAGTTCTCGAGTGCCGAGTGGCCATTTGATGGATAACTTGTGGCCTGTCTGTGGGCGTGTGCAAGAATACAGAAGTTACAAACTCACACGGAGGAAAACAGCGAACGTTTTGAGAATGATTCTATCAGGTGTGCCTAAAAATATGCAATGCAATATTGTATATGGTATTCGAAATGCAAAGGTGAACGTGGAAATATAAAAGGGATTTTATAAAACTAATTTGGAAAGAAATATCAGGGATTTATGGGAAAAGGAACCACTTGCTTAGAAATCTGTTCTTATTTCGATTCCTGAATGTTTCGGATACTAAGGCATTTCTTTGAGTGCACACCATTTTCGTATAATTTTTTGGCTGAGATTTGAATAAGGTTCAGAGCGGCTGGCGATAATGGAAATCGAGCGTATTGGCCTGCATCCAGGAGGTGTGGGTATGGGTGTAGGTGTGGGTACGAGTGTGTGCGGGGTGCCGAGTGGATTTGCTTGTACGCCCAAGGACTCGCATGTGACACAGTGTAGCGCTTTTTATGCTATTTAAGATTGAACGGAATTTATTGCCGACACCCTAATAAAATTAACATTGAAATGGCAATTTGAGGCGGCAATAAGAATCAGCAGCAGAAGTATGTATGTGGCCCCAGCATCAGTGGCAGTATCAAAATCGGTGGAGCCAGTTGTCACACCCCCAAAACACACGCATATCTAATCAATTTATCGTTCAATAATAGTCAAGCCAGTGGATATATGGGATGGTTATGGGCCGATGTGCCTTAGCAGCCACTTTGACAAATCGCCGAGCGTGAAAGAGGCGAACGAGTGGGTGGCGAAAAATTAAAGCCCAGCCGTCAAAGTGATTTCGAACTTTGTGGCAGACTTTCTCAGCTCCTTTGGCCGCTCAGATATCCCGGGGAATGCGGTCTAAAACACATTTATTCATTTCGCCCCCCAAAGCAACCGCAGCTAATTTTGTTTTTTTCGCCGAGGGTGTCGCACGCTAAATAAATTGAAATGACTTCGTAATTGTATTTGTGACTCTGGCCAAATTAATCTAACTACATAGTTCGCATGCCGGATCAGCGCTCGTGTGGAACCAATGGTGCTCCGATGGAGGAGCAGGAGGAAAAACAGCAGCAGCCAAGAGAAAAGCGAACAAAGCGCCGTAAAACCAAAAGCTTGTTTTTCAATTGAACCAAACCCACCCAAAGTAGCCAAAGTGGATGTTTCGGCCAACAGGGTCGGTGGCAAACAGGGTGGCAAATTGCTTTCGCTTTAGTTTCTGTGTGGAAACCCTCGAAACCGAAATTGACATGTCGATGGTCATGTCCCACAGTCATGTCCCTTTAATTGACCATTGAATGGCAATTAAGGCAGGAGCTATTTTTGGGTTAACGCTAGTTCGAGTGCATTAGCATCGGCTGCCCTCCCTTCCCCCGAATTAGCCACATTAGTGGGGGCCAAAGCTTCTGAAATATGTTCGGGTTATTGTGGGGTTGGACAAAACTCACATAATTATACACAAAGAAAAACTTGTTGTAAAAAAAATTCTTTTGAATATAAAAAATTTTACAGTCAAAGTTTCATACCATTTATTTGAATTTGAACATGGAAGATGAAAATACAAAAACAAATATTTAAATATTTAAATATTTAAAATGTAAAATGCATTAGCAGGAGTAAAATGTTAATATTATTTTTTGTTGTATTTAAATTTTGCTATTAACTTCGAATATTTTGTTTCACTTAGAAAATAGTTGCAAAGACAGCTTGGGGAGTCAAGAATTTAAATTGAAAGGGCTGAAGGAAGGGTTGTGCTATTTCGAATTTCAGTTTCATGCCACGGATTCCAAGGAAGACCAGTTCCTGTGCGAGTTTTCAGCCGCCGTTTCTCTTCAATAATTCTCTGTGGCGTTGCTGCAAGGAGTCAAGGATGTTAGCTCAGCTATCCAGCTCTAACTCCTTTGTCCGTCCTATCCGATATCACTTATTTATGCGACTGCGACGAGCAACTCGGCTTTTGCCCCCCACAACTGTTTGCCTCTGACTGTAACTGCCACCGTTTGTCTGTCTGCTTGTCAGTCGGTTTGTTTGTTTGTTTGCCCGCAATAAGAAAAGGCATCGGTCGCGGGCTAAACGTTCAAACAATGGCCAGAACACTGGGCTCACAGCAATGGGCCAAGAAAGTAGGGCAGGTTATAAAAATCAAGCAAAAGCATCGCTTGACGAAGTAAAAAACCTGTGACGATCGCACCTTCTTAGAAAAAAATTGTGATATCATAGGTTTTTTTTTGCATTTGTTTAAACACTTTTGTTAGTCCTTTTTTGGATATAATATAATAAGGAAAGTACTTATACAATGTTGAGCACAACTGTAAAATAATGTAAGTATAAGTATACACAATTGCGTATGGTTTGGTCGTTCAACTAATGTTTTTCTGAAGAATTCTTTATCTGGCGGGAGAATGTGCCCAATGTTTTGAACCCGCTCAAGTTGCTCATACGCCCTGTCAGCCGGGATCCAGACACCATCTCCTTCTCCTTCTCGTCTGATATATGTAACTTTATATTCCTCCTCGGCGCTTGTTGCTGTAAGAG
This sequence comes from Drosophila lutescens, assembly GCA_037075285.1. Taxonomy (NCBI): domain Eukaryota; kingdom Metazoa; phylum Arthropoda; class Insecta; order Diptera; family Drosophilidae; genus Drosophila; species Drosophila lutescens. Next base: position 492,036 of record JBAMCF010000861.1, read on the forward strand.
TTTAGAAGAGCGCCGGCATTGATAAGCCATTGGCCCGGGAAGGCGTTTTATCGCCGGACCCCGATTGGAGCGGTGAAAGATGCGACTGCCCTCGGACCTTGCCATCGCCATCGCCATTGCCGCGGGCCGGGAAACTCTGCAGCTGTTCTCCAAATACTCCCCGTATTGGCCAAACCCTCTACGGTCTTGTTTGTCTATTTGCTCGCTATGGGAATTCATACAGCACACATTCTGCTCAGACCGATGGGCGGACAGTCGGTGGGTCATATAGCACAGATAGCACTGGCTATTGTTTTACGATTTCATGTATATTGTAAATAGAGCAGAAGAACGCCGGGACTGTGAGCTCAACTCCGAAATACCTCGGGATTTGCTGAACATTACTGAACACCTATAGCTTAAGTTCTTGATTGTTTACATAAATAGAAAAACATAAAATCACTTACTTATAAAACTTTCAAGGCGAATATTGGTGATCTTTCAAGAGGAAGTTAATATAATATTTATTTTAACGCCCTTTAAGATAAATAAACCTGTTTGAATTTAGGTAATTTTGCGTTAAAGAATTGTGTAGACCATACATGTTTCCAGAGGAAAACCTGCCAACTGATCCCAAATTCCCCACTTTACCCTTGGGAAACTACAACATTCTCCACGCTAAAGACACTTTAATTGCTTCGATTCGCGCTATGCTCGCTGTGCGCTTGTATCTTTGTATCTTTGTGTGCTAAGCGTATCATGTGGCATTTGAATATGGACCACTAATGCGTATTTAACATTTGGCTGACCTTGAAGGTTATCGCATTTCGCAGCGCCAAATGGGAATGCCTTCTGGTTCGATAACCATTTGAGGGGAGGAATGCAATAAGCTCACATGTGTGGGATTTTTCATCCTTGGGCAGGAATGAGCTGCACTCGGCTTCCTGCGTCCTTCGTTTGACTTCGCTGCCGCTTGTCCCCTGTCATTTCCGGTGCGCATATTGAAAAATGGCGCTTGCCGCACTTCCGCCGCAGAATTATTGAGCGGTGCGTGGCCCGCATCGTTAACTGGGCCCTAACTCACATCCTGAGCCAAGTGGCTGTTAAACAAACTTGGGCGTTTCCCAGTCCGCCTTTGACATTCCCATGGCTGCACTCCTTTGGTGTTTCACTTAATTTGTCATCGTGACACCGACGCCCACCGTTGGCTGGGGGCGTGGCCCTGCTGCTGACGTCAGCGTGAAGGATAATTTACTCTGAGTCGTAGTCCTCGAGTCCTCGAAGAGTGACGAATGGGGGACTTGCGGACTTACGACCTGTCAACTTCTAATGAGGGGGATTTAAAACTGCATTAAGCTGAAGCCACCGATGGGCGAAAAGTCGCAGACAAGTGGCTAGAGTTTAGACTTTTATTTGCTGCAACTTTTACGAGCTGCCTGCATAGTTAACTTTCTGACAGACTCTCACTTTTTCGTTGGCCATGCCAAATGTTTTACGAGTTCAGCGACCTCGCCATCCGGTGGCTTAATATGCAAACACAACATTATAATGACCGCAGGACACAAATGGAAATGCTTTCGGTTTTGGCCATGTTTTTATGACTTTGCCGGCCACGAGTTGGCCAAGTGCGTAATGAAAAATGTATTTATTGTGGAATAAAAATATTTATCAGTAAATTAAACGCCCTGTCAGTTGTCTGGATCTATCCGGAGTGTCGTCTTCACTGCAAATTGCATGACGAAATTCCGAGGCGCTCGAAGTCACCCGAAAGAGGGCCAAAACCATCTGGCCAGGCCACTAAATTTAGCCTCAGAATCCGCTGCCCGTTGACAAAAGTGTGAGGACGATAAATTCATGTTCTCAGCGGGAACAACTTTGTTCCCCCGCTTTTACAACCTAAACATAACGATTATGGCTGATGAAATATACCGATCCCTAATGGGTTGGGACCCCAGTTCGGCCCAAATAAATCGGCGGCTGTCCAGGAAAGAGTGCATCAAAATATTCGACTTCCAGCGGGCAGCAAATAACCATATGGGGGTTATTCACTTCCCCTTTTATTTATCAATGAGGGAACAGGAAAAACACGTTAATGTGAACGCGATCGAGGCGATAAAAGTCATTTACGAAATTATTATGAGCTGCTGATTGAGCGGCAACAGTGAAATAAAGCAAGATCAATAGGGGAAAAAGGTAATAAAGGGCTAGGACTTATTTATAGATAGAATATTGGAATAATCTTATGCATATTTTCCATAACAAAGACCAGCTTCACTTCCCCATATTAATGCCTGATGTAAGAGAGAGTCCCGAATATTTTGGACCGGTTCTCGTTTGGCTTTCAATTACGGGGACTCTGCTGGCAATTAGAATTGCAAATGAAACTGCCCGAGAAGAGCCAAAAATATAAACCAGAACAACCAGAGCGGCAGCTGAGCGTGTATCAAAAATAAATGTGAAGGGGAATTGGGATCTGATCCTAACTCAAGGCGAAGACGAATCCGGAAATGGCACCAAAGTGCGGAACAAGTGGCAGACGCTTTCGGGGGATGGAACTTGGGTCTCCCCCTTATCGAGGGGATTGCGTGGGTGCTCACAGTTTTTCAATTTTGATGCGCCCAGAAACAATTTGCGAGTAATGACGAAGAAAGTTGTTACTCGGCGTGTGGCTCATTTATCAGGGATTGGGATTAGGACGGACTAGGACTTCTTGGAGCCTCTAACGGAGCGGGTTATAATCTAAACGGTTCGTGGAAAATAGGCATGCATAAATTTATATGTTCGGGAACGGCGTGAAAAATGGACAGGCAGTTTATTTAAAGAGGCTCTCCTTTGGATTCTCACCAGCTCCTCTGTTATTTTCCGTTTTCAGCGCGCCTTTAAAAGGCATCGATTGATATTTGATAGACGCAAATGCAGAAGCCTCATCGGTTTAATTGCCCAAATCAATAGACATGAATAAAATGGCTATAAATGTGCGTGTGCTTGAATTAAACAAATTTCATTCGTGTAGGCGGGAATCAGTACCTGTTTCGTTCACCGAACAACCAAAACAATTGCCTTTAATTGGCCAATTGACTGGCAACATTTGCCATTAGGCCAAAGGAGTGACTGTGACTTCCTTTCGTCGAAAGGCGGCGCTAATTGTTTAGCTGAGCGTGGCTGAATATAAATAGAACTTAATGAGGGAGCGACGGGAGCATATTTTCCGAGTGCCCATATGGCCGCACTTTGCATGACAAATGGGGCGTCCTCATCGAGTGGGGCTCGCTTCTTGATTGCCGTCATTTCTCCGGGGGGAAAGGTCGAGGAACGGGTTGACAAGGGTGTCGTCTCCCGTCCTCCATGCAAAGTTTTCCCATTCAACGTTTCCCGGTATCATTTATCCGGAGGGCGCACAGACTTAATAACCCATTTGTTGGCTGATCTCGGAGTCATGACTCCCAGGCATACAAATGGCCAATAAGACCTATCATAAACACCAGTCGAAAAAGCGAGACATATGCCGCCTAGCGGTATATAAAAAAGAGCGGTGGGCAAAAAGGCAGGCAAACGACCTTGTCGAGTGGCAAACACTCGGCTTCTAATTAAGCTCCGAGGGCGGGAAAACAAAAGTCCCCACAAGGCAATGATTAAGCGCCCACGTCCGGAGCACTACGGGAAACTGCTGGGAAACTCCGGAGGAGGTGGTGGCCTTCATTCCGTATGCGCGTGCTAATCAAATTGGGTCTAGTCCCTGTCTGCGAGGTGGAAGTGTATCTTTCCGGCCCAGGACTGGCTTGTTTATCAGTAGTCTGCGCCTAATGTGTAAGTGTGCCAAAACTGATTGCATAATTATGCAAATGCCCCGGCACAATATACGTCTAATGAATTACTCAGACTTCCAGAAAGCCAAGAGGCCAAAAGTGATAGCCACGGCTCTTAGTCAGCAGTCGAGGGCTGAAAAGTAAACAGGCGTTGGGAATAGAACGGCGAAATGTGGAGAATGCGTGGGAGCCTTCCCTTTCCCTTTCAACGGGGTTTTTCTTGTCGATAATGATTATACAATAATTTGTTATTGTGACCCCGGCTTTGTTTTCGGGGTGTTGGTAATTACATTTGACTTTGGGGAAGCCGCCGGTAGTGTTACGGATTAATCGAATTAGGCCCAAATCTGTGACAACAAGACGGATAATTACAGCCGTCGTTTGCTCATTGCCAGTTGCAGGAATTCCCATACAATCACAGAGAAGAAAAATATATTAACATTAAAATATAATAAAATAATTGTATAAAAAACATTATAGACCAATATATATCTATAATCACTTGATGTTAGGACGAAAAGTTATTTTTGAATATTTATAAATATTTAATAAAGTATTGTAAATTGAAGATAAAATATTGTTATTTTTTAAAAGGCATTTTTTCAATTGTATATATATTTTCTATATATCTTTTCATTTTTTTTTATTATGCATATTTTCTAGCATTGTAACCTAGAACTTTTTTCTCCGTGCAGTAATAGTAACTGCGTTGACAGTAAATTAAGCACGCATTAGTACATCCCCCCGACCGAAACCCCCATCCTGCACGTTCCCCTTCAACAATTCATAATCGTTAAACTTAATCGCTGAGCTCATTTTCGCCTTTTCTCCCTTGTTTGTTTTTCCAAACATAAAGAAACGCACTCGCCAAAGTTCAATCGAAAATGTGGTAATAAAAAAGAATTAGCGCACGCAGAAAGTAAAAGTACGAATTTTAACAAAATAAATATGAGGCACATTAAAACTATATCGACAGTCATCAATAGTTTCGATTTGGGTTAAGCAAACGTTGCATCGAAAACAGAGCCCAACCCAGCCCAAAAAGATATATACCACCCCCTTTTGGATGGCCCACCTTTTATTTGCATTGCGGGTGACAGTTGAGTTAAATTTTGAAAAGAAATTCACGCTGGGAATGATGGCGTGGCTGCTGTTTATTGTGACTGTGAGTCAGTGGGCGACAAAAACGGCGGGCATTTCTTATTCAGGCGGCGTCCCTGCGATTGCAAACGCGATCGCGATTGTCGTTGCCCCAAAAAGCAGAAAACCAAACTAAAGTCAAGAAATCGAAAGGCGCCACACACACGCGACTGGCAAATCAAATGGACAACCGACTGTCTGACTTAATTTTCCCCTCATCTTCCTCTGTCTTTCTAGTGGACAGCTCCGACGTGTTCGACCGCATACTTTTGCTTTTTCCCACTTTTTCCTCCGATTTCGCTCGCTTTTCTCATTTTCATTTCCAGCAGTGCGTAATTAGGCGGAGCAAGGCGTAAAAAATGAGACGGCCAGATAGAAAATGGCAACATGAAAGACGAGCGCATAAATCACAATTCATACTCGCATAAATAAAGACATTTGATTTGGAACTGGGCCTTTCTCGAGATGATGGGTCTACATGGCTGACCGAAATAGCAAAGCCCAATCAACTTGTGATGCAGGCGGAAAATTCTTAAAACGAAAGGCCGGCCTCTCCGGCGTATACGCAATAAATTTTCATATTTCTTATGCCGCTCGCGCTCTCTTATCCGATTTGCCCCCAGTTCGCTGGGCTGTAAGCGATATAATAGAATGGATTTCAGTTAGGGACTGGAGGATTGGAGGGGATGGTACTATATGACGTTTCGGCTGCCGAAATTTGTAAACAAGCCCAACTGAGCCGGGGCTGATTCGACCTGGCTGCGTATTAAATATGTTTGGCATTAAATTTGCGCGGCAATACGAATGGTAAACAAAAGGCCCCAAAGAGCGCCAACAGATGTTGCATTTATTTAATGAGCCGACGATGGGTGGGCGTTGGGCGGTGGGCGGTGGGCAATGGGGTGTTGGAAATGTGTTCTTAAGCAAATAAAAACCCATATTTATACAACTTATTCGCCTATTTCTGGACGGGCACTTGAGTATGGGAACGTGAGCCGCCAAAATGAGTTGAATAATTCGGCGACATCACTTGGAATTTCTTCGAGTGGGGCTCAGGCTCAGCTCAAGGTCACAGCGAAGGGAGTTCGGTGTGAAAAATTCAAGAAGCTCGGTTCGCCACACTTTTCGAGTGCGGTTTTGAAGCATACACTTGAAATAATCACGATCTTGATTTTTGATCATCGCGAAGTTATAGCGATCGGTGAGCACGATGATGACGATCATGACTTGACGGTTGCGTACGCTTAGTAGTGGCATTAATTTGTCAATGTTTGTATTTTGAAATCAATATTATCAACAAAATAAACATTATTAATAACGATGCTTGAGTTGCGGTTCACTAAATTGTCGGGGCTATTGAGATAAACAGAACCATTGAAACGCGTATGCAAATGCCGGCAAGACGTTGAAATTCATTTATTCGATCATAAAAATAATGAGGCAGCTTATTTTAACGCAGAGGAGGGATTCAAGAATACTGTTACTTATGGCAACAAATTTTATTGAAATTGGAATAGAAATAAGTTAGAGATTTTCCTACAACAGATATGAGAACATTTTTTAGCATTATAAAACATGTAAACCATAGATATTGTTACCAAGCCAAGGCCTTCACATTAAATTTTCAAAGCGGTTAATACAGATAACCCTTTATAAACGTTATAAACATTGTATTCAGCGCAATTTACTTTTCAAGTTATCAAGAGCATACGAGTTTCGTTTTCAATAGCATTATCAAAGACACCTTCACTTTGTTGACACACCGCAAGTGGAAAACTACGCGGTCGCTTAGGAACCACTTACCTACGAAAAGCCGGCGGAAAACTCAAGATCGGCGGGGAATATAAATATATAGATCGGGAATGTGGAACTGTGCCGTCGGCCCCCGCAAAATGCCGCTGTTGCGGTGGCAAGTGCATTAATTTCCGATGTCAAACTTCACGGCAACACTTAACGAAATACTTTTTTATGTTTTGCATGTAATTAAAAGCATTAACACGACGCCGCCGACAACCGCAGCCAGCTGACAGCGGTGTTGACATTAATGGCAGCGGCAAAGTGCAGGCGGACCGCTTGGAGAATGGGTAGCATCACATATAAGAGGTGGAAAGACAAAAGCCGAACCGAGACATATACCGCGATGCACCTGTCACTCGTGAATTCTATTTCCCAAATTTCTCGATTCCAGAACCAGAACTCTCATGCGATTCGCCGCGACAAGGCCAAACTGATCCAGCCAACCGCTCGACGGCAAGTTTTCCAAAAGACTAACAGCGCGGTTTTCTAGCAAACAATTTTCATACGCCGTGTTTGCCGGCATGGCCAAAACAACTGGCCAAAAGCTCTTGGCGGAATCGGCCAAGCACTCGGTTTCAAGCTAGCCGAGAGCTTTTCCACTCGGATTTTGGCGCGAAAAGCATTCGACGGGGCTTTAGTGAATGGAGCAATAAGCGCCATGGTAATTGAACTTTGTTTAGATGGGGGGTAGAATTGCGAAGAATCATGGGGGGAAGCACTGTGACGCAACCTGAATAAAGTGCGCGTAAAAGCTGGCATGCAATCACGAACAATACAGGGTGGTGCATATGGGGCTAGAATAAAAGGTTTAAATAAATTCTAATAAGTTTTCATTTTCACAGCTCATAGCTTAATTTACTGAGCCTTCTCACGAGATATAATCAAATTATCTCTTCATTTTTGTGTCTAAACAAAGAAAATAGAAAATTGTTTAGACTATTACCTTAACCTTTCCATCACAACTGACAAATTTGTGATCCATCTTCCAAATTTAACAAATTCGTCCCGTGAAATTAATTAACTATATGGTCTTGAAAGAAAAGAACTACTTATAATACTATAGAGGCTAACGATGTCAAGTTGTTAATGCCATTCAGAACTTTGACAATACAATGACGAATAGTAAGTGGCTACGAGTACTATAACTAATCGCTGCAATTTTCCAATAATAAATCACTTGTTCTTATCGTTATTGAACAATACACTTATGTTTTATTTGTTTGAACTACATATTCAAGTGAGTTATGGAATTGGTAAATAATTAAGTCCTTTTGACATTATAATCAGTAAATCCATAATCTAACTAAACTAAACTAAACGTCTGATCCTTGGACTTTACTTAATACAAAGCTTACAGAGTGTTTAAATACTAGAAAAAAGAAATCGTAATTGTACCATAAGATCGTTATAATTAGCTTCTTTTAAAAGATATCTACAAAATATCAGTGACCAACTTCAAAGTCAACAGTGGTGCTAAATAATGTTTAATTTATAACGCATAAAAGTAATACCTCAAAATTTCATAATTAAAGTGTCAAATTACCTCTTTAAATCTTCCACACGTGCAAGAATTTTTAGTTCTGACTAGTTTATACAGTCACTTTGCCCTCAAGGATCAGCAAACTTTGGATTCCGGCGAATTACTATCTAATCGAACGGTCTTTCGTCTCAAGCAAACCATAAATGGGATTTCCTTGTTGCTTCTGTTGAGCCAACGCAACATTAATTGGCGAAAAGTGCGAAGGGCAATAAGAAACCAATGAGCAATCAAAATATTATTGCCAGCTGGGATTTCCCAAGTCCCAGACGCTTCGATATCAATCAGCTGGCCGGTTTTATTTCGCTTCTTGAAGTTCAAGAGGCATTTAAAACGCTTGAGTCTATCTAAACTCTGACTGCAGATAATCAGTTGCCTTGCCTAAGAAACCGCTTTACCTTTATTAATTCGCAGTAAACGGTGTTGTTTTTACTTTTCGAGACAATATTTCCATTCGCAATTTATTAATATAACTGGCAATCAACTTCAAAGTTCAGTTAAAACCCACTCAAACGTGCTGAGGCTTTTCTGAGTCACGTTCACCTCAAGTGAGAAGGAGTCTACATGCTCATACTGCGTGTATGGTGGGAAAATGTTCCGTTTCTATTGTTCCTTTTTTGGACTGATAAAATACTAATATCTATTTCCTGGCGACCAAATTAAGATATAATCTGTCCGAAATCGGTTGATCTCAACAGGAACTTTAGGAATTGTGTTCAAAGTTTATCGATCCATAATCATATGTTGATACGTAAGAAATAAATATTAACTAACGAGCATTCTACCGACTTTGAGTTGTTTGAGTCAAAATGTGACCGAGTAGCTTAAAGTCCCTTGTAAGTGGCACCACTCGGACCTTTTGTTTCTAGTCATAGAGTTATAAAGTCCATAGACTTGGCTTGCTTGACTTGAACTAGCTTTTTCAAGTTGAAGTGAGTGAAAGTTATAGGTTTACTTATAAGTTTGCACCTGAATGTTTAATTTAGCAACCCAAAGTTATGTAACTAAATTGAATTGTAATTTTTATCGATTTATTTTGCATACTATATGTAAATATAAATAATACTCTATATTTCTACATTTCTATACACATTTAGCTTCCTTCAAAAGCTTTAGTGACCTCTAACTAGTAATATTGATTTATTTTTGTTCGTTAGCCTGCAGTTCACTCTTGCTCTCTAGAGGAGGAGCTGATGCCGATGCACCTTCGTTAAAGGGGCCAATCGGTTGAGGAGCTTGCTTCTCTAGATCCACAGGTGATGGGTTTGCCTCTGGAGCTGTCTCCACAGGCTGCAGTTTTGGCTGGGGAGCTGGTCTTCGGTTCGGCAGAATGAGACTCTCCAGTCCGCCGCAAGGAGCTTCGATCAAAATGTACATGACATAGGCGAGCAGTACCGAGAATCCAAAGTCCTGCCAGAAACGCAGCATCTAACAGAGAAAGTAGATTGTTAGTTCAGCACCCTAACCAGTAACCACGGATTACTTACAATATCGTAGTTCGAGAAGTAGGTGTTGACTCGCGTGCGCCCACCATTAAGATTCTGGATCACCAGATGACCCATGTAGGTGCAGAAGGAGAGCTTCGACAGGGGCTGCCAAAGGGGCGAGCAGAGGAAGGAGTTGGCCAGTCCACCGTATCCCTGCATGCAGGCAAAGACCACCCAACTAAGGCCCAGGGGCCAGGCAACCCGAGAGAGCGACACGTAAAAGGCTTCGTTGAGGACGGGAAGCGTGTTGGTCTTGCCCGTTCCATAGGGATACATGGCAAAGATGCAGGTGAACAGCAGGGCCAAGCTGGTGATCCATCCCAGCCAGACAGCAAGACGATTCAACTTGATAGACTTGCCACGGATCGAGTGCAGGAAGTAGCCGAACAGGAAGCCAACCAGCCAACCCGAGGTCCTGTTGTGTGTATAGTGCGACAGATCTTCCGAGTAATCATCAGGTCCTCCACCGCCACCACCATTTATTCTGTTTTTAATAAAAGAAGTGAAAGGGAAAGTAAATGAACTGCAACCTAAGCGAAAGTTAGGTATACCTACAGAGAGTAGTCGTTAATCACCATAGTGCTGAACAAGTAGGCGACAAAACCCAGTGTGAGTAGCAGAACCACAGCGGCGCCTTTCTTGCCCCACTTGTAGACGATAAGCAGCAGGAAGGGAGCGATGATATACAGCTGCATATCGATGGCCAGATACCACGTGTGAGCCAGGCACTAAATAGAGTAGATTCCGATTAGCATGGAGCGGGAATGGAGCGAGTGCGGACCTACTTCCTGATTGGTAGCGTAGTTCTGAATGTAGAGCAGGGTCCAATACCAGTTATCTTCGCACTTATCGTAGCTATCAAAGTTCCAGTTGCCATAGAGCGGGCCGTCGCCCAAGAGGGGCAGTATCTTCCAGTAGACCAAGATAGATATGGCCACAACGGGCGTGAGGCGAAGGTAGCGATGAAGGTACATCAGTGGAATATTTAGCTTTCCCTTGGCCCTTAAATGGTGATAATGATATTGGAGGGTCGGGAATGTTTTTGGTTAGAAAACTTACTTTTCCATCGATCGCAGGGCGACCATTGCCACCAGCAGTCCGCTGATGAAGAAAAAGGTGTCCACCGCGAACACGCCCTCATAGATAATGTCCATGAAAGGTGTCTTGGCCCACTAGTGATTTAAGTTAATAATTTAAAGTGATCCCTTTTAAAGTTTATCTTCCCACTTACAGTGTACACATCGTACAGGTTGATGTTGGGGGAGGTGATGCCAATAATGTAGTCGTGGCCATAGCACACCCAAATCAAGGACATTCCACGCAATCCGTGAAGACACTCAACCACATTCGGATTGGGTGTGGTGGTAATGCGGAAAAGCGATCGGGAATTGGCACGTGCGGAGAAAACCTTCAGAATGGCAGGCAGATTTTCTACAAATTTAATCGAAATATAAGAAGGATGATTTTTTATAGGGAAAAAAAAATTACTTACTTTGATCTTGGCACAGAAAATAGTCGTAGAAGGTGGACAAAACCACCACACCGCCAAAAACAGATAAAAGAGCGCTGTAAATTAAACACTAAAATAAGGAAAAATTAAAAATAAATATATTTGTTCAACTCACATAGTAAAAATGGTCACTGCATCGTAGTCCTCACGCTCCGCAGTTTTGCAGGTACTTTCGCTGACCAAATTCTGAGTCGAACTGAGTTCCAAACCGACTAGTTGCTTGAGGACTCGTCGCAAGAGTGTGTCCATATTGGTGGCCGAACAGGAGGCGGGAAAGCAAACGGCCGACTGGACATTCAACATCATCATGCCACCACCTCCGCCGTTTCCCAGCAATGACTGCAGTGGCAGATTGGCCAGGCAGTACTTGCCAAGCAGATTGGAGCCCGTTGTGAGAGTCTGTTCGATGCTAACGCACTCGTCGTAGTGACCCAGGTCCTTGAGGTGACCCTTCAGGATGCCAGCCGGTAGGGATCCCCAGGCGTCAATCACTGGGCAAGAAAATTCTTAAAATCACCGCTCACACTTTCCGATTCACTAACACTCACTTCTATAGGACCAAAGACTGCCAGAGGCCAATCCTGCCGTCAACTGAGCAAATTCCGCATAGCACTGCAGATCCGAAACTGTGGGAAGTCGTCCTTCGGGCACCAAATCCTCCAAAGTTACATTCCGATAGTGGTCAAAAAATTCCTCTGGCAAATGCCTCAGTTTGTTCAACCGTTGGTAGTCCTCTACATCCAGTTCGATGCCTGGGTTTAGCCCAAGATCAAAGTCAAGGGCACTGGTTATGGCAAGACCAAAAAGAAGTAGTAGCACTGTGATGTTCACCATCTCTGTAGACCTGCGACTACCGAATGTTTCGCATCCGGACTACAGCCACCCCTTTTATAAGCAATGTCTGCTGGTCGTCTGAGATAAGGATTAGTAATATATGGTCACTTTCGATTAGCCCAATTTCCAACGTTAACATGACTCTGCAATCGTAAAATTCCTTTTAAAAATTTATAATTTTGATTAAAATCATTCACAAATATTTTGTTTTTGCATATTATGGGGGTCGAAGTGTGATTATCTTATCTATGCCATGCAATACGTGTGCTTAAGTAGCCAAAACACTTTAAATTATAATGAATAATAAACTAATAATAAATTAAGACCAATATAATTCGCATAATTTAAGATCGTAATATATATATATCGGTAGTGGGCAAACATGAATTCCAAATTGGGATATGAGGTGTTCAGGGGTTCCACGACCTTGTCCACTTGAGAACTATTTCCTCAGGTTCAAAACTCAACCATTACCTGGTATAAATACATTGCAACTCACTTTCTTATCTCCCGATGTCTGGTAATTCAAACACGCTTGCGGCTGCTCAAGTGGGTTTTCAGGTGCTATTTATTACTTTATGATTAAGTAGATGCGATCAGTCCGGAAAGCTGATAGCGAGTATATCTCAATGATCTGATTTTTGCAATTAGTTAATTTACATAAGGCTGGTTTGGCGTGGAACTTGATCGACTTGAGTGGTGATCAGCTGGTGTGGCTGCAATAAGTCACCATCGATATACGGCCAGCTAATTCAGTCTGCATCTTTAATGGTAGTTTAATTGATCACATAGTTCACATTTAACCGATTTAATAGTATAATTGTATCTTTATTTCTATTGGCACAAGTGTTTTCTGAAGAGAGTTCAAACTTGCCCAGATATTGTAATATACTTATTTGTCTTGCTATTTTATGTGCATTCAGGCCTTCAGGTGTTTCCAAGTCTTTGGGGGCTACCTCTGGAAGGGGTTCCATGGGCTTGGAGACAGGTCTTCGATTGGGTAGCAACATTGCCTCCAAACCGCCACAAGGAGCTTCGATTAGTAGGTACATGACATAGGCGAGCAGGTCCTGCGGGGTGGGTAGCCTGGCGTCTGGATCCAAATCGGTTATAGTGATATTCTGATAGTAGCTGAAGAACTCCTCGGGAAAATGTCGAAGTCTGTTTAGGCGGTGATATTCCGTCACATCTCCAATTTCAATGTTCGGAAGTTCCATATTTGGAATTTCTGATTTGCCTATGGCAATTCCAAATAGAAGAATTAGTAATACACTGGTGGCCAAATCATTGCAGCTAACCCTTTATAATGGTCATTATACTTGCAAGGTTCACGATGATTTGATGGTAACCTTAAGCACTAATCTACAGTTTGGACTTCCTAAGAAGGCGATTTGATAACTTTTCCCACATCATTATGAATGTTTGTCGTGCGCCACATCTTATCGCAGCGAATTTCAGTGTTCAGTAGACGGTACAGTAGCCCCCCACAAACATTATTTTAGTGAGTTATGTGTTTTGACCATGGTCAACTTTACCGAAATTATAGAACGCAGTTGGTTTAATAATTCGCTGCAACAGTTATTCTTGGAATGTTATGAAAGCCTCGATAAATTCTGAGATAAGATTACAATAAAAGTTATATAATCTGTTTCTTGACTTGTGTTTACCTAGCTATTTATTATAAAATGCTTTCTTTAACTAATCTTATCCGTTGATCAACTCATAGCAAAAATTCCTCTGAATCCCCATCGAAGTGGGTAATTTACAATGTGGGGAAGTCCTATCTGCATGTGTCAACTGCGTGCTGCATAATTTCACAGTTTGATACTCTGAGTTATTTTCTGGAAAAAGATTGTTTAACTAGTCGGTCATGGTCAACTTCGAAAAAGCGTAATGAAGCCCATTTAATATTAATTACGACAACAGGCTTACAAGTACACACTTATCTGGAAAATATTGCCTGGGCTTTCAGGTGTTTTTAACTCATATATAATTTAGATTAGTGTTTTTACAATCCCCTCATTAACATTTTGCGACATTTGCAAATTTGCATTTAACCAGCGGCCCGTCTCCGCCACCACGCCTATCCATTAATGTCACTAGCCGTAGATAGCCGAGCCTTCCAATCCAGTGGCTCCGGGCTGCAGCTCTTATTACGGTTTAATTGGCCGCGTAATTCAATTAGAATTGGCCCAGCTGACCGGCTGTATGGAAGTGCCCGCCACTTCCGTAAGTGCAGGGGCCAGATTCTTGCAAGTAATTATCCGCGAGCCACTCGACACGTTCGCGATTAAGATGGTTATAGTTATGGTTATATGGGTATGGTTATGGTTGCGACTTTGATTTTGGCTCTGATTTCGGTACGCATGTTGACAAAAAAGCGTCGCTGTCATTGTCATGTCCAACACGACGTATGCGTAACAAAGCGGAGCCAATCGAAAAAGGCCAAATCACAGTCGCAGATCACAACAACATCAAAGGAATCGATCAGTCGAATGCGAAAGCAATCAGCGCCGTCAAATTGTTCGATTCGATAGCCGCCGGCTGTTCTTAACAGTAAATTGTCCCGCCCCGAGTTGTTTAGGGAAATACTTGTCTGGGCGAAAACAAGTTCGACCGCCTCCTGCAAAGGCACACGGAAAGAAACTCGAGATCTCAATCTCGAAATAAAAACAATACATATTACTCAAAGATACCAACATGTTTAAATTCAATCTATTCAATTATATCAATTATATTTAGAATATCAAACTAGATCTAGAAGAAAATAGAGCTTAGTTTCATAGGGACCATACTATTTTCTTAAATTAAGTTAATACTATTAACATTAATTTTCATTATATTATAGGGTCACATAAGTTTACTAATATTCTCTAAAAATTCAGTTAAATTGCACATGAATTTATATCAATTTTTTTTCAATTCAAAAGTTAATATCAAAAGGAAGAAGAAGAAGAACGGAGTCTTCCGCAAGTTCTTGCTTAGAATCGTAATTCGCAAGTCAAATTGGATTTATTCAGATTAAAACAAACAATTGAAAATATATGGTTTTTTTTTGCTGTGCAATAGCCGCAGGTTTATCGCGTCACAAGCGTGCCTTTAAAAGCACACATCACGCTAACCGACAAAAACAAATGAGAACATTGTTACCGACCAGCGATTCGGTTCGTAGAATTGTCCAACCGACAACACGGATGCGTCACACTTTCTTTTTGGGGAAGTCCGGATGCTCGAGATCGGTGCGAATCAGACGACTACTAGCCGGTTCCAAAGATGCCTCCTCACGGTCGCTGACGTTGCGAGCTGGAAACGTGACTGGGGTGTGAAGTGAGCACAGATATGAATCTTTGCATCTACCAGAGACAAGCGGGCCAACATGTAAATGGGAGAACAGCGGGCTAATTTATATTATATATCGCAGTGGACACACCCTCTTTGTTTCTCGCTTTAATGGAAACCAATTAGCTGTCGGTAATCAGTTAATTAAGCCTTCTTGCAGATCACCTTATCAGCAGTCCGATGCAATTTTTGGGTTGTGATTCACTGGGCTTTAAAATCAAATCGTCATTAAATACCAGTTAAGAGCTATGGCCCAAATTTCCGTGTGAATCCTTTTTTTCCCGTCCAGCAAAAAGTCCCCCATGGGGCGTTTATTATGCTGAACATACAATTCACTTGCTTATAATGCAGAACGCTTAATTGGCAGAGAGCGTTGAAGGAAGGAAGTTAGTACTTTTAATAGAGCGCTTACAATGTATAGAAAAATTCGCAATTTTTACTATGTATAGAAAAATCCGCGATTTTTATGGTCAATCAACAGAGAATGCAACTAGCGTTGAAGTTGTTAAACTGCCGACAATTATTTTTATGAAAGCAACTTATGTTATTGGCGCTATTAAAGTTTTATTTGCTCATGCCGAGATAAGTACTAAATTGAATTAAATATAAATAAAAACTACTATAAATATTTACATCGATTGCCCATTTAATTGTTAATTAATATTGGCTGTTAAAATTAAAAATCAGTTACCTATTCCTGAACTCATAAATTAATTAATAAATCGATCAAGCTGTCATATGTGGTATTCTATTAAAATCAAATCGATATAAATGCAAATAAGACAAATAAGCGGTAATGATGCCATTCGACAGCTCCAAATTCTTTGCCCGCATCGCAGTTTGGATTGGGTGACGTTGGTTCTTGTGCGGAACACCTATGATTTGCTAATTAATAGTCCATTAATTGGTTATAATATTATTTTCGGATTCCTGAACATTCGAATGTGCCTGGGCTTTCTTTGAGCATTTAGTCAATTAACTGATTAACCTTGGTGCCGCAAACAATGCTCGACTTCGATACTTGTCTACTATTTATGAAGTCCACTTTATTCTAAGACTTCGACGAGCTCTCGACTGCATTCATAATCAGTGGGTATTTATTGACTAATGATTGACTTAAAAGTCAGGGGACAGGCGCCTCGCCGCCATACTTCAACTGCAAATTTTCACACTGACTCCGTAATGGGAAGCACAACATGACGGCTGGCATATGTTAGCAATGGAGCAATCCCTCTCACAAACTTACTAAGTTATACCTACTTGCCCGAAGACCGACTCAACTGACAGCTACAGCATCGATCTACAAATTGCACCGACTGCGATCCTCGGTGCATTTGAAATTCAATTTATAATTGCCATTCTACTTTCGCACGGTACGAAATACTAACAGTCAAGGGGTAAATGCCGTAAATCGCAATCACTCTTGGCCACAGTCTCATCCGGCATGGCCAGTCATAAATTCGACCATTTCGCAGCAACTAAGAGGCGTTGCTAGTAATAAAGTTGTAACAACGCTCACAGTCAAGTTCAAATCACTGTGGACGGAATTCCACTTAGTGACGAATCATACCGGGAGTGTGCGTGAGGAGACTACTAAATATAAAGCGGCAAAAGTCTGCTACAATAGTTTAATCGAATCCAGGTCGGACAATTGGATTATAAGATATGGATTTTATAAAATCCAATCCCCCCCACTTTTCCAAAAAATCGATTTTTGATCAATTTTGAAAATTTTTTGGAAATGTAGTTACGAGCCCAACGAGGTATTACATTATTTTGCACCATATCATCAAAATTTCTGTTTATAAAAAATAGGTCTTTCGACAGAAACGCCCAATTTTGCATAGTTTTTCGACATTCACTATTTTGAGCAGCTGGCAACATAAGACGCTTTAGATATTTAGCTTCCTTTCTTGTTTAAGGTATTTAATTAATTTCGTCACATCTTCTGCATGTTGAAGGTGCGATCGTCATGAAATTTTGCCGACGAGATACTTAATATGTGACATTGTTTGATATTAATTGAGCTTTAAATGCAAATATCATTTGAGGTTTGCTAGCCCGAACTGAATGGAATAAGACGAGTCTGGACAGTAATCATTTTAATTTTATGAGAAATCTGACATTTATTGCCCCATACAAAATTATCTGTAATCCCATCTGTTTATTATAGTTAAACATACTTTTGCACGAATACAATATACCCTTTTACTCTACGAGTAACGGGTATAATAAATTTAAATCCTTAAATTTATATCTGCAAGCACCAGTTTTTTAAATGTTTTATTCTTATTTAAATTAAGTTCTTTAAACTGCGTCTTCTAAACACTCTAAAGGCTCAACAAAGTAAATTAAAATAATTTATTTGGTTTTATTTACAGATTTAACTTCGCAACACTTAAAATTCTGACTAATATTATTTCTTTTCGACGTTCCAAAATTACTATATAGGTACCTATTTACTGGTCTATATCTCTTGTTTATTGGATATCCGCGGATAAATACACTCCAATGCGTCTTTCTAGTTCTAGGCGTAAACAGAACTATCTGTTGCTTTCCTCGAACCGCTTTTAGTTGTGTGTCATGCGAGGGATTTCCAAACGTCTGGTGGGTAGGAAAATAATGATCCAAACTGTGTGCTTTTTGCCTGCCAATTAGAGAGTGCGGGGACCGCCAGGAATTTCATTTCATTTCCTACGTCACTGGTCGGCGGTCCGCTTAAAATGGCGACCAAACTAAGGCGATACGAATTCTAATCTGGAATCCACACAAATGTACGGACGAGTATATGTAGTATGCTGCGAGCGGTAATTGCAGCGGCTGTAAGAGCAGGAACTGGTTTTTTTTCTGTCATTCTGTCCTCTGCCGCTGCTCTGCCATTCTTCACCAGCCGACTGCGACTGCGCAGCCCGCGGCGACCGCGGCTGCGGCGGATCGGTCGGATATATAAGATAGTCGGGTGCTGGGATTCTGATTAGTCTGCGAGCGCCGTTTACAAGTACATAGCACGTTAAGTTTGCCAGTTGCGTTGCGTTGCAAGTTTTTTTGGCTGCCCACCAAAATCAAAAGTGAAACGCTAGTGAAGTGACCAGAAAAAGGAAGTTTTGGTAGACTCACTTAATCGAAAAATAGATTGATACAAAATAATTACAAATATCAAGGGAAACGTGCTCAGTGTCAAACGGCCACAGATAAACATTTGAAAGAGAAATACGAAAAGTACTGTTCAAATTATCAAGTGACAGAATTTCATAATACCAACGGTACGTATACGTGATAATCAAGTATTTATTAATATTCGGCAAACTCGCTTTCCCGAAATTAATATGCAAATTGACTTGACATGCATGTTGAGGAGCAGTTAAATAATTTTCGTGTAATTTAATGGCAGAGTCAAAAGTTACATCATTTCCGACAGAAATTACATAAAATTCATTAAGCTGAGAATATTACAAAAAAGAAGAACAGCAAAAAATGCAATTAGTTTTAACTGAAAAATAATGGAAAAAAAACACAAGTGTTTTCTCCCCGCTTCAAGCGTCGGACATTCCTTTGTGGGCTAAGGTTTTTTGAAGTTATTACTTGTAGGTTTTTAGCTCTGACAAAAATGCTCTCTAAATCACTTACAATAATGAATGTAGATCATTAAGTAACAGAAGATGAGACCTGCTCTGGATTCTACAAGCAAAACAGAAACCCAGACTGGTTCCCGCAACCAGTTTTATAAAGGAAGTGAACGAAAAGCCTAAAATAAAAAAGGAAACTTGATTTGCTAAACGGCTCGTTCCTGCCGAGAATGCACTCTCGAAATGCAAAAGGCAAACAGAATTCAAGGCGGGGCGGGGTCATAAAAGGTAATGGCACAGGGGGTAAACTAATTATCGCAGCTTTAAAATTAAGATTTAAGCCTTCGGTTTTCTCAGAATCCCCGCATGTTTTCGCAGTGTTTAGCACCTGGCTCTAGGCAACCACTTGGCTGCTTGTTAGACAAACCATGGACATAATAAATGCTAACATAAGTATCCCGCAATTGACATTAATTTGTCTTGCCGTGGCGAACAAATCGCTTGCTCCGCATCTGGGAACTGTGAACTGTTATTAAGAGCGGCCAACACGGCGTATGATTATGGACGGCTTATGGCATACGGCAGCCAGCGGTGATGGATTTATAATTGCAATTGAGTCATTGGCCAGGGCGATCGGCTATTAATTATGTTAAGTATGTGCTAAACGGGTGTCGCATATCGTTTACAAGTGCTTTTGCTTTTTATGGTGCACAATTTGCATTTGCCAGCTGGAACTTGGCTGAACGTTAATGAGCATGCGAATTGATTCCCTCATTGACGTAAGACTCTTTGCAGAGATCGTTAGTTTTGCCAGTTGTTTGTGTTCTCAAGTGCGGTTTTTTCTCTACATTTCGTCGGGCTTGTCATCCAATTGACTCACAATCGGAAATACTGTGGAAAAACGACGGCGGCGGTGGGGAAAAACCATGTCCACTCGGACAAAAACAGATCACAAACACTCACCGGGGACGACCCCCAAAGCCGTGCAGATGCAGTGCGCCCCATCATGGCTTAAATTAGTCGCTTTTTACTCAATTAAGCAAATCAGTAGCGGCAAAAAAAGAACAACATGAAGTAATACATCCAATAAAAGAGCAGGGAGCACGTTGTTATATTTGGATTTGACCACCTCCCACGACAGTTCGACAAATTAATTGGCCACACTCTTCGGAACTGCCACCAGCGGAAACATTTGAGATACTAGATGGACCCAGCGACGACCTTAGGCAATGTTGTTGATCCGGCAAGTGCACCTACTACCAACAGTCATTCAACCCGGCCGAATTGCCGCCGAACGCAGGCAATAATTATGTAAATTACAAATTACATGGCACGCTGATAATTATGGAACGATTTTCCAAAGGCGCCAGAACCTCAGAGCCTCAGAAAGCCAACTGAAAACAATCTAACACAAGTGCAACCTTGGGGCGGAAAATTATAAGCAGCTCTCGTCGTTGTCTGTGTGTCGGTCTTAAATGATTTTCAATCGAGCCACTGCACCGACTACTGGCCACCTTAGTTTTTAATGGCTGTTTTTCGTTGACTTAATGGCAACAGGGGCAAGAGCAATAACATTAAATCAGCCGCATGGATTTCACCTCATCAACGGAGGCAGCGAAGGTGAACAGAAGTCGCTGGATGCATTAAATCGATGATGTGAAATGCCAAGAAAACCAAAAGGGGCTCAAGAATGCACTCGAGTGGCGGTGGCGGGACCAAAACAATGGACTCCACTCCACCAGCATTGTATGCAGATACGATAGATGTACGTGTACTATATGCTGCAAGTAAGTACATGTATATGGTCGGCAAACATAGTTGCTGTGGCTGTGTATGCAAGTGAACAAACTAATTGGACTCACACGGCGCATACGTAATGGGCGCTTGGGAAATGATTTCTGCCTAGCCTTGAATTCGTTACGTATACGCCCCGTAAACCGTTGTAAATTGCTTGGCTGCCAAAAAATGTATGCCAGTGGTCGAGAATCAGAAATCAGAAATCAGAACCAAGCGAGTCCGAAAAACGAGAACCAGAAGCTTTGAAATTGCGCAATTGAAGTATAACTTGTTTTGAGCTCGCCAGCCGCGATGGTTACAACTAGCCTCCACCTTTACTTCCACTCCACTTCCTCCTATTCCTCGGCCAGCGAGAAGCCAGCGAGAAGAAACGGAAACAAATAAATAATTCATACCGCAGAGGCCCAAGAAGCTTCCTGGCCACCACCACCTTGCCCTTCCCAGTAAGCGAGCACACGCCCTTCCTGCTTCCCCAAACGGATTGAATTTAATGAGGTCTCGAATCAAATGAAATCAGAAATGAAATTGTAAAACCAAATCAGAGGTTAGCATTAGCTAAGGCCAGGGGTAATTGCCGTTCTTGGGCCTCCAGACGACTGCTTGTCTTCATGTTTTTCGGATTAGAGCGCTTGACATTGGAGCCAAGCAGAATCGTATACAGGTAGTGGATATATCTGTGCTTCTCTCGGACACCAGAAATGGTCGGCGCAATGACATTTAACTGGGTTTTATGACACGCCAATGGAACTTAACGAACATGAGCATAAGGCTGGCGCAGCTTAAAGACCTCCAGCGATCTTGGGCCTGCGTTTGCCTCAATTTTATGGCCGCACGTCAAATGGGACGGAGACTGGCTCAATGCAATTAACGAGTTAACATGCCGCATTCCGAGCGGTTGTTTGGGCTTCTGGCCAAGTCCAACGACCGAGCTATAAAATTGAAACTAAATTAATTCTTTCAAGACGAAGAACAATCAGTAAGTAAACTGAACGACTAGGGAAAATATAGATGCAAATAAACAGTGCTTTATAAAAAAACTAAACAAGCACAAGAGGCTCTTGAAAACCTGGAACACTTATACTACCAAAGCCGGAACAGATTTTAATTCGTAGTATTAATAGTATAAGCCCACATAGATTAAAACGACCGTAATTAGCATCGACCAATCGACGAACAGGTGGCTATGCTAATGCATTAAGTAATAATAAGTATCCGAAGGAGGGTCTCTAGCCTCCTATTAAACAAACCTGTAATGAAAGCATGACTGATAGGTAAGGGAAAAATATGGTGCTAAGCGTGGAGATAAAAATGTCGCCATAATTTAGAATGACACGTGGCTGTTGCTAAGCATTTATTTACCAATGCTAAATAAAAAACGAAAAAATATATAAAAATATTAATATTAATTTACTTAGTTATATTTGGGTGTAGAGATACAGATAAGATAATCTATATTTATGTACTTCTAGTATTTCCTAGAAAGGTTAACATTTCAATACATTTATAATTCCAATAGATTTTAGTATGCATGCATAACTTTCATAAAATGGCTCACTTTAAATGCAGATGGAGAAGAATAATAAACCCACAATTAGTAAATCATTAAAATATTTCTGCAGCTTAAGAAATATGATTTAATCGCACAGATAAAGCTCACCAGAAGCCGTCCGTTTAAGCCAGGTTCAATACTCATTCATTATAATAGGTTATTGTGTGAGCGCTCCATTAGCACAAAGCGTTATAAATATGCATGTATGAATGAATTTAATTGCTACCGCAAGGCAATAAGGCAATAACCCGCATTGCATAATAAATGTGATGCAATTCAGAGAATCTCCGGGTGATGTGCTAAATCCAAATTGATTTCTGCTTGATAATGGCATTATAGATTGTAATTACTTCACACTGGCTTCTTAACTTCACAGATAACAAAATCTAAAGATGGGTTCGCTGCCGCAATTGTCGATTGTTAAGGGTCTGCAGCAGGACTTTGCGCCGAGAGCTCTGCACCGCATCTTCGAGGAGCAGCAGCTGCGGCATGCCGACAAGGTGGCTCTTATCTATCAGCCGGAAGGTCCGGGACACGGAATGGCGCCCAGCCAGAGCAGCTATCGCCAGATGAACGAGCGGGCCAATCGGGCAGCCCGTCTCCTGGTCGCCGAGACCCATAATCGATTCCTGCAGCCGAACAGCGACGGCGATTTCATCGTGGCCGTCTGCATGCAGCCGTCGGAGGGTCTGGTCACCACTCTGCTGGCCATCTGGAAGGCCGGAGGCGCCTATCTACCCATCGATCCCAGCTTCCCGGCGAACCGCATCCACCACATCCTGCTGGAGGCGAAGCCCACACTAGTGGTCCGCGACGACGACATCGATTCGGGCCGTTTCCAGGGAACTCCCACGCTCTCCGCCACGGAACTCTATGCCAAATCCCTCCAGCTGGCCGGGTCCAATTTGCTCTCGGAGGAGATGCTGCGCGGTGGCAACGACCACATCGCCATCGTGCTCTACACCTCGGGCAGCACAGGTGTTCCGAAGGGAGTGCGTCTGCCGCACGAGAGCGTCCTCAACCGCCTCCAGTGGCAGTGGGCCACCTTTCCGTACACCTCCAACGAGGCGGTGAGCGTCTTCAAGACGGCCCTAACCTTCGTGGACTCGATCGCCGAGTTATGGGGCCCACTGATGTGTGGCCTGGCCATTCTGGTGGTGCCCAAGGCAGTGACCAAGGACCCCCAGCGATTGGTAGCCCTGCTGGAGCGGTACAAGATCCGTCGCCTGGTGCTGGTGCCCACGCTCCTGCGATCGCTGCTCATGTACCTGAAGATGGAGGGCGGCGGAGCTGCCCAGAAGCTGCTCTATAACCTCCAGATCTGGGTCTGCTCCGGGGAACCGCTATCCGTGCCGCTGGCCAGCAGCTTCTTCGACTACTTCGATGAGGGCGTCCACCGGCTGTACAACTTTTACGGCTCCACCGAGGTGTTGGGCGATGTCACCTTCTTTGCCTGCGAGAGCAAGAAGCAGCTGAGTCTCTACGACAATGTGCCCATAGGCATTCCTGTGTCCAATACCGTCATTTATCTGCTGGATGCCGACTATCGTCCTGTGAAGAACGGCGAGATTGGTGAGATCTTTGCCTCGGGACTCAACTTGGCGGCTGGCTATGTTAACGGACGCGATCCCGAGCGCTTCCTGGAGAACCCACTGGCTGTGGAGAAAAGTAAGCTTTTATATACTCCATAATATTTTCGAAAATTTATATTATTATTACCAATTTTATCTATAGAATTTCATGGAAATTAAATAGTTTTCCAAATTCAAAATATAATTAAATTTTCCCTCCCCAGAATACGCCCGTCTGTATCGCACTGGGGACTACGGATCCTTAAAGAATGGAAGCATCATGTACGAGGGACGCACCGACTCCCAAGTGAAGATCCGTGGCCATCGCGTCGACCTTTCCGAGGTGGAGAAGAATGTGGCCGAGCTGCCGCTGGTGGAGAAGGCCATTGTGTTGTGCTACCATGCCGGGCAGGTGGATCAGGCCATTCTGGCCTTTGTTAAGCTCCGCGATGATGCGCCCATGGTCACCGAGATGCAGATGGAGGCACGCCTCAAGGACAAACTGGCTGACTATATGACGCCACAGGTGGTGATCCTGGAGCACGTTCCGCTACTCGTGAACGGCAAGGTGGATCGGCAGGCGCTGCTCAAGACCTACGAGACGGCCAACAACAACGAGGGTGACTCCAGCATTGTCCTGGACTTTGACTACTCCCAGGTGCCCGAGGATCTAAAGCTCACGGCTCGCGATCTCTTCGAGACAGTGGGTGGGGTTATTGGACGCTCCACCAGGGCCACCTTGGCCCCGCACAGTAACTTCTACGAGCTGGGAGGCAACTCGTTGAACTCCATCTTCACGGTGACCCTGCTACGCGAGAAGGGCTACAATATCGGCATTTCCGAGTTCATTGCGGCCAAGAATCTGGGCGAGATCATCGAGAAGATGGCGGCCAACCATGATTCAGTGCAGCTGGAGGAGGAGTCCCTGAATGCCTGTCCGCATCTGAAGATGGAGGCGGTGCCCCTGCGCCTGGAGCACCGTCAGGAAGTCATCGAGTGAGTGGTGAAGAGCAGAGGTCTCAGAGACTGTGTACTAACTGTGTGAATCCTTTGCAGCATCATTGTGGCTAGCTTTTATAACAAGGCGGACTTGGAGCAGTGGCTCAAGCCTGGAGTTTTGCGAAGTGATTACAGCGATATCCTGAACGTGAGTAAATGAATATGTTTCTAATACATATATCTAGATGGCTTCCTTAATCAATCCCTAGGATATCTGGAATGTGTTGGTGGAGCGGGACCTGAGTTTCGTCATCTACGATCGCAACACGGATCGCATCATCGGCACAGCGCTGAACTTTGATGCGCGTAACGAGCCCGAGGTGGACATCAAGTCCAAGCTGCTCATTGTTTTCGAGTTCCTGGAGTTCTGCGAGGGTCCCATCAGGTGAGTTGGCCAATTCAGCTATCCCAGAACCACCTGCTCACTTGTAATCTCCAACAGGGATAACTACCTGCCCAAGGGCCTCAACCAGATCCTGCACTCGTTCATGATGGGCACCGCCGAGAAGCTGAATCCCCGCGAGAACATCGCCTGCATGCACTTCATGGAGCACGAGGTGCTGCGGGTGGCCCGCGAGAAGCAGTTCGCCGGCATCTTCACCACCAACACCAGTCCGCTCACGCAGCAGCTGGCCGATGTCTACCACTACAAGACGCTCCTCAACTTCCAGGTGAACGAGTACGTGCACTCCGACGGCAGCCGTCCCTTCCGGGATGCTCCCGACGAGCAGCGCGCCATCGTCCATTGGAAGGAGGTGGCCAAGTAGGACGGCACGGTGCTTGCTTCACCGAAACAGATCTGCAGCGAATTTATCCCGCACCACGTATTATATTTAACTAGCATATCGCCTACCACCTAGTATTAGCCCTAGGCATAGTGTAACTTAGCGAGAAGTTTCGTAAGTTTGTGTTGACTAGTTGTAAGCTTCCGATTTCGAGACAATTAAAGAAACAACAATCGATAATTAACGACAAAGTTGTTTGATTCCATTGGCGCTCACTTGACCGTGGGCCAGACACTTTCCAATATTGGAAATTCCTAGCCTCTGTTAGACAGTAAACATTTCCTCAAGAGTTCCTTAGACATCATACAAAGTAACCAGATTTATCATTGGGTATTCGAATATTTGTATTTCGCAATACCGGTTTTGTAACAAGCAACGACTTCTTGCTAATCAAATTGATCTATCGATCGAATGTTTGAGTTTTTGAATCCACGCTTATATGACCCACATTTTCGTGTCTCGAATGTGATACCAACGTTTTTAACATTTAAGCCATAAATACATATGCTAGTTTTATTGTTTGTCTATTACACATTTCAAGATTTAAGTTAATTTTGCTGTGGTTGCTGCGGCTCATACATATATATCTATAATTATATATTTTCATTGGATTTTTAATGAATAACGAGCGCCGATCAGCGTCTCTAAATTTTATGCTGCTTGGTAAGATAATTACACACTTTTTACTCGACAATAATTACATAAGCTAGGTATATATATGCAGATTTGAAATGCATGAGTGTGTGCATGTGTTGTGTGTGCTTATGCGATCTGTCCGAACGTTCACTTCTGGCCCATCCGCCTTTCCAACTGCTCTCCAGTGAAGCGTTCAGCCAGAGGTGAATATGCCTGTGTGTGCTCGGATGAATGGATGCTTGTTTGTGGATGTGTGAACGGGCATGTTTACTAAATGTTTAAGCGCTAGCCTTTTCTACATACTAAACAACTGTACAGCTAATTTACCTTAATTATTAAATAGTTTCATTATTTCCAGCATTTCTTGGGGTGCTTTGCTGGCTGCGGGAGGGATGAGGAAGGGAGAGAAGGGGTTTTCAATAGCCTAATTAGGGGCGGCGGCGGAGCAGCCCGTGCAGAACGGATGACAAATCAAAATACATAATCCATAATCCATATACGCATGTTCGGCTTCAGCTCGGCTGTCGGTGTTCACTTGGTGCTGCGAACTATGCGTATGACCCTTGTGGACTATGAGGCGGCACTCTGATCCTGTAGCCTGTAGTTCTGGAATGTCTTCCACTCGCCGGTGTTGTAGTCCAGCCGGATGTGCGACTCTACCAGGCACAGTGCCGTGTTGCCGTCCTCCTGTTGTACTTTTTCCTGCGAAAATTAAAGAAAAATATTATCGAAATAGTGCAACCAAAAATTTCTAGCTGGTAATCAGAAACAAAGTCAACAAAATATTTAATATTTGTTAAGATAAATTCAGTTCCCATAAAATCTTTCGTTTCAAGTTAAATGCCGGCACTCAACAGGTGGAAAACAGATTATAATATTTTAGGAACATTTTTAAAACATCTATACTGAAATTAAAATTCAATTTCGAAAGATGTGTTTTACAATCGATTTATCCTCATTTCATATTTGAATTGCTTTTGGGAGGGAAGTAATATTTGGATAAATCCAAATTGGCGGCTGAAAATAAGTCCCAAATAGCCTTACCTCTGTTTCGCCCAACTTTATGACCAGCACATTTTCGTTATTCGGGCGCGGATTTTCCCGCAGACCGGCCATAAATCCGAGGATAAGGGCTTTGTCTGGTCGTGAGACGCGGTTCGCCTTACGAAACATTTCATGCGCTTTGTGCACGTGCTCGTTCTGAAATAAACCACAAGTGTTAAATACATTTTAACATAATTTACAAAGTGATCTTACCGATAGCGAGAGGCCACGTCGCTGTGGTGCCTGCTGCGATTGCTGCTGGGCAGACTGCTGTTGCTGTGGTTGCTGTTGGGCCTGTACCTGGACCTGGACGGTTCGCGCGATTCCTGCATTCGGATTCCCTGGCTGGCCCTGGCCCCCGCTGGTGGTGGAGGTGACCAAACGCTGCTGCAGGGTCGGAGCCGGCTTGTGTTGGACCAGAATCTGTTGCTGCTGCTGGCGCGGCTGCTGTTGCGACGCCGTCGCCGCAGCGTTCGATTGGGTGATAATCGTGCGCTGCGTGCTGCCCGGCGCCGCCTGCACCTGCACCAGCTGCGGCTGCTGGCCCGGCCGTTGTATTAGCGTCAGGCCCTGCGGCAGCGTGGTCAAACCTCCGCCCACGTTGGCCATCACAGGCCGAATGATGGTCTGCTGCTGGGACTGATGGAAATATTATTATTTTTTCACATGTTAAAATGTAAGAATGAGGTACGGATTAGAGTTTAGTTTACAAAAATGCCCTGCTTTGCACTCACATTGCCGATCACATTGGTGGGCTGCTGCTGCTGCACAATGACGTGCTGTCCACCAAGAGAGCTGGTTGGTATGAGGGTCGGCAGGATCTGCTTTCCAGGCTGTTGCTGCTGCAACTGCACCGCACCGGTCGAGGATGTTGTTTTCACCAGACTCGGCGGTCCAGCTGTTGTGGTCATTAGCGTGGTACCGCCAAGTCCCTGCAGGTTGCCCACATTGCTGATGGGTATTTGCTGGTACATATCGCCACCAATGTTGCGCAGGATTACGCCCTTCTGCGTGAGTATGATGGTCTTGTTCTTGCCGGACGTAGGGGATACGTTCAGAGTGGATACGCCACCGGCCACGGCTCCGCTTGGCTGCATCAGAACCTGCGACAACTTGGGCTGTTGCGTGGCCGTCGTGTTGGCCACGATCGTATGCTGTGGATGGGGCTGCTGCTGCTGCATCTGGGCCTGCATGTGCTGTTGCTGCGCGGCCTGAGAGGCTGGTTGAATGGTCACTGGCCGGTTAGGTAGCTGCACGTTTTGAATGTTCAGGGTGTTTGACTGTCCGGGGGAAACCACTGCTGCAGAGGTGGCCACCAGAGGCGGTGGATTCGAGGACACCACAGCGGTAGCCTGCTGCGGTTGGGCCTGGCGCAGAGGCGTCATTACCACACTCGACGAGCCCGAGGTCTTTAGCAGTATCTTGGTGGGTGTCTGGCCATTTCCGCCCGGCGTGGTGGCTTGGTAAAGCGTCGTGGTCTGCGGCAATGGGCGACTGTGTGAGAACGAGGTAAGCGTCGGCAACATGGGTTGCTGCTGCTGTTGCTGAATCTGTTGCGGTTGCTGCTGGGGCGTGGCCAGGATGTACTGCGTCTGTTGCTGCTGCGGCTGCTGTGGCAGTTGAGACTGCTGTTGCGTCTGCTGTTGGATTTGCTGGTGCAACAGCTGCTGTTGCTGTTGTTGCTGCTGCTGCTGCTGTTGCTGTTGGGAAGCGGCCGCAGCGCTCGAGGTTCCAGCCTGTTGTTGGGCTCGCTTCGCCGGCTGAATAATAGTCTGCGATATGATCACCGGCCCGCTGTTGGTAGCCGTTTTCAGCTGGCTCAGCGGCATCGTCTTTATGGCTTGCGACGGTATCGTCGTGGTAGTGGTGGGGGTGGTACTGCTACTGGGCATGGCCAAAGCCTTCTGTAACGATACAAATACAAGTTAATTAGCAAGGAAATAAAGAAGGAATAAATCGTTAGATACTAAGTGGATTCACTACTAATTTGAAAACACCTGTGTAATTTTAATTATCACGATAGCTTTTGAATGGCGCAACTTACCGCTCTTTGAGCACTGGGCGAGGATGCCAAAATCACGGGCGTGGAGCTGTTGATCAAAAGCGGAGGCTGTGACTGCTGCGGAGCCTGCTGAACCTGCACAGTTTGCGACTGCTGCGTCTGGCTGCCACTGGGTGCTGCCGCTGCGGCAGCCGCTGCTTTCGCCTTGGCCGAGGTAATCTTCACAGAGATGTTGTTGGGCAGATTGGCCAAAGGATTGGCCGCCTGACGCAGTTGCTGCGGGGTTAGCAGTGTCGTCGTAGTGCCTGCACTCGTCGAGGGCGAAACGCCGGTAGTTCGTAGCATGGGCTTTATGTCCAGCTTCTCCATCTTGATGGTAGTATTGCCCACCGTGGTGGTGGTGCCTGTGCTTGTGCTGGCTCCGTTGTTTTGCCGCTTCTGCGGTGAACTGCGGATCAGGAGGTGCGGTGTGCGCTGCACCAAGCTAGGCGGCTGCTGCTGGATAATGACGCGTTGCTGCTGTGCCTGCGTCGACGGAGAAGTCTCGATCTTTTCCAGCTTGATGCTGGCGGGCACTATGATCTCCTCGCTCTTGATCTCGATCTCCTGCTTGATTCGTTTTGGGGTGTGATTGAAGCTGTTGTTGTTGTTGTTCAGCTTTGCTGCCGATTTCGGGGTACGCGGTGTCTTCAACTTGGTCTCGACTGAGGGTTTTCCCGGCTGCCCATCAGCCACAGACGTTGTGTTGGCCTTGGCAAAGTCCAGCGTGGCTGTGGCGTACTCCGGTGTCTCGGGATCGCATTCCATGGCCGTTTTGCCGGCCAGCTCATCGTCCTGCTGCTCTTCCAGGCTTCCAGCGCTCTGGTTGAGTAGCTGAGGCTCCATTTTGATTTCGAAACTGTTGTTGGCCGACGTGGGCGTGACTGGTGTTTCTCCTCCACTGGCCGTGGCCCCGTCCGTTGGCGAGCTGTCGCCAGCATTGGTTGACGCAGCCGTGGCTGCCGCAGCTGCCGCCGCCGCCGCCTGCTGCTGCTTTTGCTCCTGTTTTTTCTGCTGCTCCTCCAGCTGCTGTTCGCGCTTCCGCTTCTTGGCCGCCGCATAGCCCAGCGGCTGTTCGGTGAACTCGATCAGCTTGATGCCGCCATCCTTGCGTCCAGCGGGCGTGCGACTGAGATTGGGCCTCTGGGCTGCATTTCCCGGCACCGTAGCCGATCGGAATCCCGTGGTCGGCATGCGCGATGGGATTCCCTTGAGCGGAGTGGTGTCCGTCATCTTGCGGGGCATGCCCCGCGATCTCAGCGGAATCGTGGGCGCCGAGGCCTTCTTTAGCGACGACTGAGCATCAGCGGACTTGTGCAGCAGCTCGGTGCGCAGCTGAGCGCTCTTGGGCTTGCGCTTCAGCGTAAAATGCTTGACGGGGGCAGGCTGCTGGCCCACCTGTAATCAAAAAAACCCGAATTACAAAGGATCACAGATGATTTCAGCAGCATCTCTACCCACCACTGAGATCAGCGCGTTCTTATTTAGGTACTGGCACTCCAGGGGCAGCATGCCCAGGTCCGAGTGCTTGGTGACCAACTTGCGCAGGTCGTTGACCATGTCTGTGAAGATGGGACGCGTGTCCTCGTAGTCGGAGATCTCTGTGTTCAGCGAGCTGGTGGCCGGGAAGGTCTTCATCGTCTCCGCCAGCATGGAAACCCATAGCTCTGAATCCAGGCCGGCCACCTCGATTACCTCCTCGAGTTCTGCCTTCCACTGAAAAGCGCATTTAAATTGACAATAAGTGGGGAAGTTCATTACGGTACGACGAAGATTAATACCCTTGTATACAAGTATTCATGTGAATACTTATTTTATGACAACAATATGATGTAACTTTTTCATTTTAGTACTATTAATTCCTACAACGAAATCATGTGAATTAATATCCTTTAAAATATATCTTTAGTTTTTTTAATAGCGACACAAATTCCGTTACTAACGCCTGACGAAAATCAAAATACCCTTTGCGAAGGGTACAACAAACAAATGAATCCGCGAGCCACCCACAACCAGCCCACTCACACACTAACACGCGCGAGAGCGACATACACGCACAAGTGTCGACGGGAGAGAGAAATGTGTACACAAAAGTAGAAGTGGCGGGAAACGTTGCTAATATTTATTTTCACCAGCCAGCGCAATTGCCCCACTGGTGATTGCAAATAAAACGATAAATACACTTTGGGACTCGCTCCAGCTGATGGGATTTGTAACAATTGCCGAGTATTTACACATTTTCCGCACTTTTTCGTTTCACCAACGTATACGCTGTATACGTGTGCGCGTGTCCGCGAGTGTGTGTGCGTGTGCTGGTGTACTTTTTTTTTCGTGAAATACACCAACGCCATTTGATTTCATTTACCTCCTCCACCAGACGGCGCGGAATGTGAAGGAAGCTGAGGAGGAGCTTCAGCTTGACCTGGGTCTGCAGGTCCGGGAAGCACTCCTTGATGTTGCGCAGCACCTCCTTGTTCAGCTGCGAGCAGATCGAGCCGTTTATCCACGAGTCGTTCGAGGTGCCCAGTTTATTATGCAGCCACAGTGATGTGTCGCTGTCCCTTACGTTCGCCATTTTTCAACGCCTTACGCCCGTCCGCACGCGGAGCACACACTGCAATTTATGCCAAACGCTGACCCGCCCTGTTGCTCGGCACTGTTTGAATGCGTTTTTCACTTTCCGTCGCGCTGCACGTCAACAAAACACACGGAAAATCCTTCGAAAAAATTGTAATAGGAAGCGCACGCACACATGAAACGCACGAAAAAAGTGTTGCCACATCCGCCAGTGTGCGCCCCGTGCAGTGTGACCGTTTGCGGCAGGGCTTGTCGTGCAGGGCTGGCAACTATCGCATAAACTATCGTTGAATTTCCATTTTCAATGTGTGGACACACTCACCGGTTTTGTAAACAACATTTTGGTTAAAATGGAACTCCTGAATGAAGGTGCAACGAAAACGGTTTCCCAGTCACCTAAACCAAGGAGTGGCATGTCCACGGGAGGCAAGATCCTGATAGCGGCTACCGGAGGAGTGGCCGTCGGCCTGTCGATTGTGTGCGCCTCCTTTGTGGCGCCCGCCTTCCGGAGGATCTGCTTGCCTTATGTGCCCGCGACCACCAAGCAAATACAGAATGTCCTGAGCTTCCTGCCCAGGAACGCGGGCGGAAAACTGCTGGACATCGGCTCCGGAGACGGGCGCATCGTAGTGGGTGAGTTTCCGTCACCCGGTCGTCTCAAAAACACCGAAATTCACTTATGTAATCCTCTCCAGCGGCGGCCCAGCACCACAAAGCTTTGAGGACGGACGGCGTGGAGCTGAATCCATGGCTGGTCTACTACTCTCGCCTGGCTGCACTGCGTCACGGGGTCTCTAAGCAGACGAGGTTCTTCCGTCGGGATCTGTGGAAGTTTGATATCAAAGACTACAACTTCGTGGTCATCTTCGGCGTGGAGCAGATGATGCAGGACCTGGAGCACAAGCTGATCGCCGAGTGTCCGCACAACACCAAGATCATTGCCTGCCGCTTCCCACTGCCCAGCCTGGAACACGTGCAGATCATCGAGGACGGAGTGAACACCGTGTGGTTCTACGACCTCAACAAAAGCTAGCAAGAGTTTTATTAAATTGGTATTTTTATTGTTTTCCCACGTTAAGAAAACGACGCTTAAGATAAATGCTAGAAGGGCTGGTCAGTAATACAAACTTGGTTACGGGAATACAAAAAGTACGAGGACAAGACGAGAGTGGCTAGCATCTAGCCGGAATACCAAAGATGAAGGAACATTAAAAGTGGAGGCAGTGAATCTGGCATCCGGAAACGCTAAAAGCGGCGACCCATGTAAATGCACTTGGTGGCCTCCTCGCGGTAGACCTCCACGAAACCGATCCTCGAGTAGAAGCTCACCTGGCCGACGTCCTGCTCGGGGACACACACATGAGCCCCAAAGCAACCGTTCGCTCGCAGGGCGGCCAAGAGTACGGTAAGCATTCGCTTGGTGATGCCCGAATCGCGATCCTCCGCCTCCCGCAGAGTGCCACAGACCAGCACGGCTGGGAAGGATCCGCTCACCTCCACGGGACACTGCTCCAGAGCCAAGTTGCATCCGCTGCCGCCATGAAACTTTTCTACGAAAGACGTGACAAGCTGCCTCACTTCTTCACCGCTCTCCTGCGTACAAAGATCCTTGGGATACTTCTCACGCAGCTCTGACAGCCAGCAAAGCTCCAGGTTGCGTCGAAATATGTTTACATCCAAGGCCGCACAGGAAAAGCCAATGATGCTGTTACTCTCATCGTAGGCCACAATACACAGCTGCGGACTAAGGGTGAGGTGTCCTCCCACCAGTCCATCGGCCACAATGCCGGCTACAGTCGCCGGCAGCGGGAACGGGACGTGGGTGCCTCCGTCTAGTTCTCCCTGCCACTGCAAGTACAGGCGGGTACACACGTCGTAAACGTTTTGCTCGTCCGAATTGCAGTAGGGTCTCAGGAGATAGTAGTTGGCCGTGGGCTGCTCCGGAAGCTTGTACACAAACAAGTCGTTGCCTGCATCTACGGGCATTAGACGCTGCAGGTCGGCGATAAGGCCGCCTCGGAAGACCCACGGCTCCTGGTCACCGGACATGAATGCCTCCTTCCAGCCCTTGCTGAACCCTGAAAGATTTTCAATGTATTAGGACTTGCACTACTGAAACGCCGATTGTTTCACTTACAAGTATAGCTTCCCTCCGTGTACGAAGACGTGTTTTGCGGGAAATGGCCGAGAGCTAGCCACTTGACGTAGCAATTGAGCAGGGACAGGGCGCCGGAGATGTCCCACACATAGGAGTACAGCTCGTGGCAGATCTCCTTGTTCGGACAGTTGGCTATTTTGATCAGCAGCCCCACGACGGCGCTGCAGAGCTGGTCAAATTGCTCACAGCGCTGATGCCACTCGGTGACCTCCGGCTTGGCTGATTTGACGGCATCGCCTCCGCCACAGGCAGAACGGTCCTGCAGTATCACATTTGCGTTGCCCTTCAGCCAGTTGAACTCGACAAGCAGCTTCAGGCCGCGGCTGCCATGTTCAAAGGGTAAATAGAACAGATCGCAAAGCAGACCCAGATCCTCAACGGTTATCTTTTCGCCGCCGGAAGTACTAGTATTTAAAAGGGTTTTAGTGATAAGTATCATAGAGGTGGATCAACATTCAAACAGCATACTTAT
This sequence comes from Drosophila lutescens, assembly GCA_037075285.1. Classification (NCBI taxonomy): domain Eukaryota; kingdom Metazoa; phylum Arthropoda; class Insecta; order Diptera; family Drosophilidae; genus Drosophila; species Drosophila lutescens. Next base: position 526,660 of record JBAMCF010000861.1, read on the forward strand.
TATCAATGGTCCTGTCGGACTGAGCTTCGTTTTCTTCGCGCATTTCCGCATTTGAGATCGGCGACGAAGTCCCACTCTCCACATGCATACTCTGGATGGAGAATAATAAAAAAAGGCAATCAATTATCTGGATTCCGAGTTGCAACGTCATATTTACATGCACATCGTTTACAGACTCCATGAGCACATCGTCGGCCACCAGTTTGATTGCCTCCTCCTCCCTTGGAGAGACCTGGGATGCGATGCTGCTGCTGCACTCCATAGGCTCATTGACTCCGCCACTCAACGGGCTCTGACTGCCGTCGTCCAGCATTGTGTCCACACACAGACTGGCCACCGGTTCCTGCTTCTCCTCCAAGTCGTCCACCTCCAGTTCAATCCGTCCCTTTGCCAAATCGCTTTTCGGTTCATTGTCATCGAAAACTTCATTGTCCAGAGCCAGTTCCACGGAAGCCTCCACACTCTTCGTCTCCATAATGGGCACTGAGACAACAGAGATGGGTATCTTCTTGGGCAGCTCAATGTTGCTGGCGGCTGTGGTCGGTATCGGATTGATGATATCGTCGTTTGTGACCACTTTTGTGGGCGACACCAGCGAGTTCATCACTGGATTTGAGATGGGTGTCAGCGATGAGGTCACAACGCTGAAATTAATGATTTACTTGTACAAAAGTGGTTTACCAAAGAGATAACGTCCATTTACCATACGTCCGCCAGAGCTTGCAATTGGGTGGTGTTGACCTCCGGAACCGTCCTCGAGTTCGTCGACGTGGTTGTGGTGGTGGTGAGACTCATACAGGTATTAATGGAAGGTATGATGGGAATGATGGGCATGACCATTTGCACTTGCGGCTGGGGCTTGGTAATGGGTCCCCAGGCCTCCTTTTCCATGAAGAATTCCGGCAGCCACTCCGTAATGGCGTTTCTTTAAAAGAAATAGAGTTTAGAAGTAAGATCCGTGAACGTTTTTTTTTGTGAGTTTTACTTACTTAAGAGCCAATCGCGGATGGTACACGTTCTTAGAGAGAAACTCCGCCGGAAGGTCATCCTCGTTTTCAGTCTCCAGTTTTATGTCCGCGCTCAGCGAGCTGTTGACCTTGGAGTCCAGGCTGCAGCGCGACCAGAAGGCCAACGAGTGGATGGCAACAAAGTTGCCGTAGAACTCGCAATTCGGATTAGTCATTATGCCGCGCAGATGGGGGATCAGCTCCGGCGAACGGCCGCTATATGGACCCAGGAAGACCCGCTTCTGGTCGTAATCGTTGGCATGCAGGTTGTCCCAGATGCACGGCGGACGACGCAGCACCTCGGTAATCTCTTGGATCGATTCAATGGATATGGTCTTGGAGATGACCTTATCGCCTGTCCACAGGATGTCGATATCGTTGTTCAACTTGGAGCCCAAGGTGTTAAGGTACTCAGACTCCAGAACAGTGGGAACGGCTCGCGAGGCGCAGTACTGGGTGGGGCAGAAGAGAAACTTGGGGCTGCCCAGGTGCGTATATATCTCGTTGGTGACCGATACGTGGGCGTTTGCAAACGTCTGGAAGACCTCCTTGTCCGCCTTCGAGAGCTCCGACTCGATGTCATCGAACAGAAGAGCGTAGGCTTCGCAGCCGAAGTGCGAAACCTGATCCAGCTTGCGCTTCAGCGTGGCGATCTCCTTGGGACTGCTGTAGGTCATGTCCAGTCCGGGCGACAGGGCGTAGTAGAAGGTGATCCCCGCCTCCTTGGCCGCCGCTATCAGACCTGCAAGGGACGGAAGGCACTTAGCCGGAGGATTTGCACGGTTCAAAGGTTAGTTACTGGACAGGTGATCCGCCTCCTCCACGGTGTACAGCTCCCGCCAGTAGGCACGGTGCTTGTAGTCGTCCTTCGGAGCATACATGTAGGACGGACTGGAGCCCATGCCCATGGACTTGAGCTTCCGGAACAGGTCCTTGCGCTGCTCCGTCGTCCACGGCCGGCCGTAGAAGCCCTCGATCACGCCGCAAATAAACTGCCGCTGGCCATCGGCTTGGGTGCCCGCTTCATCTGCCATTTTTCACGGGCCGGGGATTCGAATGAGGCGATTTGCGAGGACACTTATTTCTTTCTCTTCTTCTTCAGGATTTGTGACGGCGTTGCCAGATGATAATTTTGCTTTCCTCCTAAAAAATCTCAAACAGTCGATATATTCCCAACTGCGTCCGGCAAGAGCGATAACCCTGTAATACCGATGACAATCTTCCTATTGTTTATATACAATACAAATACCACGTGCGTGGTAACCGAGCTCTATTGGCCAAAACCAACGTCCAATTAAACAATAATGAATCACTTTGAGATTCGGGAGGTGCCCGGAAAGGTATGTGGTGTACATGATGCCATCCGACCCTTCCTAATGACATATTTCCCCAGGGTCGAGCGATGTTCGCGACCAAGAACTTGGCAACAGACGAGGTGATCTTTGAGGAAGAACCGTTCGCTTCCCGGCAATTCTCGTGGAACGTGGCGTATGGCTACGCGGCATGTGACCACTGCATGCGGCCGCTGGAGACGGTGCTAGAGAATGTGCGGCGCCTGGCCAGCGATCCTCAAGTGGAGGTGCCTCTTCTGCAGCACGATCCCACGGCCCAGTGGGTGGCGCAGTTCACTCAGTGTCCGCGCTGCAAGGTTCGCTACTGCTCCGAGGACTGCTTGATGGAGGCCCAGAAGCGCTATCACCGGCTGGCCTGCATGGGAGCCTTCCGATCCGACGACACACATCCAATTAATGTCCTCAACGAGACCTGGAAGAAGATGCACTATCCGCCCGAGACGGGCAGTATAATGCTGATTGTCCGCCTAATGGCGCTCTATCAGCAGAGCACCAAGAAGGCCGAGTTCCTTGAGCAGCTGCAGTCCTTCCAGGCACTGATTGTGAATCGCGAGCAGAAGATTTACCACAAAATGCTGGGCGAGAACTTCGAGCAACAGATGGAGCAGCTGTATCTGGCGTTCTGCAATGCCTTCTCCGGCGAGGAGTTCTCCATGGTATGTATTCTCTCAGGAAAAAGTTAAGTTTGGCCTTAATTGGTGGCTCCCTTTTCCAGTTCACCACGCCTGATGCCTTCAAAACCCTGATGGGCATTATGGGTACCAACAGCCAGGGCATCGCGACAAGCGTGCTTTCCCAGTGGGTCGTCAAGGTATCCGAACTTCCACTGCCGGATGCGGACAAAGCCCAGCTAGACACGGTCATCGATGGCCTCTATGCCAAAGTCGGAGAATGTAAGAACTCACAAGGAGTACTATTAAAGGGATAATTTATGTTAAATCATTTATTTCCTTCCCAACAGTTGCTGGCGAATTCCTGAACAACGAGGGTTCCGGTCTCTATCTCCTTCAGAGCAAGATCAACCACAGTTGCGTACCGAATGCCTGCTCCACTTTTCCATATTCCAACGACATTGTGGTGCTAAAGGCCTTGTCTCCCATTCAAGAGGGAGACGAGATCTGCATCTCCTACCTAGACGAATGCATGCTGGAGCGGAGTCGCCACTCAAGGCACAAGGTCCTGCGCGAGAACTACATATTCGTCTGCCAGTGTCCCAAGTGTCGAGCCCAGGCGTCCGATCCCGATGAGACTAGTGATGACGACGAGGACGACGACGAAATGGACGATTACGACGATGATGACGACATGAACTAGCCTAAGACAATTTTTTGTAAACAATGAAAAATGTTTATTCAAGTTGTAAACAGCTACAGAGTACGTATAGATTCTAGAATAAATGTTAAAGATTTTGAAGAAGGATGGAAATGTCTAGGTTGGCCGCAAGAAAATATAAGTATTTCCTAAAGAAATTAGATCGGAAAACCTTTAAGCTTTACTTTTATTAAATATCAAATTCTGAATACCTATGTTAAGACATCTAAAGAATTAATAATTTTTTATACTTATCGAGCGCACACTTTATATATGTATGTACAAGGTTTAGTCATCCCCCCATCCACTCCTGGCTGGAGAACGTTGTCCAACACTTGGGTATCAATAAGCTTTATAGCGCGATCCGCTTTGTGTGTACATTGTACATAGTATATTTTATATTTCAACAAAGTGTGCAAATATACGCATGTAGACAGTTTTAATCGGAATTTATTAAACATGCTGCAGGGGTTACTCTCCTTTGTTCTGCTCCTGTGCATCCTGCACAGCACTTCCGGCCTGTACTTCCATATGCGAGAAAATGAGCGCAAATGCTTCATCCAGGAGACGGGTGAAGATACTAATGTGCTTGGTAGAGACCGAATCCTACCTCCAACTTCGGGCCATTTCTAACTCTTTTTCTTTTAGTTCATTACAAGCTGGAGGAGGGGGATCCGAGATCCGAAAATGCCATGCCCGTTTCCCCCGGCATGGGAATGCTCGTGGACATACGGGACAGCAATGGTAAGGTTGTGCTTTCCCGCGTCTACGATTCGGAGGCCCGGCTTTTGTTTACCACCCACTGGCCGGGTGACCACCACATCTGCCTGGAACCCAAAGGTTCTGTCTTGTTAACTGGTGCCCTCCTTCGTGTTCACTTGGACATAAAAGTGGGCGAAAAAGCTGTGGACTATGCGAATGCTAGGAGGATGCAGCAACTGGATAACATGCAGTTGCGGGTTCTCCAGCTCATGAATCAGGCAGAGGATATCTACAAGAATCAGAACTACCAGCGCTTCCTTGAGGAGCGCTTTCGGCAGACAAGCGAAAGTGTATTCTTTACAATAATATATTGCTGCGTTGCCCAGGTTGTAGTGCTGGTTATTTTATTGGCCATCCAGTACCATCTTTTATTCAGGAGGTCCTCCTTGTACCTTGAATACTGCAAACTTTTTAATGAAGAAGAGCTGACCAGGGTAAGTATGTGGCGGGTCCTTTAAGGAATAAAACGATTAACACGTTTCCTTCAACAAATTAGTTCAGGACACCAGAGGCGTTTAGGGCCCTCATGAGCATCCTGGGCCCCACTGGTCAGGGGCAGGGACTCACCTCCAGCACCATATCACAGTGGATTGCCCAGCTGGAGGATCCGGATTCAACGAATGAAAAAGAGGAAATCCTTATCAGTGAAACGCTTCCAGCCAAAGTGGAAGAATGTAAGTGGAGGCGTTTCATGGAAGTCAACTGATAACATTGCACTCTCTACCCACACAGTTGTTGGAAAATTCCTCATCAAGCCTGCGCCGGAGATTCCGGGCAATCCAAAAGGTAGCCACTACGCATCCAATGTCCAATTGACGAACCTCCTGTCCAGCGCTAAGCGGAATCGCAGTGTCCACTTGAAAGGCGACACCTTCTTGCTGGTCTGCGAGTGTGAAGAGTGCAAGGCCAAGGATCCGGTTGCAGGTGATGCGAAAGCATAAATGGAACCCATAACCAATAAGTCGTCTGTCTTGAACATGGTTGCCTTTTGTTCTTGTTATTCTACCAACACATCGCATCTAAAATATAAATTTAATTTATAAATGGCTAACAAATCTCATCAGGAGCTGCCTTCGCCGCCGCCGGCGGAGACGGGCGTCAGGTTAATCAGGTTGTTGCTGCTCTCGGCCAGCTCGGCAATGGAGACGCGTCCGCGCTGTTTAATGAACTTGGCCACCGCGGACAGCTCCTCCTCTGATACGTAGATGAACTTGCCGCGATCGTCGATGACGCCGGTGATGGTGCCATCGGCCTGCAGCTCCTGGATGCGATCGATGGCCTGCTGCGTCTTCAGTTTGAAGGCCACGGCCAGATCCTCCAGGACAACCACCTTGTTGTCCCTTATGTACTGTATAAAGTCGGCCAGAAGGTTGTCCTGGTCGTCGGCGTCACCCTCCTCGAAGCCCTCTTCCTCCACGCTGAAGGCGGCCTTCATCTTCAGGTACTCCTCGTGCTCCTTGCGCTCTCGCTCCTCCTTGGCCAGGCGCTCGGCCTCCACCCGCTTGCGCTCCACTTCCGCATCGATATTCTCCTGCTGCTTGCGTTCCGCCTCCTCCTTGGCCTCCTTCACCTTTCGCTGTTCGCGGTCGTGCAGTTCCTGCTCACGCTGAAGCCGCTTCTGCTCCTTGGCCTCCATCTTGGCCCGCTTCTTGGCGCCCATCTTCTCGTCCAGCACCGCGCCCTGGGGCACGCGAGCGCCATCGGCATCTAACTGGGCCTCATCTTCGTTATCGGAGTCGCCAAGAGCAGCCGGCGCTCCTGCTGCTGGAGCAACTGGGGCCGCTGGAGCATTCTGGCGCAGCCGGTTTCGCTGATTCCGGGCTATTTGAGCCCGACGTGGAACTCCCTCCTGGGCGCGCTGTGGGACGCCACGTTGTGGGGCCGCAGCTGGCTTGGTTTCTACATATGTATTTTGGGGTCAATGGATTAGTCGCTTTTTGGAAGGTTGCAACTGTTTTCGGACTCACCAGGACTGGCCTTCTTCTTCTGCAGCAGGTACAGCGTGATGATGACGACCAAAAGGGCCGTGGCGATCCCCACGAGAATGATCAGCTCCATTGTGAATAAGTCTGGAGGCTTTTCAACCTGGTGCGCAATGCTTTTTGGTTTGGCAAAAAAAGTAAACGTCAACAAAATGAACATATGTTTTGCGGGTCAAGATAGCAACCTAGTTGGCAGCAGAGGTGCTAATTCAGCTATTTTATAGCCAAGTTAACTGATTTGGCACCCGGCCATGGGAAAATGGAATTATTTATGTGTTATTTCGTTCCAATTATCTTAAAATGTGTGCCCCACTTAAAAAACCGACTTTATTGTCTAGCTAATAACCCAAGCTAACGATCTACATAAGTTTCAGTTAGATTTTAAAAATTTATTTATTGAACAAATTTTGCAGTTTTGATAAAGGGTTACATCACGATTATTTCCAAAAAATGGTCAAATAATTAAAGTTTTTGGGTTCGAACGCCAATTGGTTGGGAATTTCATTACCAACTCAACGCGGTATGGCAGTTGATTAAAGGCCAATTTGTTGAATAGTTTTTGCCAAAATACTGATTGCTTTTGGAAGTAATTTTGACATAAAGATTTATGCGTTTTTCGTACCAATTATTTTCAATTGACCGCAGCTGTATGTTTTTACGTTTTATGGCTATGTTTTCTTTTATTTTTTTCTGCCTTAAAAAAATCCTAAAATTATTCTGAGTATGGGGTTCGAAAGATAAAGAGTGTCCTTGCGTCGGGAAACTTTTTGGAAAACGCAGTTTAACTTGGGAACTTGTAACGAATTCAAAACAATAGCATCCGTCGAGATAAATTTTTGATGATGCATAGATTATTGTACCGGTTTGCCTGTGATAACCCCGGAAAGTTGACCAATTTCAGCATTTTTCGAACTTTGAGGTTTTTCTGCAAAGAATCCTTGCGTTGGGGAACTTTTTGGAAAACGCAGTTTAACTTGGGAATTCCATCCATCCATCGAGGTAAATTTTTGACGTAACATAGTGTAATTACGCCATCATTCAAAATAAAACCTTTATATACCTTTGTAGATCCCATTTTCTAAAATAAGTCGAAGTAAAGCGGTGAAAGGGAAGGTGAGCGGGATATTTTAATTTGTACAGACCTTTAGATTCTGAAATTTCTAATCGAAACAAGCTTGTAAAGCCAAAATCTGTGAATTTCCTGAGCCCATACAAAACGAAATTTTTGACTTGTACTGTACTATCATATAATAATCAATTACATCGTTTAAAATTTAAAGACATTCTAATGTAATTTGTTGTTTTGTTTTCGTTTTCTTGTGTGTGTATATATAAACATCTTGTTAACAGCTTTTTGTTTTTGTTTTGCTTTTAGTTGCTTGTTGTAAAATACATAATATTTCATAATTGTAATAATATATCCTTAACAACTATTAATATTCAAATATAATTTTTCTCTGCTTTATCATTATTGTTGTGTTTTGGGTTCTTAGTTCTTGTTTAGCAATTGTTTCTCTATCTGTTTCTGTAGTAGCAACTGTAGCTGTATATCTTTAGCTTGTGCTTAAATTAAGGGTTTATTCACTAACCAACGCCATTTCTCGCGCCGCGGGCGTCAGTGACTGGCCCAAAGCGGAAGCAGCGGACACGGCGCTGCTCAGCCCATCGTCGTCGTCGTCGTCCATCGATGCCTTCTTGCGCTCAATCTCCGCCAGCGCCTCCTGGTCATCATCATCACAATTGCTGCGCTCGACCTGGTCGGCGGATTCTTCTTCGTGCGCCTCATCGGCGAAGGACACTTCCACGGGGCTGTTACTGCTATCACCATTAGCTGTCGCCGCCGTCGTCGTTGTCTGATCGTGCTGGTTGTTATTGGCCTTATCCTCACTGGCGGACTTGTTGTTATCACTGTCGGCATCGTCGCTCCTCGCCGGCGTCGGCTCCTCCTCGGGTATGTCCTCGATCAGGCTGCGGTTGCCGGATCCGGCCGAAGGACTGCGAGGCGGGGGCGTTGTCGTCGTCGCTGTGGCAGCCTCTGGTATCTCCACCTCGGCCACTTTGCGCAGCAGGACGGGATCGGAGGCGCGCAGCGAGCTCTCTGACCCACCGACGCCCTCGCCACTTGGCCGCAGTACCAGGTAGAGCAGGATGTCCGACAGCGAGATGATGCCGATCACTTTGCGGTTCTCGTCGACCACCACCAGTCGATGGACCTCGGCGCGGACGATGCGCTCCATGATCGTGTACAGCGACTCGTCCAGATTGCACTTCTGCACTCCCTCGAACCACTCGTTGCGGTGCTCGTTGGCCTTGCGCAGCGACACATCGAGATCGTTGTAGGTTTTCTCGGCAGCGAGATTCTGAAGAAAAAAAACGAGATTTTAAAGATTTTCAATTGAAAATATTAGAACAACTGCTTAAATAATGCATACTTATTTCCAAGAGCTTACATGTCTTACAACAATTAATATATATTTCAAGAAACGTAACATAAATATAACATTCCTTTTATAACCCAACTAACCAATCAAACTGGAAATCCCTAGGGATTTCTGAGAGGAGATCCCAGGTGGATACTTACAATCACATCAAACTTTGCATAGATGTCGACGAGCCGTCCCTCGGCATCCACCAGTGGCAGGGCTGAGACGCGTCGCTCCACAAATTTCTTGAGCGCCGTGATGATGCTCGTCGTCTCGTCGGCGGTCTCTATGTTATTGTAGGTGCCAATCTTCAGTTCGCGCAAACTCCTTTGCATGTACGCGGGCTTTGGTAATTCATTAATCTGCGCATAAAAGACATCAAATGATTATCCTTGCAATTGAGTAACGAACTAACCGCAAACACTTACGTATAGGAAGAGGAACCTCAGTATGCGTTTATGTGTCAGGATGTAGAGGACATTGCCGGTCGCCGGATCGATGACGGGCAGGCGATGAATGCGGCTGTGGATGAGAATTTTGATGGCATCGTAGAGGGAGGCATCCGGCCCAATGCTGACCAACGGCATCACCTGGTTGTGCAGCACACCTGGCAGAGGAAACATAATTAGTTGGGTATCATAATACTGCATTGCTTTAGGGCACTTACTTCGCCACGTATCCAGTTTGTGCTCCTCCAGCTGCTCCATGGACGCGTTTGGCGATTTGTAATACATTTGCAGGATCTTGATAAAGTCCGTGATGGTCAGCATGCCCACGAACTGCTGCTTTTCCGAATCCCAGAGCGGTGCCGCCCGCACCCCGTTGTAGACCAGGGCGTAGAAGGCCTTCTTTACGAGAAGCTGGGTGTCGAAGACGACCAACTTGGCGGAGGTGGGTATCAGATCATAGCACTTGTGAAAGCGAAAGAACTTCACGAAGATCTGTGAGTCGTCCTCCTCTGCAGAAATAAGAAAACAAACAGGTGGGTTAGCAAAGAGGATTATGCTAGCTGCTTTGTACTGCAGATTTAGCAGATTTGGGGTCTAAATTGGGCACCTTTCTTGAGCAGCTCGGCTAGCAGACGCTTCCACGCCTCGGAGATCTGCTCGAACTCTTTGATGCTCTCCAATGGATAGCAAAGGACGTCAGCCTGGCGACCGTTGCCACCTCCCAGCACCAGACGACCAGCATGATTCGAATAGAAGTGCAACTGTAACATGCGTTCTGGGTTCCCACTCTGCTCTAGTTTGACTGTTTACTCTTTTCAGGGTGTATATTGTTTTTTTTTTATCGATCTTCAGTGTCGCATTACGCTAGTCTGTTCCGATCCGATCTGATCTGGTCTTCCGTCTGAGGTCTGTGGGCGCTAACAATTAACTGGGCGACTCGATTTGCTCTGTTAATTGCTTCGCCTAATTGATCGTCCAACTTGCTAACAGACTCCGCCGCTCTACGCGCTTCTCACTGCATCTAGCTAAGTCAGTGAATTTATATTGATGTGCCCTTACCGTAACCGAACCCAAGAAAAGAACAAAACCTCTGCCATCAATTTCTGGGCGCACGCGTTTCGTTAAATTAAATTAAGACATTTTTAATTAAAATAAATTTAGCGTGCGACAAAAGCAACAGAAGCAGCCTCAAGCACGCCAAACACACCAAAATAGAATAGATTCACCAAATTGTTCAGCAATAAATATTATTTCAATTCTCATCGAGACAAAGAGAACCCAAGAGAGAGGGGTAGAATGTAGACGGCTCTGGCACAATGTAAACAAATAAATATTGAGGCGGGGCCAAAAGGTGTTAATCAAAAACTATATAAAAGCACAGGGGCTGTAGATCGGTCTTGTCAGGGCCTGATAAATGCAAGCCAAACATTCACCGATTCAGCATTTGTCGGAGCCATTATAGCGACACATAACAGATATTGGGACAGACAGTTGTGCCAAGAAATTAATTAACCGCAGCATAAGGCCTCAACACTGAAATCTCGACTGCCTATAAGGATTATTTCGATTCTATAGGGAAAATGCATTTGGAAAACTATTTGGGAAATAATTTATTTTCCTTACAGTTCATAGATTAATTTATTGCCAATTTATTTTCAGCTCAAAGGCTTTTTTTTTGGCACGGGTTTGAATCAACTGGAACAAATAACATTAATTGATTTTTAGACTTAAATAGTAATAAAATAAACTAGCAAAAACAAGTAGTTTATTTGCAAATATGAAATCCTTTGCTACAAGACTTTTTCAACAAATTATCCGGATGATGTCCACCGCAAAATAAGCAAAAAGACAAACAGAAAGTTTAGAGACGACCAGAAATAATATAGGAAAAAAACGAAGGCCAGATAGCGCGGCAGGAACATATATACATATATAAATACAAATAAATTGTAAAATATTTGGAGCTATAAGCAAAATGGCAAAAGATTTTCCGACTAAGCTGTGTAAACATTTAAATGTTGTTTAATATATGGAATTTACTGCGGTTGCCGGGCGGCGAGCAGTTCGAACAGATAAAGAAAGTCGAACGAAATCGAGATAAAAAGCTTGGCCAGATGGGTGAAGGTCTTTTCATTTGTTTTCGTACTTCTTCTCTCTTCCACTCAATATTATCGATGGGGTTTGTTGTTGCCTTGATTGGTTTGCAGTGCATATAGTCATAAGTGAATGCAAAGGTATATATGGGTTATCGATTTCGATTCTATATGTTTCTGCGTTTTGCAATTCTTTTGACAGCGGACCACGGGCCATACGAGTTAATTGAAATGCTCCTTGGCGTTGTTGGTTTTGTTGATTATTCTGCTATTTTGCTGAGTGTGGGATCAAAACAATTGAAATCCCATTTTCACAACAGGAGGGGGCACTTGGGCGGTACGAGAAGGCGGCTGTGATGGTTCAGTTGCTTTTGGCGTCGCGGCGCTATTCGAAAATTCTTTACGAATGACTAAGAGAAAAGCGAAGACCTTCGATGGGTCGACTTTGCTTTGCAGTCGGTCGATTCGATTGTTGGGTTGTGGTAAGTAATTCCTACGACACTGGGCAGTATCCATAGACACACTTTTGCACATATAGACAAAACATATATGTGGATCGAGAATGGTTCCTGCTGCCAATAATTCACACACGAAAAACACACGGAATATTGCCGAATTTTTGTCGTCTGCCCGTCTTCGTTGGCGACGTTCTAAACGATTCGAAATTTTATCATAAACTGATCTGCAGTCTGTGTTTTCCGTCTCCTCTCCCTCTATCTAGCTCTAGCTCTCTGGTTCGGAAAAGTTTTTCGTCAGGGAAAAGCGCAAAAACAAACAAATAATAGAATGAACAAAATACAAGTCGGAAAAATGCTCAGAGCAGAAGCCTCGCAACGAAATCGAAAAGTTCTCAGAGCACTATATAAATTGAATATAATCTTTGGTGAGAGATCGGTTTGGATCGGATCGGTTGGGAATTGACGTTAATGAGGATCATGAAATGCCTGAAATTGCCAACAAATTACATGCACTATTTTCCCTCCTCTCGGCTCTCATTCGTACCCCCACTTACGTATTTTCCCCGTGTGGTCTCCGGCGTACTTGGAACTTATAATTAGCTTTGGTAAAAAAGAAAAATAAAAACAATCTTTTGGGGGTGTGTTCGGGTGGGTCTGCGTTAAGAACTTTTGAACAGAAGCCACAACTATTCTTAGCGGGAATAAAACCAAAGGTATATCTACATTCCCTAACGATTATGTTCCATGTTGCCCACGTCATCAGCCGAATCGGCCATAGCTGCTACCATAATCCCTGTGAATTATGACTTCGATACCATACCTTGTCTTCTTCTTCTGCCTACCTATATATATATACATATATCAGGTTCTATTCTATTCTGGCGATGGCGTCGTGTGCCCAAAGAAAATCCTCAGAGGCCGACTCTTGATCGAATGCCAAGTGTGTTTGCTAATTTATTTAAATTAAACATTTTTGTTTGTCTCAAGGGGCGGCTGTGCCAGTAGAAGGGACATGGGCGCGGAAGAAGAGGGTGGCTTGAAAACTTACCCAGGTCCGACAGGTTTACTTTCTCTAGGAACGGATCAGCGACAGGTAACTGGAATGAAACACACAAATTTGATTAAAACAATGAAAATATAATAATATAAACGAATCATCCATTCACTTTTGATAGTTTTATTCAGTTTCATCATTATTCAATATAGGTTTTGCAAGTCCAGAGAAAAATCAAGTTTTTATCATTTATTTACCTCGTTTATTTACTTTCAAAATGATAAATCTTAATTTATAGCTGTTAACATAAGGCAAGTGCAAAGTGAACTATCATTAAAGAAATAAACGAGCTAACTTGAAAAGTCGTAAAATGTACACATGTACGTTCGTAAAACGTTACGCAAGTTATTTCAGGCGTAGTATTATTTACACCTTGTTTCCCCCTATATCAAGATAATTATACACTTCCGCTTTCTTCACACCCTTCTGATATTATTGGCGATATTATCCTGATATTATATGTGGGTCACAGTTATTGGAGCTTTTTCAAGGATTATAAAATGTGAACAATACAATGGCAAACGTAAACAATAAGGGAACGATGCGTAAATAATAGTTAAAATTGCGCTGATATAGTTATCATATACGTTATCTGTTAATCAACGAGCGAAATCACAGATAAAACCCAGAGAAACAAAAACAATTCAGCGCCAATGAAATATTTATGAGCAGGGTGGAAAAGGGGTGAGGAGGTGTATGCTCACTCGTTCGAGTAGCTTTGAATTAACATTGAAATGTGCAATTGTGGAATTATGACACATTAGAGAGGGCGAGAGGAGGGCGGGGAGTGGAGCGGAGAATGGGACAAGTGCCCCATATCAGATACGGCAATTGAAAAATTACGCTCGCATACGAGTACAGGCCAGTTTTGGTTTAGCCTAAACGATTATGCCCGCAATCGTTCTCTTTACCTCCCGTCGTGCTCTTTTGTAGTAAAAAATGGGGTCAAGAAAAGTGTGCACACAGAAAAATATTTTAGTTTTAAGAAAACTATGGATTTCAAGATATACTTGTTGACCAATCAATTTTTGTTTTCCACTATTTTTATTGCATCCCATAAATTGACTTGATCTAAAACTACAAGCAACCTTTTTCCGATCGCAAAATAATCGATATACAATAAATAGCTAATATAAATGGTATTCCATTGCATTACGCTCTGAAGCGTATTTTTCCTATGTGCATTATAATGCTGACCCTCATTTTTTCTAAATATATATTGCACTGAATTCAGCCGAATTCAATGGGCGGAAAAGCTTCCCCCTCAAAGCTTTGTTACTGACACACTCTCGATTGTTTTCCTTTGTTTTCATTTCAATGCATTTTCCACACAGAAAAAAAATGCATCTGGATATTAAATCAACATATTTTGATTTCTTTTAATCGAAGTAATGGTTTCCAAATTCTTGTGGTAGATTTGTTTTTTTTTCTAAATACGTAAATTTAAATAAAATTTTTGAATACTCCAAGTCCCATTATTTTTTCTGCCAGTGCACTTACGCTAATCTTGCGTCCGGATCGGGGCAACAATTGTTGCTGGCGCTTCCACTGCTCGATCTGCTCGACGCTGTAGTCGCTGCGCCGCCGCATCAGCATGCATTGGTGCACCGGCGAGTGATGGCGCGGGGAGGGGGAGGAGTGGGCGCTGCTGACGCGCCGTCGCTCGTAGACGAGCGTCTGCTGCACTGAAGCAGCGGCCGCGGCAGCAGAGGGTGAATGACCCAGCGAATGGCGGGCAGCATTGGCAGTTGTGTTGCTGTTGCTCCTTAGCTGCTGTTGTTGCTTCTGCTGTTGCAGCTCTTGTTGCTGTTGCATTTGCTGCTGTTGACTGTGATTGCTGTGCGCCTTGCGTCGCAGCAGCGATGATGACATGGCCGCCGTTAAAGTTGCCTTTAGCTTTTTGCCATCTTTTGCCTTGCTTTTGCCGCTCGGAAGGCTTGGGATGCTTTGATTGCTTTGGCTAATGTGGCTTTGGTTATGGCTATGGCTATGGTTGTGGCTTTGGCTCTGGCTACTACTGTTGTCATCGCGCCTGCTTACGTGCTGCGAGTGGCGTTGGCCGTCGACGAGATCGCGAAGATTTGCACTGTTCAACAGTTGATAGTTGCTGCTGGCCGTCGGCCCGTTATTCGACATCAGCGCCGGCAGATGGCCATACCGCTTTTTGCGATGATACAGCGGCGAATTGCTCAGCGAGCGCGCCTTGCGACCGATTTTGGCATTTGCATTTTCACTGCTAATATTGTTGTTGCTGTCGTTGTCTTTGGGCAAATTGGGGTCAAAGTGTACGCTCAGTTTGGGTGGCGTTTTTGGGGCGGGGGCAGTGGCGGGGCTGGGGGCGGCATGTTGGAGGGGCAGAGAGGGTAGCACTCCCACGCGGGGCGTGCTCGGCTCGAAGGCGGAGTAGCGACGGCGATACATGAAAGGAAAAGGCACTGGCAGACGGATTTATCAAGGGCCACACACAAAAATGACGACACCACTGCGTTGGATCTTCGATTGTACGGCCGTGTTCTTCCGTTCCGTTTCACTTGGTTTCCGTTCGCTCGTTTTCCGGACACGTCTGCGCTCACGCGAATGTAAACTAAAAGTGGTTTAAAAAAACGCCACTGGTTAAGAGTTTTGCGAGCCCCGAGCGAATCCAAACCCACACACATGATCGCCCCGCCACAAAGAGCGGAAGAAGAGCGGAGAGAGCTGGCCTAGGAGAGCGCCAGAGTGCGCGAGAGTGCTAAAGCTTGAGCAAATACCAAAACACACGCGACAGGCTGCAATGTAAGTGTAACGAAGCTACAACACTCTAGAATGCACATACACTTGAAATAAATTGATTAAATTCATCACATTTTTTCAAAGTGTACTTTCGGCAATTTTATTGTTTATCCTTCAATATCGATACCAGATAAAAAACAAATTAGCTTAAAGTATATTTCGAAAAAGTATCAAACTTAACTTATCAGAAGAATTGATGTGGTTTATTTAGAAATGGTTAATTTAAAAATCTTTATATGAATAACAATAACATATCTTGTATATAAAATGCTTCAGGTCTATGTATCTCTAAATTAATAAATATATTTGGAATGTAATGAAGAAATGTCATTTTTATGATAATCATTAAATCGTCTTTATATTGTTTTTCGAGTGCAATAAAAAAACTGGGTTGGCTGCACCAGAAATAAACTTTTTATTTGTCCAATGGTTCACTTCTTACACCTTGTTTGCTTTGCTTATCTTTCTGCTGTCTCTGCCACTGGGGTTTCTTCGAGAGAGCAGGCAAAAAGAGTGAAGAATTCTTTAGGTATAAGTATTTAACCGGATGGAAGAGGGTATCAGAAGAATGGGGCTCGTTTATTTCCTTTTCGACTTGATCGTTAAATCGTTAAAGCAAACAAACGGTCCATAGACAGAGATGGCATATGTGAAGTAAGAGAGAGGAGACGTCAACGAGAGAGACCCAATTGCACCCACGATCAAAAAGCTCAAGAAGGCCATTGCATTGCAGGCAGAAAATTAAGAAGCGCACCAAGTACTCGACTCAAAGCGAATACACTCATTCAGTAAATTGACTCAGAGTCAAAATACGCATTGAAAAAGCAAAGAGCTTCTGTGTACATTTGTTGTTTTGTTTAAGCGATAAGTAAAGCAAACGGTACTGCAAGATTGTGGCCTTGCTAAAGAGAAAGAGAGGGAGGCCGGAGAAGGAGAGAGACAGCGAAGAATAGTGAGAAACGTCTGACATGTGAAGAGTACTCGGCTAATTAATCATCATCATTAGCAGACATATACCAATAACAATCGAATGGCAAAAAGAATTCAACGGTGAAAGCCCAAGCCGCTGACGTCAGAGTACAGACACGTTAGAAAGAATTCTCGCAAAGAATTCCCGAGCATATGCAATCGAAAATAAAATACTTGACACATGATTCTATCTATCGATATAAACCCGTTTCCATGGGTGACCACGTTGTGGAGTGCGGAATAAACAATAACAACCGACTAACAATATAATAACAGTTTGCTTATAATGGCCATTAGGCCGATTATGCGACCTTGGGGATTACATACATGTGTAGGTGTGGGCGAAAAACCCAGGGAAAGGTAATTCTTCAACTAATCCAATGTTGATGACAAAGCCATGAGTGAAATAAGTTAGCTATCATCGTGTTTTATGGTTTTTATTATACGGTGATTCATTAATTCGAGTGTATTTCACCAATATCGCTTAAATTGCATTTGTAAATAGGGATCTTTGGTGGCGAATCTTATCAGAATTACCGCAGATACAATACGTATACGTAATAAGCACATTCAATACGCCATGTGGTATTCTACATGTAGTCTACATGAAATGTAGCATATCGAAATCCTCAAAGTATGCAATAAAAATATATGAACCAAGGGATTATTTAAAGTTTCGAATAAAATTAAAATATTTCTTCAAAATAAAAATATTTTATAGTACTGAACCTGTCTTTTCGACAGGTGTAAACAGAACAGATGGAGTATATATGACAGCACATGACCTTGGGGGAATTATATAAGCAACAGGGAAAACGCATTTCTCAACGAGTGGCAGAGTAAATCACAAATGTCAAGGTGAAGTGAACTGAATGAGGTAAACAACAAGGGGAGTCAAACAGTAGAAGACTGAGAAAAGAGGGGAGTACACAGAAGCGTATTTTTAGCTATTAATAGCATTGAATCAGAGAAGCGGCCAGATTGCCTTTTAAGGCGATAAGAAAAGGGGGAAAAAGAAAGGAAAAATATTTGCGAAAAAGCAAGATGATATATTATTACGTTTAGTTCAGAAGATAACGTCTTGAATAAGTTGAGGCGCAGAAGATATTTATTGTTTGTAAGATTATACATAATTACTTTTGGTTAGGTAAATAACTTGTGTTGACTTTTCGATTTCTCAACTGAACTTGTTTAATCTACATTTGCATTCCCCCCTTATCATATTAAAGTTTCAGTTATAATATATTTTTGATCATTGTTGTGTATAGTTAAGAACTTACCCCTCTGGAGTCTCTGAAGAGGATGGCTGCATGGTGTGGATCTAAAGTACCATCCCCTCGCAGCCCTCGACCGGCGGCCCCAACTGAAGCACGGCGTTTCTCCAAATCCGCTGAGGCACGACGCATATGAGCACCTTTAATAGAATACGAAATTATTATCAGTTCAAGTTTTTAATGGTAACATTCAAAGAGTAAAGATAGACCTAGTCGAACAGCAAGTACCAGTAGCATAACCCATCCCAAAAACCCTTTACCTTCTTTGACTATGCGATCGTAGATCTTGTAGGTTGCCCCCCAGTCATCCAGAATGCGATTGGGGCGGCTGAGCGTGTTCACATCCAAACTCTTGGATCTGGTGCGGAAGTTCTCCTGCGGATCGTTCTGCGGCGACGTGCAAACACTTTGGGCGTCGTGGTGCTTCCTTGGCCACAGGTGCATCTTCTTGCCAAAGTGCTTTACCAGCTCGTGGATCGAATGGTGGTGGTGATGATGGTGATGGTGGTGTTTTCCGTGCTTGCCATGGCCATCCTTGTGGGGCGATTGCTGCTGCTCCTGCTCGTCGATGCTGAGACTCTTGGCGAAGGACGAGTTGTCGAAGCGTTGGCGATTGCTCACTCCGCTGTCTGTACTGTTAATCGACTGGCGTGAAGACTCGCCCGGCAAGGGGGTATAATCATCCAGCGAGGTGTGGGCGGCACTCACGCGATGAAAGATCGAGATGGCTGTGGGCCTCTGTTGCTGCTGCTGTCCGCTGGCACCCGTGTGGGTGAAATACTGATGGTCCGCCTGGCTCTCGTAGATGTCGTCGAGATCGTGGGGAAAGTAGCCGCCCCCGCCCACAGGCGCGGTGGGTGGCGGAGAGCCAAAGTCTGGACCTGCACTACGACGCATGCTCTGCAAGTTTTTTGTTTAGTTAGAATTAACGTGGCCTTTGAAATAGACGCGGTTTAAGGGATGCAAACAGATTCTTTTTTTCATAAATATTGAGTGACCAAATATAAAGGTTTTAAAATTGGTTGTCTAAGTTATCGATCGGTTTGCATCCTTGTCATGGAATTTTTACTCACGCCATAGATCGCCGGACTGTGAGATCGTTCCAGGAAGCTGCGCTTCGAGGAGGGCGTCCGCTTGAGACTGCCGCCGATGGGCTGTTGTTGCTGCTGCTGGTAGTGGGCGTGGTGGGTGGGCGAGTTGCGGTAGTGGTGGTTGGCCAGCGACCTTGGGGCATCGGGCACCGCCTGCGGTAGCGAGTGCCGATCGCTTTGCCACTGGGCGTAGGCGCTTCCGGTGACCCCTCCCAGATTCTCACCACCTGCAGATCCTCCCCCGCCTCCGCCCGAGTTATTCGAATTGGAGCTGGAGCTGCTGGAGGAGTCGACGCTGTAGAGGCGACTGCCCTGCGAGGAGGCATCGGCACTGCTGCCGTAGCTCGGGTAAATTTGGCGGGACCAACTCTCGCCGCCGCTCAGCTGTTTTTCCACGGCATGCTGGCGGTACAGGTGCGTGATTCCATGCATTTTTAGGCCGTTGTTTTCACTCAGTTGTCAGGTATGTTTTGTTTTTGTTCCTTATTTACTGTTTTATAGTTCTAGTTGTTGTTACACTTTTGCAACGCAGTGTAAAACAGTTGTTATTGTTGCACTTGTCAATTTTGGTTAAAGTAAACACTGCGATCCCTTTTCGCCGTCTCTGTCTCGCCTTGTAAAAGTCACATAATAATCCTTCAACTGTAAATAAAAATCACAGCACATCACTCTCTTGCTCTCTTTGCTTTTCTCGCCCACTATCTATGCACTTGTTCTAGAGCTTTTGCTCTGCATCGCATGTATCTTTCCCTCTCTATCTCTATCCGTCTCGCTTGCTCCTAGGTTGAACGCACTGAAATTAAGTCAAAGCTGCACACATCGCAGCGTTTTATTTGTTCTTTCTGTGGCTTTTTGTTTGCCACGACGCGTTTGTTTATTTTTAACACTTTTAAACACTTTGTTGTCGCTACATTATTGGCTGTAATCGACCAAAAAAAAAATGAAACAACGTTTGCAGCAACAAATATTGAGTGATGAATGCACTTGAGCAAGTTCGCCACACCACCCACAATAACAACAAGGCGGAGTCAATGCGCGCATAGCTTTATTTATATTTATTTCAATCCATTGAATTCTCTGCCTGGCTGTCATTGTTGCGAAGCTGTTGCGAAATGCTGTGGGTAAATAACAAAAAAAATGCCTAATCGATCGAAATGATTGCCGCAGAGAATGTCTACGACACATGCGTCGCCTGCGCGGACTGCAACCTGCGCTCAGGGTCACTTTTCTAGGCGGGGTCAGCGACCCAGGCGACAAAAGTTATAAAGTTCAATGATACGAGAAAAACCTTCGTTTTTGTCGCTGAAGTTGTTTTAAAAAGTATTTTATATATTTGATTTTTGGAAAAATACTGGAATGGTTAGAACAGACTTTGACGTTCATATTTGACCATTGTAAATATACACTAATTCCAACACTAATTCCAACACTAATTCCAATGCAGGCATCCCACTACAAAATGATTGACAATTTTGTCGCCTGTCTGACTTAATCCCATTCTCCTTCTCCTCTCTCCCTTCCAGACTGCTCTCTTTCTAGGCCTGCCACACTTGCGGTTTTTGTCTGGCTCTCTTGGGTAAATAAATTATTTTATAATGCAATAAATACGAGTTGCATCTGTTCGAGAAAAGCGCGCTGATAGCTTTATAAATCGCTCACTCTACACACACAAGAGCACTCAAATCGTATGCTCGATTTAAATAAACGGCCTTTATCTTTATCGCCGAGTGTAAAACAAACAACAAATGCAGTGGCAGTGGGAGTCGGAGGCGGGGCATTTAAGAAGCCAGCCAAAGCAAAGCACAGAAAAATAAAGTTAAGTTCTATTTTTATTATCAACGCAACAATAACAACACGGCCAGCGATTTCAAATAAAGAAAGACGAGGGGAAGGCGCACTGATAAAAACAAATGGGAAAGATGGAAAATATGTAGAAAGGCAAAAGGCACCGAGGAATATTGATTAAGTTTTTAAGTGGCTTTCAGGGGAATATTTCACAATTTTTATCAAATTTATTGCCATTTACATTGACAGCCGTAGAACAAAGTAGGCGAAGAGAGCAGCCGGTTCAATTGAGGTTAAGTCGCCAACTTATTTACCGCCAATCAAATTTGTATAAATAATGCAAAATTCTATACATATGTACACAGAGATATATTTACATACATATATACGGCCGGCCGCCCACGCACTCACACACGAACACTGATACGCACACAACCGCTCGGCTTAAAATCCAAAAGAAGAATGAGAATGAAAAGAACAAACGGTGCACGTGCTGTTGAACAAGTGCCAAAGCAAAGAGAGAGGGAGAGAAAGAGAGAGGCTGCAGGTTAGCAGCGCTGTTAGCGTTAACAGTGGTGGCTTTGGGGCGTCCTTGAAATCCAAGTACATAAGGGCAAAAGCGAAAGTGAAAGCATGAATTGAACCATTTCCCCCCAATTCAGTGCAGCCAACACTCGAGCATGTGTAATCCATTAGCGAATGCGGCTGAATTACCATCTGAATTAGTTGAGGGGCATCTCAAGGGCACACACATAACCACATAACTCGTCCATAAATCACTCAAAAGCGAAAGAATTCTCTTGGCGAGTATAGGAAATTTCTACTTGGCTTGTGAGTGCGGAGAAAAAAACCATTAACAGCGCATTTGCGCCATAAGGATCAGAATGCCCTTCTAAGTATGCAATATTTTGAAACGTGATATGCCGAAAATATGGCTGAAAAAAAAACCGTCGGTCGAGGGTCAATTTCCTTTCAGACCTCCCATTTTAGGCCCCCATTTATGACGCATGCGTGTAAAGAAAGTGAAAGTATAAAAGTATATAGAGTATATACATAGATGGTACATAATACTATACTACGCGCATATTTACGTCAATGGTGTATCTAAGGGGTTTAGGAGGCATTTTCCATGTAACCAATAAATGCATATTGTTTAAAATTATATCAGAATTAAACTTCCTATCTAAGGAACCCCTTTTTAGGCTTTAGGCCCCCTGAAAAAATATTGTTTACCCCACTGATATTCGGCTATGTACTATACAGAAGGCTCCAAAAGTCTATAGGTCCCGAGAATTGCGCATTTAGGTCAAGTGTGTACGCAAAAGAACTTTGATTACGGAGTGCAAAAATGTTTTGAAACGCCAAATTATCAGGCAGACCCCCACTAGACAAGCTCTGGCGATAAGGAAATACTATACTACGGTAATATTTTCGGATGATAAGAGCTGTGTGCTTGTTTGCGTTGGGCCTATCGCAAAGTTGATGTGATTGACAGGCAACCATACATAAATAAAGGCCAAAAAGGTGCAAACAAAATGTTTAACCGTCCATGGGGCGTATGCTTAATTTATCTTTAGTAGCCTCCTGAGTAACTGTAAACAATACTATGCTTTTTTGTGCGAAATTCGGTCATCATTTACCTTGAACGTGATTGGATATTGGATATGTGTAAATAAGTATCGAACATTCCCCCGATTCCCTTCTTTATCGCCATGCACTGGTCATGTGGGGAGCATTCTGACGGATGTGCTAAGGTGTGCGATTTAAGTAGCTTATTTTTTTTTCCTTTGGTTTTTTGTGGTTCATATTTTTGTTTTTAGCCTCCTCCAATTTCGCATTTGGCTTTAACTCTGGCTTGTTTTTGTGCTGACTTCTGTTTGCCTGTTTGCGCTGAAAGCAGATAACCCGATGATTCAGCTCCAAAGACAGGAGAATCGGGCGGGACGGAGCTGAAGATTTCAGGGCAAATATTTGAACTTGCCTACGAAATGAAGAGGGGGAAATGGGAGAAGAGGTGGAGAGGCATTCCAAATACGAGCAGTTGGATGATATAACCGTTTTAAGGGCAACGTTCTTGATCTTCGCCCGTCTGAATTTAGAATAAAAGTGTAGTTTTCATGTCAGCAGATTTGCAAGAGAATTAGTTGATCGCTCTCTGGTAAACTAGACTAGACTGTGTAACATCTTAATAGATTGCAATCGCTCTTTAATGGTGAGTTCCTATAACGCAGTACATTGTTAAGTACTTCCATTAAATAAATAGCTTATAATTTGTTTTCATAATTCGAGTTCCTTTATCCACTTGGCAATCAAGCTAAAGTGCCACTCCAGTAACTGACAATTATCAACCTAATCGATTCATTTCGGTTTGACTAGGGCCAGTTGTCACCTAAAAATGAATAGAAATGTGCCACGCAGCGGCCTTCAAACGTGTCGCTGAACCCACTGACTTTGTTAGCTTTTCTTCAATTCACCCCTAGACCATAAATAGATCCTTGGACGAAATGCACGCGGGTCACGACCTCCGCCGAAACCTTTGAACTTTCGTTGACTTAGCCGTAAGCCCCTACAGAAACACAAAAACGCCTGACAGATGTCCTTGCATTTTCAGACCCCCCCCTTACATCCATGCATTTCCAAGTACAAACCCATAAAACTGCCACTAATTTCCACTTGCGAATTACTTGTGCGAATGATGCGATGCAAGTGCTCGTCCAAGTTTTTGTGGGCGGGCCATATTTACCCCTATTGCCGCCTTTTTTTTGTTGCTGTTTCCGCATCATTAGAGCCGTGCAATTAAACAAATGCAGTGTACGCACATATAGACAACTACAACCGGAAGCGCAGTCACTTGCAACCCGCACGTTTAACAGAACTTTGCACGCCGTTGCCATCCGTTAATTAGTTTTGGGTTGGGAAAAGAAAAGCATCGGAACCGCAGCGCTACGAACGGAACCTTGGGGGGTTGGGAATTTTCCGCTGCATCTCGTCGAATAGAATAGAAAATGTCCTCCAATTACATGTTTTTCTCTCTCTTGGCTAATGCGATTTTGGCATCGCACTTAGTTCGAATGTCTGACTAGGTTCGCATTTCGTTGACAGACAACAGCAGAAAAAGAAACCTTTACCTTACATATAAACAAACAATTATATATGTAGGTACATTATCAATACTAACTTCTATTTTTCAAAGATAACAGTCATCATAGTAATACTTTTCTTTGCGCTGCTTACATTTACACAACACATTCCAAACTCAATTAAATAAAACCTACACACTTGAGGGGTAGCCATAAAAGTTTAAAAACCCTTAAAATACCATTAAACTGATTGCTATTGTACTTAGTTCACGAGTTGTAGTATATCCATATCTACTAACAATAGATAATTTGCATGTACATTTTCTTTACTGAAATTAAATATTGTTAAAAACCTAATATTTTCAACCACATCGTGCGCTAATAACTTCATTATTCTTTATTCCGAAAAACATCAATGAAACATAATAGAATGTTAATATTATAATTTGTTTTGCCAATAACAAGAATAAATGCAGGTTTATTAAATTATTATTAAACAGCTCATTAAGAACCGCATACCCAATCGATGACTCTTATGACAAATAATTTATTCTCTATCAAAGCGAAAATAGTCAAAAGACAAAACATAGTGCATAATTTAAAGCCAAACAACCCACATTCTGATCAACATTTCGTGAGTCATTTTCATAAGGAGCTCTACATAGTCGACCACGAAAAGTGTTAGGAAAAAAGGAAAAGCACCAACATCGTCGGGCGAAAAAGACCTTTGACGCCCTCTGCGGATGACTCGACTCACGCGTTTGGCTTATATAACGACTCCATGTGTACAGTATATATTGAATGGACGTGGTCTTATAGGTGGATAGGTGTGCATATGGAGCTTCCCCGGCGGCCGGTGTTTACATTTACCGTGTGCAATCGCTCGCAGCCGGTGGAATTTGCAAATGTAATGAGCCGGCAGGCGAGTCAAGATTTCCTCGCAGCAACAAGTGCAGTTCACACACAAGGGCACACACTCCTACTCAACCACGGAGAAAAATTCGTCTAAATTATGAAATATATTTTGTGGATTGATAAGAAAAAAGGACTATTTCTTAAATCGAAACCAAAGTAATTAAATAAATCAAAATCAACATCAAATTGTAAAAATCAAATATATTAACATTTTGTTAACGCCGATTAAAAATTTAACATATACAGGTATTCCGTATTCTCAAATATGTAATTTTTTTAAGGTTTTCAAGTAAATTTACGTTGATCTCGAAAGTTTTAAAATACATGATCTAGAATATAGTATTGTAATAAGTGTTCTGGATTAAGATATTACATGAATACATGAATACATGAAATACATGATCTAGAATATAGTATTGTAATAAGTGTTCTGGTCAAAGATATTGTTGTTTTTTCAGCGGTGTACATTTACTTTGACTTGAATTCAATTAATGAGTGCACCGCTGTTGCGTTTTCAGCTAGCTGCCTTTTTGTTTACAGTTCTAATGGAGTCGGACATCTGAATCACATTTGCAGCTCTTTGCATAACCAACCGGTGAAGTAGCCCCCTCAGCGAATGGAAAGTGGAAAGGGGCCAACGCCAGGGGCTCGACTTGGGTTTTCCGCGCAATTGAATCTATATTATCTGGTGATCTTTAACCTAACGCTGGCATTGGCTGTTGCTCAACGAACGAATATCTAAATATGTATGTAGACTGGTTTATGGCCAGTTTATATATATTACTTCGTTATCTTCTGGCGCACTTTCTTTTGTGTTTATTTGGGCTTTCAAGGGACCATAACAAATGAGATTCACGCGCCCCAAAGCCAAATAATTATCTTCTATCGGCAGTTGCTGACGTCACAAGAAGTCGATTTATCAAAACAAGTCACGAAAGTAGAAGCGTAAAAGAAGTTGAAAGGAAAAAGGAAAAGAACTTGAACTAGCAACAAAGAATAGATTGGGAAAGTCTTTAAACTATGGGTTAATTATAAACTATAGTGGTCTTTGTGAATATGCCAATTAAATTATAAATATGCCAATTGAAATATAATATAACAAATAAAAGTTATACTCCCAACTATTAGATAATGGTTTTTGTATCTATTATAAGACTTATTTTGTAAGAACCTAAAAACCACTATATGGTTTTATTGATATTTTCTGTTTACCACAATGTAGAGGTACACAAGTTTGCGTATCACTAGGCAATTATTACACAGCAAACTGAGGGGAATGTCAAGTTATAAGGTTTTTATCTTTCGAGACCTTTTACCTTCCCCCCTCCCTTCGGCACTCTTCTCCGTCCTTGACAATGTGTTATTTATTAGCTCCCACTCGCTGACGTCAATGGAAATGGGATGTGGGCTTGGACTTGGAAAATCATGCAAATGAGTGGGCACGAGTCTCGGGATCGTATATTTTGGCAGGTTGTGCGGCGGTGCTAATTAGATTTTACGAGCCTATTCTGTGGCTTAGGGCGTGTCGGTGGCCGCCATTGAACTTAACTCTTGGCATCTGGCCAAGATGCGGTTTGAAAGATTGCAGAGGACTCGAAAACAACGAAGATTACAGCACATTCCTTTTGAGTGAGCCAAGAACAATGGCAGGAATAATACAAAATAAGTGAAGGCAGAATGGGTGGAGGGAGATGGAATACAGACAATTGTCGGAGACAGTGAAGGAAAAATGGAAATGTTAATGTCAAGCTTAATGGAAAAGCCTGCCTGGCGGCCAGGAAAATGCCTTCTACGCACGCAATTCAAATGGAAAGCATAAAAGGCATAAATTAATGGCGGTTGTTGTGGATCCTGCATGATATATTAAAAATAGCATAACAGTCCTACTAGCTGAGCTGTTTAATATATCCCATACAGATCTTGGCAATGTCCCAAGAAATACTTAAATAATTTTTAGTACTCCTGTCAATTCGTTGAACCTTGATTTCGCAAAACAAACAGTTTTACAACTTCCGCAAGCGAAAACATAAAAAATTCACAATTAGCAAAATTAACAATTATCATCCTCTCAACCCGCAAAGCCTCCTCAGAAAAACATTATTAATTGCTCACAGGTTCTCAACAGATCTTACAACGAATTAATTTGTTGACTGTAGGAAAGTACACTTGGATATATCGTACGTGTACCTACCTATCTATATGTGGGTATATATATCTACATATATATCCATTCGAGTGTGTGCATATCTAGCGGTGCAAACGATGAACAAACAGTTGAATTGCTATTCTTGTTTTGTTATCAACGGGTGAAGCAAAGTCTTACGATTTCTGTATAGTGGCGATATATAAAAACCCAGTGTGTGCACTGGGCAAATATAAACTATATATTCCACATTCTGTGTGTGCATAAGATGCAGTCATTGAGGGGGTGAGTAGTGGGGAGGACGAGGGACTGCAAGTTGTTTACCCACTCAAGTGCGACGCGAATTTGAGCATTTGCTGTTGACCAACTGATGTTCATCATATCTCGATGGCAATCGAAAGCTGTTTGATTTGCCACCTCCCTCTGGACTGTCAGTCAAGGTCACTCCTTCTCCCGATCTAATCGACAGTCGACCCATAGTGGACAGTCAATCGTGCATGCTAATTATCGGCTTTTAAAGTGGGTGTGTTTGACTTTTAGCCACACTCATATTTGATTTATAAATACATATATACAGATATATAACCACACATCAGCATTCAAATCTATACGTATCCCCACTCATATAAATCACAATAAAGAGCTGCGTGCTAAAAACCGTATATTGCACTGGAAATTTGTATTTTAAATTAGCGACTTGCAAACAGCGAACAAAGAAAAGGAGCAAAAAACAAGAATAAGTCACGTTTTAGGGCCTTATATTAATATCAAGTATGGGAGATTTATTGTCAGTTCTGTTAAGTATAGTTTGTTTTGATTTTCACGATTTTTAAAATTAATCAATGTAACATTTTTCAGTAAACCATTTATTGTACAATGTTTTAAAGAAACCTTTTAAGCACTGACCCATTTTCCAGTTTATTTTTCGCAAAATTCTTATAACTTCCTGACTCACCAATGAAAAAGAGCAAACAATAAATCAATAAGAAAAGGAGCGACAACAAAGAAAGTCACTTCCCAAAGCTTAAAACATTTTTTGTTTATATTGTTGATGTATCTTCTCATATAATTACAAAGGTTTTTCCACAACTTATTGATTTTTTAATATTTAGAATTCTTAAAAAATGATTAATTGATTAGATGATAAGTTCTTCTTTACCAGTTTCCACTGTACGTGTCACAAGCTGCACATTTAGCTCGTTTACTTGATAATGGGGCGCTTCGTTGGTCCAAAGATGCCTTTATTGTCCATATGATACAGGATTAAGTGACAGAAAACAGTTCAAGGACAATCGCTGCCGCGTGTGTGAGTCGGAATATACTCATACATATATATTTATTCATGGGCGTGGTCTGGAGCTGACGTGCGACATCCAACGGAGTGGCAGAGGTCGTTCCGCGGGACTTAACAAGCTGGCCAGGGAAACGGCAATGGGCCCAAGACGACAACGACCAAGCGGAGACCGCCTGGGGATCTCATTAAGTTCGCTGCCGTGAACTCAATTAACGGAGAGAAATGTCCTCGAATTACCAAGAATATTTAGTCGGACTAATGGCGAAATAGGAGCGGTTTTTAACAATTAAGAGGAAAAGTTAACTGCACAATAAAGGATGTCTTCACACAAAAAAAAACTTGGTAAAATCAACTGTTATAATTGTCAAAATTGTCAGTTCTACTAATTAAATAGTTACTTTCAGAACAACAAATACACACAATTAGCAAAGACACACACCTATTTACTTGGTAGAATTGACCATTTTTTGTGGTTGGGTTTTTCTTTGGGAAATACTCTTTATTTTGCAATGGTTCTTTAAAAAAAGGAAATCAAAAAGTTTGCCAGAAATTTCCTGAATTTCAAAAATATATTTCCTGAACCTAGCTTTTCCAGTAACTTGGCATTAGAAATAAACACCGGTTCCAAGCTCAGTGTCAGTTCAGGCATAATCTGGAATTCTGGGACACCCTGTATGCTAAGTGCACTATAAAATTTATGCGGCAACAACAAGAGCAGACAACAGCAATCGCAACGTGTTGTAATTAAGGCAACACAGCATGAACAACAATAAGACACAGCGATCATCAGACAGGGAGGCAATATGAAATATTTATGTTGTTGTGGGCCGAGATTGCAATTAAACAGCTTGGAAGAAAACAAAAACAAATCGAAGTAAACAGAAATTTAATTGCCGTTTAAAGTAAGTTCCTCGTCTTGACCCAATTCTCAGGCGACCGACCCCCCAGTTAAAATGCAAACAACAAACATCCAAAACAAACTTCTAAAGTTAAGATCTAATCTACAAGTACAAATCGGGAAAAACGTATTTAAGATTTCTGTTACAAAATGGAAAAGTTTAGTCATTATTAATGAGCACAAAATATGCCTTTGAGAATATCGAGGAGATGCATCTGGATTACGTAAATGTTTAGAACTTTCTAGAAGTTCACTGAACTAGTCCACAGAAAATAAACCGCTTTTACCATAAAATATTAGTTTATTTTTGAAACAGGTTGTGAATAGATATAGATATTTATATATCCATGCCGCTGATTACATTATTTGTTGCATTCTACGCAGTTGAAAATATACAAATCTTGTTTGTTTTTAGTTATTTAATATTCCAAAAACATTTCCACAAATCGTATTTCGGTAATGTGGAAGCAAGGGCAAAATATAAAGGCATTTATAAAGCCAAATTTGGGAACCAAATAAAATATTGAGGGATTGCTGGAATATTAAGTAAAAGTGGTTTACAAGAGTAATTCTATAATAAACGGCGGTATCGAAATATAAATAATTACAATTATATAATTTACCGCATTTTTTGTACTTCCCTTGGTTTTAAATCGAAGATTACACTATCGAATGTAAAAATAAACAATCTCTTGAAAAAGCACCTCTAAAAGTGAATTACAGATAATTCCAAACCAAATAATGCTGAGATTACATGATCGTAAAAGTTTTACGACCCACCGAGTTGGTTTACATGGATGTTCTTGAGTCTCTTTCGCACTCCCAACGCATGGGCAAAGCTCTTAGCACCTTAGCTACCCCGATCCCTAGGCATTATCCGCATAAATCTAGGGAATGGAGAAAAACAAAATGTATCTCAAAGTAAGCCTGAAGGCTGTCTTGTATCTTGTTTGGAGGCTTTTGCGTCGCACGCAAAAATCAAATAAAATTACGAAAAAATTCCATATTGCTCTCTTTCTCTCCAAGAGTGCGAAATGTTCTCTCTTTCTCAAGTGGTGGTTGGCCAAAAACAAAAATACAAGGGGAAAAAACAAAAATAAAGCGCAGCGAGAATATTTTTGCTGCGCAATTTCTTCTTTGCCGTGTTTTCATTTCTTCGTTTTCGGCCGGTTCCCCTTTTTCCAGAAATCCGAGTGAAAAGAGTACCTACCCACATGCTGCTGTTGTTGTGTATCTTGTTTTGAGCCGGCTGCCACGAAATTTAATTTCATTTATAGGCCCCCATCATCCCTCCATCCGCATAAACAAAAACGATAAAAAAAGGGTCTAGAACACTTGCAAAACATTTGATGCCGTGCATAAATTTCAATTAGATTAGCTGCAAAACATATTCATTCAGAGAATTTCAAGTTTTTCGATGCCAACATGTGCGTGAATTATGTATCTTTGGGGTGTGTTGTTCTCTATTTGTTTACCCCTCGCCCCGAACTACATAATATCTCGGCAAACAGATTGTTTGTGCCTCATAAATGGCTTGTGAAGGAAACCGAATCTGAAACTGACCTATTCCAAGTGGATTTCAATTGCTGTTTCAGTTCTATTGAGACTGATTGTGGAAAGCTTAGAGGCTTTGTAAGGTTATCAATTTCTATAGTATGGAATACATTATATGTGGGTTATCGCGGGAAATCCGGGTGCACATCTGTGATCGCATCCGAATCAAGCCAAAAATAAACTTTTGTTCTTTTTATGAATTTATTGGCATTGCATTCGCATTTGATTATTGACCATAAAAAGAATTTTGGATGTATTTATAAACTCCGAATGAGAAACACCGAAAGACACAAAAGAAAGGCGAAAGAAGGGAGCAAAGATCAGGCAAACACACCTGCAGAGCCCGTTTCCAGATCATTTGACTTTATCCAATTTTAACCAAGGTTTATTATGCAAAACAAACCCCACAAAATACCGCACAGAAACAGTGTCTTTTTTTCCGGCTCATCAAAATATCATCCTCCGCTTACGTCACAACGGCAAAACAGCAGCCGATTGGCGCCCCTTGGCTATAAATCAAGTCCCATCATTCCCACTTTTCAGTTATTTAAATAAACTTTAGCGAGAAGGAAAGAACCGAAACTAGTAAACAAAATTCTAAATCAAATCAATTCACGGGAAACAGAAATTATTTCGCCGGTTAGCAAAGAGTTTGTAATAAAAGTTTTGGAACATGGAACTATGGATTAATTTCAGAATTATTAGAAATAAGTTTAATAGGGATTTTTGAGTATCTAGACATTAAAAGACATTAATGTCACCACTTTAATTTGCAGAAAATATGTACATGCCTTCGTCTTTCACAAAAATATTTTCACTCTTTTCTCGTCCACTGTTTTTCTGTATTTAAATCTATTTTATTTATAAGATTCAGT
This sequence comes from Drosophila lutescens, assembly GCA_037075285.1. NCBI lineage: Eukaryota > Metazoa > Arthropoda > Insecta > Diptera > Drosophilidae > Drosophila > Drosophila lutescens. Next base: position 558,201 of record JBAMCF010000861.1, read on the forward strand.
CACATGGCGTGGGTTATTTTTCCCTCCTGCTTTAAGCGACTGAAATTATTTTATCTGTTTAATTTTTATGGCAATTACACGTCCTTGGTCGGTTGTTTAAATTGAATTTTAACTTATGCAAATGTTTCTCCGATTTTGTTGTGTGCTCGTGTTTTTTGTAAATTTTTTCTTATTATCTTGTTAATTAGCGAGACGGTTTATCAACTTGTTTATCTGGGCATTTAGTTAATCTGCATTGCTTACAGCGTCTTAAATGTAAGTCACTTGCTTTAATTGTCGCTATAAATATCTCACAATTCTAATCGAAGTTTTCCCCCGTTTTGGAAATGTTAAATATTTTTCCACGCACATTCAGCTGACTTCGCTGTGATTTTATTGTTTGATTTTGACCATAATTTTGGCCGCTCATGCATATTTATAGTCGAGAGCTCGAAAATATTTTGTGAGCTGTCGAAAATCCAGTTTTCTTTGTCTTTGCTTGGAACTAATTATGTTTTCGCGTCTTAAGAAATTACTAATAATTCCCCCTTGCTGTCTGCCAACCGTTTAGATATTTCACTCTGTTTTGAGCGACAGGCGAGTTTTCCGTTTTCTGTTTTGAGGTTTTCAGTTTTCGGTTAAAAGGTATTAATTAATACACGATTCACAAAGTCAAAAATGAAATCACGTGGCTGAGCATCCGACCCTGCCGGCAGTTGGAATCAAACTGAACTGAATGCGGTCGGTCCGCCCATGTGGTCCGCGTCCGCACTCACTCGGTCTATATCTGTATCTATATACTTTCGTATCTGTGTGCCGAACCGGCGAGGCGGTACGAGGGTGTGTGCGTGAGTGCGCGCCTCTCTGTTTTATATATTACACAAAGCGCGAGAAAAAGGTGAGCACAACAGAAAATCAAGCGAGCAAAGCAAAACGTAGAGCTAACCAAATAAAAAACTTGAAAGGTAACCCAACCGCCGGGGCATAGATAACCAAATCCCAGTTGATTAGGGCCCTCTGAGTGGGGCGTTTTGGGGCGTGGCTCGCCATCAGCTGACGGCCTCAGCCAACATTAAACCACTTTCCGTTTTTCGATCCATTTCTGGAACTCTCTCCGCCGCTCTCCAGGTTGCCCAACACGGAATATGGAATATGGAAAAACAGTCCCGCTTCTATAGCTCAAATTACCGATTACGAATACCTGGAACTATTGAAAGGCCTTTACAATTGGATTTTTAGGTATTATGGAATTTTTACTTTTTTAACTCGAAATATCATTAGCCGATATTGAACAAATAGTTGTTAATGTTTATAACTTAAAAATTCAAAAAATCACAAGAAAATGTATTTAATAAATTACAATTTTCAGATATTTTTAAGCTTTTTTAAAAATATATTTTAAAGACTTTTTATAGTAACCTCGAGTTAGCTAAAAACTTCTCTATAGTAAAAAAAAAAGTCGTATTAAAAGTTAATCTTTGGAATTTAATAATAATTTGCCATACATTTAAGCTAGAGCTTTAATACCTTTGGGATTAGTTGGATTTCTTAAAGCTTTAAAGGTGTCAGTTAGCGGTGCTCCACTGTAGCGCTTTAAGTCTTGTTGTTGTCTTACATGGCATTAACATTTACATCGCTGTTATTTTGATTATTTTGTTTTTTTCGCTCGTTTTCTTCGTTCTATCGATTCTAATGCTCTTTTTGTTGATTCTAGCTGTGCGTGCCATAACGCACGTAGGCCTAAAATACCAACAACAGTCCAAATATTTCGCCCTTAGCCTGGGTGGTGCTCTCCCCTCCCCACACCCCCTAGCCCATCTCTTTCTCACGTTGTCTCCATCTCGCTCTGTCTGCAGACACCGAGTCTGTTCTAGTTCTCTGGCGGCGCAGTCGGTGTTTTTATGCTGTTTGGCTCGAGAAAAAAAGCACAATTGTGTTATCTCACAGATATAAAAAAAAAGAAAATAAATTTATAAAACAAGCCCACACATTTTGCCATCGTCTGTCTGGCCTGCCTTCAACATCAATGCCGCTTGAGATTTGTTTGTGGGTTTTGGGTTGCAAAAAAATCTCCAAGTTGTGTGCTTTCTAAGCCTCCCTCTCTCTCTCTCTCTCTCTGTCTTCCATCTCGCTCACCCACTTCAATTGTATTACGTCATGGCCCGAGACACTTGATATGGTGGCAGTAAAAAGGGGTAAAGCAAAATACATGATAAATAAAAGACCAAAAAAAATAAAAACAAAATAAAAATGCAACAAAGAGGAAGAAACAACAGTGTTGGCCACTCTCGCTTCCAAAAAGTATCTACAGAAAAAAAAGCATGTTCCCGTAAAATCGATATGGCCATGTAAATTTCAGGTCATGCAAAACCCAAATCGTTTTTACATGAAATACCCTTTTCGACCAGGTCAAATTTACCTGGCCACATATCAAATTAAAATTGATCTTAAATAATGTAAAATCGATCTACGTTTCATATCGATTTTTTTTCCGAGCTTTAGAAAATATAGCTATAAAGTTAAAGAAATCTTGAACCAAAAATGACATTTACTTAACAAAAAAAAAGATACGATCTTTAATATAATAATTTTAATATTATGCTGGACCAGAAAGATTTTAATTTAATATTATGCTGAAAATATTTAAAAATTGTTGCCAGTTTTTGTTTTTTGCTTCGCCATCAAACAAGGAAGCTTATGATTATTTGTTTTAGGATATAGCGTAAAAATAAGATCATATAGCACCGAAGATCTTGATAATAAACACTTCTTGCTATAAAATAGCTACACTTACAGCACTGGAGAGCCTGTTTTATGGTTCTTACTTTTGCTTTTTCGCCTGACATTGAAACTGCAGCTTAGAATAAGGAACACAGCAGCAGCAACAAAAAGTGCAGCCTGTACACGAAAACTTTCAAGGTCAGCCAAAGGGTAACACACATCCGAGCAACAGTTAGTTTAGCCCTCTCGCTCGCACACTGCACTGGAGCAAATGTGTCCCTCTCTCTCTCTCCCTCTCTCCCTCTCTCTCTCTCTCTCTCACCCTATAGTCTTCAGTTTTTTCGGCATTTTATACGGCTAGTAAATTGTAAACACAATTTTAGAGACTCTAGCACGGTGACCGAATTTTTGTCATTTTGTTTTTGTCTTTCTATTCGTGGACAATTGTTGTTTTTAATTTTATATTTATTGTGCAAAATGGGGAAATTGCTCTGACGAGCGCATTCTTCGGATCTATTTATTCAGTTGTTTTTCTTGCTGTTCCGTAACTAAGTTGTAACAATTACAAAGCGAGAAAATTTTCCACTTTATTAAACCATATAGATATGAACAGTGGAATAAGAAGGTGAAGCGTATTGATAAAAGATTATTTTGCCTTTTGAGAAAATATTTTAAGCCATAGTTTTAAATTTATCGCAATTCTTTGGTTTTTACTAAGACGTAAGACGTAATATTATATGTAAAAGCGGTTAATTTACAATAATTCCAATACTTCTATTAATCAAATTAGCAGCATTATCTTATTTTTAGAATTAAGATCACTAAGATGGAAATTCTTTGATGTCCCGTACACACTGTGACTATTCCTTTCCTGTTTCGCAATCAAATCTTAATTAAATCTACATTTTTATGGCCTTAATTATAATTAAAGTGTTTTTATCGTTAATTAACAAGTTAATTAGATTACCCCTCTGATCTAGTGTTATGTTGCCACTCAATTCGGGTTTATCAATGGAAATCAAAAATATTCCACGACAACAGATGTTCCCACACCCACGCAATCGAATTTAATGCTTTCCGGCGTCTTGTTTATTTATTTTGGACAAGCTTCGATCTTTTTGCGGTTCCAAGCGAAATGAATAAAAGTGTTAAATAATCCTGGCATTTGGCATTTACATATGTAAAACATTTTGTTTGTCTATGCGAAGCTAAAACTCCACTTAATTCAGCAGCTGCTGAATTTTATTCGTTGTTTTATTTGTTTTAGTTTTCGCGGTGGTTGTTTGAGGTTTCTCTTCGGTTTTGCGTTGTTTTCAAAGTCAAGGTTAAAATTGACTTTGGTTGCTTTGCTGTGGAGCTTTGAAATTAAAATTGGTTTATGGGTTTTGTAAATGGGTATTTCATACGTTCGCCACCTGGTACTTGCTGTTCTAGTAATAAAACTTATTTTAATAGAAAATGGTACTCACTTTGTACAGCCAACTGTTGCTGATGCGCCGCCGCGCGCTGTAATTAAAGAAATAAATTAATAAGTTAAATATATTATTTATAATATTTAGGTTTCTTATTATGGTATTATAAGGAAAATAAAAAGATTTTTAAATTAAGTTTTTAATATATTTTAATTAGTCCTTGTGAATTATTATGAAGTTTGATTTAAAGGCACATTAAAAAGGTTATATACATAATCGACTTAATATATTTATACATATTTGTATATTTTATCTACTTTAACTTGTAGTTCTTAATCAGTTGTAATTCTTACATTATTGACCATCATGGCGCGAATTCCTGGTAGGGATTGCACATCGAGGGAGTGGCTCCGCCCTCGACGCGTTTTATTTGTGGGCGAGACGGGCGGGGGGCCGGGCGAGGTGGGCGTGGCTGAACTACTCGAATGAGTGTGCCGATATATCCAACGCTTCACCGCCGACATTTTGTCACAGTTTTATTGTATATATTTTTGTTATTTGTTTATTATCACTTCATAGTTAGAAAAGTGCACGTTTTTATTTATTTTCTGCTCAGGAAAACAATATAAAATTAAATATGTCACTAACTTTAATTTATTATTTTATTTTCATTTAATTTTTAAAATAAGGGTAAAAATAACGGTTTTAAAGCAGTTTTGCCATCATTTTTGTCTCTTCAAAGCAGTTTTACCATTATATTTTAGTTGCAAAGCAGTAAAAGCAAGCAGTTTACATTTCTGCTTTCACTACTGAACGCCAGATGGCGTTTTATTTGGTTTACTTTTCCTCTTTTTTCCTCGTAAACAAATAAATAAATGTTAAGTATTTAAATGGCTTTTTCACCCATAAATTATGTAAATTTACCCGTTTTTGCAGCGGGAGAAAGCCAATTTATGTATATTTTTTAATTACCCGGCAAGAATTTTCGCTGATTTTTCCGTCTCTACGGAAATGGGAAAATAAATGAAATAATGACAATGTCGCCAGAATATCACTGGAACAGCTATAATTTTTCCAAGCTGTCCGCTTCTTATCACCTTCCCCCATTCACCCCACAAATTAATCCTTGACCCCGAACTCTTTTAATTAACAAAATAAGCACAAAGCATGATCATTCGAAAAGACGAAGACACTGATGACGCATTAAAGTTGATTGAACGCAGCAATAAAGTTCAGTGGATTTGAGAGGAGGCGTGTTTTTCTCGGTTGATTGCCTGCTGTCGTGTGTCGTCTAATTGAAATTGACAAAAACTTTGATTGAAAGGTGCACACAATAAAAGAAGAAGAAATTCTTCAATAGAAAAGGCAGAAGACACGAGACCAGAAGAAAGCGATTCTATGCAATGAAAACCAATTGATACTGGGACGAAAAGAAAGAGTTTTTCGACACGGAAATCTTTTAATTGTGCCAGGACAAAAGTAACGAAAAATATTACCTACAACATTTTTTAAGAATTTTCAATATTTTTCGAGAAAGAAACTAAGTTTGAATTAAAAACTCAGGTGTTACATACCAAAATTTTCACACTCAAAATTGTCGAGGGCCAAAACCGCATTTTCGACCAGATATTTACAGAGAAATCACCAAAAAATAGATTTCTATATTATATTCCAACAGCAAGTAAACAACAGACTAAATGCGCTGCCGCAGACTCATGCAAATTTATAAAGCCTGAACAAATATTACCCAATCTTAGTTAATTCCCAAACTTAACACCTTCCAAAGTCCCAGGGAATTGATAATTTCTTAACAAACTTCTGATTTCTACACACCACGGGACGTATACTTAATATTGTCAAGTTGAGCTTTTGCGTTTCTTATCTCATATTTTGATTGTTTTGTTTACCCTTTGCGCGGTGTAACTTTTGTTTTTAGCACGACAAATAGGCAACGAATATTATAAACGTAAATATTAAAAGTATAATTATCCTTTATGCGACTTTTGTCCATTTGGAAACACTTAGTTTGCCTTCATTTCGAATAGTTTTCTTAGCCATGCTCGTCAATATTTGTTAGAGAAATGCGCGGAAAATTTAATAAATAAATAATAGACTAGCGAAACAGACTCCGAGACCAGACAACCAAAGGCAAACAGAATGAAAAAGTCATTAACGTTAATTAGCTGCTCGAGCAAAGGCAAACAAAACAAAGGCAAAAAAAGGAAGCTAAAGTGCTGGAAAGGGTTTTCCGGGGCGAGGAGAAGGAGGACTGGCTGGACAAACTTTTGATATTTAGTTACAAATCAATTCGGTCTAGTTCCATTTAGCGATTCCATGTGTGGTTGGAATTCTGCCAGGTCCACCGATCGCCGATCGATTCAAGAGCACCAAATTTAGATTTTAGAAGCCTTTAATTAACATTGCGTTAACAGAGGCATGTTAATTTCCAATTGGCATGTGACCAACCACGTAAAAGATTTCTGCCAAACAAGAAGAAAGCGAGTCGAATTTATGTAAGCCTTATAGGAAATTAAATATTTATGAGCAAATTCCAAAATTGTATTATTAGTTCCACCACGGAAGAGATTTCTAATAATCTCTCAACTTTTTAAAGTATAGAAAGTAATAAAAAACAACAAAATTATTTTGAAAATGTTTTTTCTAATGGTTTAGAAGTATTAAAACTTTATTTATTGGTTATGAGTTAAGACAAAAGTAAACTAAATCAACCAGTTTATTTATTTTTATTTATCTATATTTATTTACATCACTCAAAAGTTTCCTTTTGGTCAAAACCACTTTAAAAGTTAACTAAATTCCGATGCCAATCGAAAACGTCTACAAACTCTTTATGTCTGTGAAATACTATATATTTTTACACATTCCTAATCAAGCTTCTCCCACCATAAACAAACTTCCACATCAACAAAAAAGCTTCGACAACTGTCATGTGGTTGACCTCTAAGCAAGTGAGATAAAAATCAAAATAAATAAACAAATAATAAGAGCGAAATATTAAAAACATAGTGAGAACAGAGGAAAGTTTTCACTTGTGACAAGTGATTGATTAACAGGCGGCAGAAAAGCCCAAAAACAGCGAAGAGAACAAAAGCCAAATACAGAAATAGAAATAATTAAATAGCGGACACAGAACCAGAGAAATGTCTGTTTGAAATAATTCACTTTCTTTTCACTTCCTCGTGGAAAATTGGCGAGCGAAATCCTAAGTGGGCATATCCCATATCCCATATAGGGAAAGCTGATTTCGATCTGACTGATTTGGGCAGAGCTTTCCGATTTGGTATCACACTTCTGTTCCGATTCACTGATTTTTATTCTCATTCCTTCCCATTATCAGCCGGAATTATTTATATTCGGTTTATTCCCCAGTTATCTGTCGAAATTCTCTATTTAATTTAACCGCCCTTACTTGCATTTATCTTATCTGCTCGTCTGCCTTCCGTTGTATATTCTAAATTAATTTCTAGCCGCTTTCGCTTCCCCAGCAGAATCTTCCTGCTTACTGTTGATTTTATGGCTAATAGTGAATTCTGATAAGTTTTTGTTTTTCCCTCGTTTTCGTTTGGCAAATAATACTTTGCAGCTTATCGCCAAGTTAAGTGATCGCAGGAAAAGGGCCTGAAAGTAGTGATATCATCCATTTAAAGGCCATAAAGTAGTCAGGCGTCAGTCAGTCAGTAATAATGACCAACAAATTACCCGAAAACCATGTCAATGCGTGGAAAATCCCCTGGTTATGAGCAACAGCTGCGGATCCTCAGGGAAAAATGTCAAACTATTGGGACAGATTTCATAATCCCTAATGGAATAATTAAGTCGATGCAATGAACTATATATGATGGCCAAACATTCGGTGATTAGAAGTACACAAAAAAAACATAATTTACTTTTTAAGTTTGGCAAATTGTCTTTCAACTAAAAAATGTTAACCCTTTCTCATTCCTCGGCACTTCCCTTGCCATCCAAAAGTTGGACACTTAACAAATTAGCGACTAAGGAATTGGCTTATGGGCTTTGAAAAGCAACAACCAGCAAAAACCACACCATCAGCTATTATTTAGCAAATTTCGTGAAGACGATAATAGAACAATAATCACAATAGCAACAAAAACACAGATCACATGTTGGCCATTTATTTTGTTGGCTCTTTCGTCTGTTTCTTCTGCCGCACTTTGTATGTGCCTATTTCCATGCCTTACAGATTGCTTTTAATTAAATAAATAGAATTTCTTGAGTTTCGTCACTGAACTTGAAAATTAAAAACACAAATTGTCCGCCAAAAAAGAGGAAATCCACAGTGTTTTGAATTAAACTAATTGCTGCGGCACATTAGAACCTAAATGGCAACCAAAATAAAATGGCATAATTCTGTTTGATTTGAAAATAAATGTTTGCGGTATTTGTGAAATATTATTTGGTTTATTCGGTGGCTGTCCCTCTCTAAAAATAGCCATTTTACAATAATAAGTCCATTTTCGTCTAGTAATTCTTCAAATTCAAAGCGTCTTCTCAAACAAGTACCGCTATATAAATTTTTAATTATTCCGAAAGTCATTAACTAGTTGTCCCGTTTTTAATTTATATTTATTTTCCATTTACAGGCACTTTGGAATGGCTTTTGGTAATAAACTATTTTAAATAGCACTCCAGACACACATTTTATTTAATTTCAAGCAGCCGAAATTGTTTTCTTGCCAAGGAAAACAATAAATAAATAGAAACTTTCGATGTCAACACACGGACGCGATTGGTTCCATTATGATTTGGCAACGCACAGATGGAATTATAGTATACTATACTCCAGTTCCAATTTAATATCGGAGGAGGAAACCGAAGGATCACAGGGCGAAAGATACGCGCACAATTTGCCGCTCGGCCAGTTCAATTGGAAATGCAAGTGAAAATAACAACACATTCGCTCGATCGGCGGTGAAACAAAAAATGTTGAAAAAATGACGACGACGGCGGAGGCAAAACGGCGACGCTGGCGTATACGTAATATACATACAAACGTGTGTGCGCGCGACTTTTCCGCAAAAGTCCAAAAACCGCCAGAGAAATGAGAGAGAAGCGAGGAAAGTGAGAGAGCGAAAAACAGCTGTGGCGATCACCTGTTGGCAAAGCTTTCGTTCTCAAGGATTTGTAAATTTTTATGCACTTGGAAAAAGATCTCAAATTAAAGGAAATTTGTATTTCTTTTTAAAGTTTTCAAAATGATCTATTGCCCCAGAATTATTTATGAAATTATTTATTTTTACCTAAAAATAATCAAATATTTCTTTGAATAAAAAAAGTATTTTTCTTCTATCGAGTCAAAAACTATTGGTAGTATCTTAAGAGTTTTTCAAATTATTTTTCCAAGTGCTAATTATTTCTATAACACATTTCTTAAAAGCTCGCCGCACGCGTTCGGTTCTTTCGCCTCTCTTATGACAAGCGATAAATAAAACACAAAAGCGAAGCTTATCAATCAAATCGATTGAGGCCTATCGCATGGAAATCAATAATGGCGCATAATTATTTATAGACTGGATGATGATTATTAATGACGCCTCCTTACCGCCGATAAGGCTCTCAAGTGGACTTTTCGAGACAACATGGCATTTGGCAGTGCCACTCCGGAAATCATTTAATCGCACACAGTTAACAACCCAATGGGACGTGATTAGTCGTATTTATGAACTGAATAACCCTAAATCATGATTCTGCTGCGATTGCCTAACGGTACTATTTGTCCACCGATTAAGGAGCAAATATATATTGAATTGGTTAATTATGTATATTAAAAAAGCAATACTTAAGATAATTTTTAACATAGTAATTATTAAAAAACACAGATTTTTGTTAGAAATAAAAATAAAGGAATAAATAAAAATAAATCACATTTTTAATTATTTGTTTCCCTTCAAAAAGCTGAAACATTGGAAATTATTCAAATTTTTGAATTAAGGCGCCAGCCATTATTCCTTTTGTTTCCTCTGGTCTGGTAGCACCAATCTCTAAACCATTAGCCAATACTCGAACCACATGCGGTGGTATTTCTACTGTCCGCCAGGTGGCTTTGAACCGATACTTTTCTAAGTAAATTTAGCGATGATTTTATAAACTACGGCCGTTAGAGTTTGAATTTTGGGCGGTAAAACCCTTTATAAAAATGGAAACCACTTTTCATAAATCAGAAATGTCTTAAAACGAAGAAATAAACATAACTAGTTTAAAATACCTTATATTTAAAACTAAACTACTTATTTCAACTGTAGATAGAATTACGTAAACAATCTACATTTATGGTAAAAGTGGTCAGGAAGTCATTTGACCTTTTTATTATTAATATTTTAAAAGGATCTTTTAAAAATATTAAATATTATTAGTAATAATTGATTACATTTGATTTAACATTTGTAGGATGAGAGCATGGTTTTTTTTTATTACTGTTGCTGAGTTTACGTGTGCTGAATTGAAATATGAACAACTATTTAAGTAACGATCTTAAAAAGTTAGCAGAATACATATTCTCATTCTACAAAGTGTAGGCATCTTTTATTTTATAATCAACTTATTAAGATATATCTTAAATAAAATAGACTCAACTTACCGCTTTGCGTTTGTCGGCTTCGCTGACGACTGAACTTGATCGATGCCGGAACAGATCCATAACCTTGGTCATCGGCGACCGTTGGGAAGAATTCGGACGCACCGCCGTCACCGTGTGGTAATACTGCGAGGATCATAGAAATGACTAGTTATCAGAGGGAACCAGTACTATAGAGCCATCCAAACCCACCTGCGCGTCGCTGCCTTGATGCGGATGGGCACTGCCGTCTTTGTACTTGCTCTTCGCGGTGGACTGGGTCCCGTCGGCGCTCGTTATCGTCACGGCGGGATGCTGACGATGGCTAAAGTTCTGCATGGCCACCTTCATGGAGTTCATAAGGCCAGCGGCTGCTCCTGCTCCTGCTCCTGCTCCTGCTCCTCCAGAGTTCGTGCCCGGAGGAGCTGTGCCCCCCGAAACGGAGTACGTACTGCTTGTGGCGCTGCTATCGGCGGAAGAGGGGTCCAACAGATGCTTCTCCTTCTGCCGCTTGGCATCGGATTTCGCCCGGGGTCGGAACACATCGAAGATCGTGGGCCTTCGATTCGGTGACGCTATGCCGTGCACCGTCGACTGATTGAGCACCGGCGAGTCCTCGCCACTCCGCCTCCGCTCCAGCGAACCGGATCGCGAGCCAACGCCCGCCATGGCCATCCGCTCTGTGCTGCGTGAGATCTTCTCGCTGTGCCGGTTAATCTTCTCCAGCTTGGCCGTCTCGCGTTCAATCCGTCGCGCAGTTTCGCGCTCCAGCTTGCGGGCCTCCTTTTCCCGTCGCGTCTGCTCCTTCTCCTGGCGACTGTGGAGGAGATAAACAAAATTTAGCCTTTTTTTGAACATCAATGACATTGAACTAAAAACTAAACCTGATGGTAAGGCTCTGATATAAGTAGTTTAACTAGACCTATACAATTTAATCG